>PVIA01003072.1:0-182742 GCA_004024845.1 Tonatia bakeri | reverse complement strand
AGGGAGGGGGAAAGATATAGAGAATAAGTAGCATAGACAGTAGGTAGAAAATAGACACGGGGAGGGCAAGAATAGTATGGGACATGTAGACACTAAAGAACTTATGACACATGGACATGAACTAAAGGGGGGAATGTGGGTGGGAGGGGATGGGCAGGGTGGAGGGGAGTGAAGGGGGAAAATGGGCCAACTGTAATAGCATAATCAATAAAATAAAGAATAAAAAAGTAAAAAAATAAATAAATAAAAGAAGTGAACTAAAACATACCAACATGGACAGTTATCAGTTCACAAAGAAAGAAAGGAACAAAGGGACTACAACTAGCCAGAAAGCAACTAATAAGATGGCATTAGTATGTCTTTACCCAACAATAATTACTTTAAATGTAAATGGACTAAATTCTCCAACCTAAAGTTATAGAATGGTTGAATGCATAAAAAAACAAGTCCCAGTCCTGGCTGGTGTAGATCAGTTGATTGGAATGTCATCCCATAGACCACAGGGTTGTGGGTTTGACTCCCAGTCAGGGCACATGCCTGGGTTATAGGTTCAGTTCCAGTCTGGGTACTTGTAAGAGGCAGCCAATCAATGTTTCTCTTTTACGTCCATGTTTCTCTCCCTCTTTCTCTCCCTATCTTCCCTTCTCTTTAAAAAATCAATACACATGTCCTTGGGTGAGGATTAAAAAAAAAAGACCCAACTCTATGCTGCCTACATGAGACCTCACTTCAATTCTAAGGACACACAAAGACTCAAACTAAAGGGATGGAAAAATATGTTCCATGTAAGTGGAAACAAAGAGCAAAAATAGATATATTTACCTTGGACAAAACAGACTTTAACTGAAAAACTATCAAAAGATGAAGGTCATTATATACTGACAAAGGAGTTAATTCATTAAGAGGAAATAACAACTATATGCACCAAACACTAGATCACCAAACCATATTAAGTAAATACTAACAAATCTGAAGGGAGAAATAAACAACATGACAATAATAATCAAGTCATCAATACCCCATTTTCAATAATAGATATATTATCCAGACAAAAAAATAAAAAGGAAACACTGAACTTGAATTAGACTTTAAAGAAAATTGACCTAATAGACATATACATAACATTCTACCCCAAAGCAGCAGAACATACGTTGTTCTTAAGTGCACATAGAACATTCCCCAGGATAGATCATATGTTAGATCACAAAACAAGCCACAAATATGTTGAAATTAAACAACATTGCCCTGGCTGGTATGGATCAGTGGATTGAGTGCTGGCCTGCGAACCAAAGGGTTACTGGTTTGCTTCCCAGTCAGGGCACATGCCTGGGTTGCAGGCCAGGTCCCCAGTGGCAGGTGTGCAAGACGCAACTGCTCATTGATGTTTCTCTCCCTCTCTTTCTCCCTCTCTTCCCCTCTCTTTCTCTCTTCTCCTCTGTCTAAAAATAAATAAATAAAATCTAAAAAAAGTATTAAAAAAAAGAAATTAAACAACATTTAATTTGAACAACCAATGAGTCAAAAAATCAAATGGAATATCAAAAAATATCAATATAAATGAAAATGGGAACACAACATACCAAAGTTTATGGGATACAGCAAAAGTAGTTCTAAAAGGGAAGTGTAGAGTGATAAATGCCTACATTAAGAATAAAAGAAATAACTCAAATAACTAAACTTTATACTTCAAGGAACTATAAAGAATAAAAAAGCCCTGGCTGGTGTAGCTCAGTGAATTGATTACATGCCTGTGAACCAAAGCATTGCTGGTTCAATTCCCAGTCAGGGCACATGCCTGAGTTGCAGGCCAGGTCCCTAGGCAGGGGTACACAAGAGGCAACCACACATTGATGTTTCTCTCCCTCTCTTTCTCCTTCCCTTCCCCTCTCTCTAAAAATAAATAAATAAAATATTTTTTAAATAGAATAAAAATGAGCCTAATATTAGCAAAAAGAATGAAATAACAAAGATTAGAGCAGAAATAAGTAAAATAGACTAGAAAAAAGTAAAAAAGTTTGCTATAACTAAGAGCTATTTTTTTAAAAGATAAATTTGACAAAACTTTAGCTAGGCTTTCCAAGATAGAAAGAGAGAAGACTGAAATAAAGTAGGAGAAAAAGAAAAGACACTATAATGGATACCACAGAAAATTAAAGGATCCAATACAAAGGATCATGAGACCACTACAAACAAGTATAAGCCAACAAAATGAATAAAGTAGAAGAAATTAATAAATTCCTAGGACCATACCACCTCCAAAGATGGAATCATGAAGAAATTGAAAATTTACACATACCTATAACAAGTATGGAGATTGAATCAGTAATAAAAAATCTCCCAACAAAGACAATCTTCACTGGTTAATTCTATCAGACATTTAAAGGAGAATTAATGCCAGTCTTTCTCAAACTGTTTCAAAAAATCAAAGAGGAGAGAACACTCCCAACTCATTTTATAATGCCAGAATTCTCCTGATACCTAAGCCAGACAAAGATATTACAAGAAAAGTAAAGGCCAATTCCCCTGTAGACTATACATGAAAAATTCTCAACAAACTACGACAAAGCAAGTTCAACAGGATCATACAGTATAATTAAATGGTACTTATCCCTAGGATGCAAGGATGGTTCACATACATAACTAAATAAATGTAATACATCACTTTATTAGAATGAAAAATTTTATATCATATAATCATCTCAATAGATGCAGAATAAGCATTTTACAAAATTTAAATTTTTATTCTTTCATCATAAAAACTCTCCACAAATTGGGTATAGAAGGAATGTACCTCAACACAATACAAGTCATAAATGACAAGTCCACAGTTAACATACTCAGTGGTGAAATGTTGTTAGTTTTTCTCTCTAATATTATGAACAAGACAAAAATTGCCTATTCTTGCCACTTATATTCCTTATAGTACTGGAAGTCCGAGCCAGAGCAATTAGGAAAGAAAAAGAAATAAAAAGTATCCAAGTAAAAAGAACTTAAAGAAAAACTTAAATTTATCTCTATTTTCTGAAAACTTAAATTGTCTCTGAATTTTTTTTATAATGATGGTAATAAGAATAATGCAGCTGAAACTTATTTAGTATTTGCTTCATCAAACATACTTTATATCTTATTCCTTTTTAATATTTATAAAGATGAAACAAGGCAGGTGCTATTTTTTAATATTAGGAATGAAAAAACTGAGGCACAGAGGGGTTAAGTAATACTAGGTGGCAGAACCAAAATGTGCTGCAAGATCTGAGTACAGATCCCACATGCTTAACCATTTTACTATATTTTTTCTGTTTATATCATTGAATGTTTGTCTCTCTGATATCTCAGGTTGTCTTGTGTTATAGTTATCTATGAATCATTTGTTTTTAGTGCAAACTATTCAACTGAAATAACTGGAAGTCATAGATATGCAAGTGTATCCATCTAATCTTTCCATTTCAAAGGTTTTCTAACATATTGTTTTGCATCTCTTTAAACTTTTATAATTCAAGAAGAAACTTGAGGCAAGTTACTTGAATACTTTTAACATTGAAATAATTTTAATATTCTGTTTTATTCCTTTTCACTGCAATTAGCATATTCCTTTGAATACCAGAAGTGAAAAACTTTATTAAATAAATATAGTTAACCTGTGTTGGCCCCAGATGTCTCAGAATTCTACAGCATTCTAAAATCATATTTTCATTTAATACTTTAATAGAACAGCTAAAGTCCCTATTTTATATATTGTGGGAAGCTCATTGGTCTCTGCTCCACAATACTTCTGAATCTTATGAGTTGGGACAGGGCTCCATATATTTTTTCTTGTTGTCAGACACTTCAGTTGGACTCCTGCTATTAGCTCCCCTCTGTGAGTTGTCTCCTGAGATTGCCATTCTGAGCATTGTCTACTAAGATAAGTGTGTTTTATGGGAGTCTTACTGATGGCACAGCTTTCATTTATTCATTTCATAATTCACTAAACATGCAGGTATCATTGAGTGTCTAATGGCACTATGTTGGGCACTGATGAGAAAATGATAAGTAAACCAAGTCTCCACAATCAGGTAGCTCATATTCTAGCAGGGAAACATAAAGCACAGGTACACAGATAAATGTAAAGTTACAACTGAGATAACTGTGATGGAGGAAAGCCCACATTGGACTGAGAGCTATGTAGACTTGAACTGAGAGTTGAAGGGTAGGAAGACTTTAACCAGCCCTGTAGCAGAGATGGAGTGGGGACAGGGGGTAAGGCATGGTGGATGTAGAGATTCCTAAAAGGAGGACTGAGTCCAGGTGACAGATGGTGGTCTAAATTAGGGAAATGATGGTGGAGATGAAGATAAAGGTTTGAGAAACATCTAGTATAGCATAAAGCAAGAGGATCTGCTGATAAGAGGAAAACATAAGGTATCAAAAATACAGATCTACATTCATTTTATCAAGTCAGATCTCTGACTTGATAAAATGAATGTAGACATATATTTCAGTCATACAAATGTATCAGGCTTTTTGAATTTTGAAAATTTTCACCAGTTATGTCGCTCCTTAGGTTCCTTCCTAACAGCTTTGCCTTTAAACCAAATTTCTCTCCTTGAAAACCACATTCTTTACCACTATATATTTTGTTGCTTTACCTATTTCTGGACTCATGGTAATTACTTCATAATAACTTTAGTAATACAATTATTATGTGAACAGTTTAACATTAAATCTCCAATAGTTTAGTGCCCGCTTCACACTGCCAACACTTCCATCGAGCTGTTGCTAAGCTGTCTGTCACAGTGCCACCCTTAGTAATACAAAGAGCTTGGAGAAGTACTGAAGTCACAGCAGTATTGTTAGTTGTTTTGTAAATGTATCTTAGATCAAATTCTTAGACTTCTACCAGAACTTTCAGGGTCATGGGGTTATATATGGTGATGCACACTTTCATCTCCCCATCGGGCATAATAAATTTCAAGTTTCCTTAAGCCCTTCATATCCTTACATATCATTTGCTACTGACCAGCTATGGTATTTATATCTCCTAGGAGAAGTTGACTTTTAATTATTTTCTAGTTCTCATTCTATGTGTCATGGCCTTCTCTCCAAAATGTCAGTTTTAGTAACCACAATGGCTTACCAGAACAAAACTAATGTATGGTAGTTATATAGGGTAAGTACTTTATGTTAATGGTGTAGAATCAACATGCTTAAGAATGAGTTATGATGTTCAAAGTTATATATTCTTAGGAGGAGAAATATGCATACCTAATATTGGTCTGTTTTTATGCTCTTTTGAAGGAAACATCCTTCTGTATCAGAACTCCCCATGTTTCCATATCCAGATTTTTTCACCAAGAGTGATGAAGAATTGACAAGAATCATTGACCATCATGTAAGATTGACTTTCTTAAATTACTAGCAAAAGCTTTGTTTTCAACGGTACTTTGAATTAGAATGTGTAGTTCTGAGACTTTAATATTGACACAGGGAACTTAAAAGTAAAGCCATGATTCGGTATCGCTCAATTTAATTGTATCTCACTGGACTATCTATACATGTCAGTGCTTTTATTGGGTTACAGAAAATTTGGCATCCGTCATTTTGAAATACTTGTCTTATTCTGTTTCTTGAATTAGTACTGATTTTTTAAAAAAAGAATCTGATATTGAACACTGAATACTGGTTTCTTCTATGGTGTAGTTTTAATAATGGAACAAAAATCTTTCGACTCAAAAAAAATCTTTGAATTCAATTTTCAGTGACCATTCTTTACCCTTGAAATATTAGAAAGACTAATCATTTTGTTCCTGGTATGAATTTAAAAAGCTGTGGAAATACAAGACTATTCACTTAAGGCACTTAAAACTACTGAGCTATATTTAGGGGATGATTTCTTGCCAAATCATTTTATGATTACTTCTTTTCGGGAGTAGAGTTAGAATAGGAAAGAAAGTACTAATTTTTTTCCTTTGAGTACAATCTGGGTTCAATAAGGTATAGAATGTTTTTAAGTTAATTTTATATCCAGTAGTTTAATATTGTCTATCAGATTTTATTTATATTCCCATGGTTAATTATTTTTTATATTTTTATTTTATTGAACTTATTGGGTATAATTAATAAAATTACATAGGTTTCAAGTGCACAATTCTATAATACATTATCTTCACATTGTATTGTGTGTTCACTACCCCTGGTCAAGTCTCCTTCCATCACTCCCACTTTCCCCTTTCCCTCTGACATTTGCCATACTATTGTTTGTGTCCATTAGTCTTTTTTCTCCTGTGCTTAATGCCATCACTGTTCCCACCCAGCCCCTAATCCTTAACCCTTTGACAACCATCAGGCTGTTCTCTGTGTCCATGAGCCTGTTTCTATTTTATTATATTTTTTATTAGATTACACATATAAGTGAAGTCATATGATACTTGTCTTTCTCTGACTCACTTATTTCTCATAGCATAATACTCTCCAGATCCTTTTATGTTGTCACAGAAGGTAAGATTTCCTTCTTTTCTATGGATGAGTAGTATTCTGTTGTGTAAATGTATCACAGATTTTTATCCACACATCTACTGATGGGCACTTGGACTGCTTCCAAATCTTGGCTATGGTAAATGATGCTGCAATGAACTTAGAGGTGCATAGGTTCTTTTGAATTAGTGTTTTGGGTTTCTTCAGATGTATTCCCAGAAGTGGAATCGCTGGGTCTAAAGGCCATTGTATTTTCAAAATTTTGAGCTTTCCACAGTGCTACACCAATCTGCATTCCCACCAACAGTGCACTAGGGTTCCCTTTTCTCCACATCCTTGCCAACATTTGTTTGTTGATTATTTATGATAGCCATTCTGACATGAGTGAGGTGATATCAGATTGTGGTTTTAATTTTCATTTCTCTGATGATTAGTGATGTTGACCATCTTTTCATATGTTTATCGGCCATTTGTATATCCTCTTCAGAGAAGTATCTATTCAGGTCCTTCGCCCACATTTTAATTGGATTATTTGTTGTTTTGGAGTTGAGTTTCATAAGTTCTTTATAATTTTGTATATTAACCCCCCATCAGATGTATCATTGACAAGTACATTCTCTCATTCACTGAGTTGTCTTAGCATCTTGTTGATGTTTTCCTTTGCTGTGCAAAAACTTTTTAGTTTAATGTAATCCCATTTGTTTATTTTTCTTCTGTTCCCTTGTCCAAGGAGATACATCAGGAAAAAAAAATAGCTACAAGAAATGTATGAGATTTTACTGCCTATGTTTTCTTCTAGGATTTTATGATTTTGAGTCTAACATTTAAGTATTTATTTCATTGTAAGTTTATTCTTGTATATGGTGTTAAGAAAGTGGTCTAGTTTCACTTCTTTGCACTATCTGTCCAATTTTCCAGCACCATTTATTGAATAGGCTATCTTTACTCCATGGTATGTTTTTGCCTCCTTTCTCAAATATTAATTGACCATAAATGTTTGGATTTAGTTCTGGGCTCTCTATTCTGTTTCATTCATCTATATGTCTGTTTTTATGCCAGTACCATGCTGTTTTAATTACTCTTATATTGTAGTTTGATATCAGGTAGTGTGATTCCTCCAACTTTGTTTTCCTTTCTCAAGATTGCTGTTGCTCTTTTGGGTTTTTTTGTGGTTCCATATCAATGCTTGGAATATTTGTTCTATTTTTGTGAATACACCATGGGTATCTTGATAGGAATTGCATTGAATCTAAGATTGCTTTGGTAGTGTGGACATTTTAACAATGTTGATTCTTCCTAGCCATGACCATGATATATGCTTCCACTTACTTGTCTCCTCTTCAGTCTCTTTCTTCATCGCCTTATAATTTTATGAATATAGGGTGTCCTTGTTTAAATTTATTCCTAAGTATTTTTATATGATTATAAATGGACTGTTTTCTTACTTTCCCTTTCTGATAGTTCACTATTGGTGTATAAAAATGCAACTAATTTCTGGATATTTATTTTGTATCCTGCTTACTAAATGCATTTATCAATTTTAGTATTTTTTAAATTTGTTATTGTTCCTCTATTACAGTTGTCCCACTTTTCCCCTTTGCCCTCCTCTGCCCAGCCCACCCCCCTGCTGCCATAGTCAATCCCCACAATTGTCCATGGGTCGTTATACATGTTTTTTGACTAGTCCCTTCTCCTTCTTTCAACCATTATCTCCCTCCCCTCTTCCTTCTGGTCGCTGGCAGTCTGTGCCATGTTTCCATGCCTCTGGTTCTATTTTGCTTGTTAGTTTATTTTTATTCATTAGGTTCCTCTTATAGGTGAGACTATAGACTATTTGTCTTTTACCAACTGGCTTATTTCACTTAGCATAATGCTCTTCTATTCCATCTATGCTATCACAAAAGTTAGGAGTTTCTTCTTTCTTTCTGTTGTGTAGTATTCTAAAATCTTTAGGATTCTCTCATGATCATTTTTTTGCATCCATTTAATTAGTGATATTTTGAGAAGTTATGAAGGATTATTTCATTTGTTGATCCCATTGAATTATAATTTATTATATAGCTAATATTTAAGCCACTCTAGCAATAGTTACAAGTATTAGGATCTGGAGGCTGAATGACACATGGAAACAAAAAAATAGGAGCTGCAGTATGGTATTTTAATTTAGTAATGGTTTTGTTAAACCAACATACCACATGAACAGAGTATTATAAAAATTCTTGATGGTTCATAAATTACAGCATCCATATTTTACCCTCCGCTCAACAAAATTTTCTAGGACAGGTTATAAGAGCTAGCCAATTATCATCAGGTATGTAGATACATAGTTTAGTTTTAATAACACAACAAAAATCTTTTGATTCAGTTTTTGGTGACTATTCTGTACCCTTAACAGATTAGAGAGACTTTAATCACTTTGTGATTAAACTCATTTGCCTAAGGTGAGTTGAAGAGACAGAGGACATTATTTTGAATGATAGAGAAGAGGTTAGGAAGAGAAGGCTAGGAAATGAATCCCCAAAACTATCATCTTTTCTACTACCCAAAGGTATAAGGATTATGTAATTAATCACCACCATGAATCTGTTTAGAGTATAGCTATAGAAGGGTAAAAGAATCCTTTATGAAAATAAGTTTGATAATTGATAGGATCAAAATTGTATGTTATGTGGCTAGTGTAATCAAAGAGTAGTTTGTGGTATTGATTTGGGAAGGTTTGTGGAAGTTTCTTTGAATATCACATTTAACAAAGTATTCATGTATCTGCCATTTCCTTTCAGATAGCTATAGCAGTAATCTTTTGAATATAATATTTTACACTCTACAAAATGTTCTTAGATTAGTTACTTTAATCATCACAACAACTCCATAAAATATTTACCAATAAGAATGGTGGTTTACATTTCAGTTATTTTCCCAAGGTTTTAAAGTTAGTAAATGACTGTGTGCAAATCTTTGGACTCCAAATCTACTTTTCTTTTAAATTTTCCTTCATTGCTCAATTATCTGATTTATAAGCCCCATCCTGAACAGAAATGGGTATGAGGAGGTTAAATCTGCAGGACTGACAAGAAACAAAAACACAGCTACAGGTTTAATCATCCTGCTAAGTCAACTGAATTTTACTGAGTGGCCATAATAAGCAAAGAATAAGGCAGACACCTAATTGTTTAGCAGACATTAAGATACTGCTGCTATCCCATAGCATGATGATTGAGTCCTTGAGTAAATGGGTTGAATAAAGCAGTAAAAATGGTGCTTCTATTTTTCATCAATTTTAAGCAAATCTGTATCCTCCTAATTGTCATGTCAGTGATAATACTGGAAAATAAAAGTAAAGACAGGACAAATGTTTATCCAAATAGAATTTATCAAGGTCAACAGAGACAAAGATGTGAAAGAAAAGTGTACATATTTTTTCTGGGCTAACAAAACGAAAGATTATAGTATTACGGTGAATTCCAGCATTGCCAAGTCTAACAAGGGGGGAGAGGAGGAGGAGCAGCCTCCTAGACGTTAGTGATAGGCCACATTCCTGTTTTATACATGCTGTTTGGGAAATCCAAGCATTCTATTTTACGAGAGTTCTGAAGAACTCTCTATTTATGAGAGTTCTTCAGAATCGATCTGTTGATTTTTCATAATATAGAGATCAATGTCATGAGGTACATTGTAATCTCTCGTGTAAGTAGATTAGTTACCTTTGTTTACAGATACTGTCTTATTTCACCAACTACTACTTTTATGCTATAACATAAAATTGATAGTTTTGTGAAACAATTTTGTGACTTAGTTTATTATATGAGAAATAATTATGTCACAGATATCATAGAATTTATAGGAAAAAAAACCCAAAGCATGAATTTGAGCCTGTGCCTGAATGTTGAGGATGTTTTCCCTCAATTTTCTGGATATTTCATACAAAAATGGTTTCTAAGAAATGAAAGTAGATTACTAATAACTATATATAGGAATAGTCTCAAGATAAGTGCAAGTAATATTTTTATTTCTTATGCCTTAAAATTTTAACTGGAATTTAAAAAGTAGATATGATTTTATTATGCTTTTTAAAAATATTTACTCTGAGTATGTTGATACTTTTAAAAATTTTATTGCTTTCTGAGGCTAAGTGATGTTACAGGTTTTGAGGTTTGATCTTGCTTATTTATATCTATATACCCCAGGTGACAAATAATAGTTATAATTCACAGCACCAATATATTATAATTTATAAGTTAATTGATAAAATTGTGTATTTATTCTTACATGTTTAAACTTCAGTCACCTTCAAAGTACTCTTCATTTGATGCAATACACTCAGGGAGCCATTTTTTTCTACTGCTCAAAACAGTTTTTGAACTTGTTGATTTTGATGCTTTCTTGTGCTTCTGCTGTTTTTGGTTTCACTTCTGCCACATCAGCAAAATATCTCCCTTTGAGGACTTTTTTTCATCTGGGGAAACAAAAAAAAAAGTTGCTCAGGGTGAGATCAGGTGAATAGGGAGGGTGGGTCACGGGGGCAGAGGTCATGCCATTTGAGGACAAAAACTGCTGAACATTCAGCATGGTGTGGGCAGGTGTGCTTGTAAATCGCCCATCATGAAATGGGCAAACACACTGAAAGGGTCTTAAAAAAATTCACTGAAGCTGAACATAGCCTCTCACAACTACTCCAACTGGTACACTGATACAGATGGATTCCTAGACCACTCACCTAGCTGGGGAAGCCTGCACTACAAGAGGCCTACCCTCCAGAAGATAATTCCATTTTGGGGGGGTATCCTCCCTCATATGCATGAGTGAAAGACAAAACAAGCAATGTAGGTAGTATCGTTAGCAATTTCCGCATTTTATGCTAGGAGTCACTCTGCCTGGAACTTTTCACCCAGGCTAAAGAGTGTTTACCACCTCATTTTACCTTTTCCTTTATGAAAGTTACTAGAAGGGAAGAAAGTTCCTCCTGATGATGCATGGTTGAAGGGACATTGCTACTTCCAATTTCTTGTTCCTAGGGCCCTTGCCTTCAGATGTGCTGTTACTGCTATGATGTAATATGCTAATTGCAATGAATCTCTTAGATATTTTTAGGGGGCTGCTGAAAAATCAGCATTTATCATCTGGGTAATTTCATTTTTGACCTCACATGTACCAGTAATAATATCACAATTTCTGCCTTTCACTTTAATTTGTTGTTGTTTTTGTTTGTTTGTTTGGCTTTGGCTTGATTTTTATTTCATGATTCCATGATCTCATGTAAATAGCAATGTTGATGAAGAAAGGAAATTCACTTGCTATACAGGAATATAAACTTTATTATCTCTTCTTTTGAATGATTTATGATTATTTAAAATGGTAAGAGGGAATTCTGGGTTTTTTTGTGAGAAGGTACACTTTCTGATAGGTAAGTTATATATTTTCCAGTATGGTAGAGTATAAATTCCTTAAAAACATCTTTGAGAAAAACTAGGATGATAATTGAATATAAAAATTTGCATTTAAGAAGTTAAATTAATTTTTTCCATGCAAAATCATACATAAATGACACCTTTTCTCTGTAACAGTGGCAGAAAGAGCTAAAGATCCGAGAGGAAGAAGATGCAATATGTAAGGCCAAAGAAGGGGAAGATAAAGAGCTAGAGGAAAAAAATCACTTCATGGAAATTATGAAGAGAAGAGAAGAGAAACTACACAAGAAAACCAAACCCTATGAGCTTCCTACTAAGACTGAAGTAATTGCATTAGAAAAGAAAATAACCCAAAATCAAGAGCCATATGCCAGAAATTCATTGCATGAAAAAGACCAAGATAGCTACATGTTAGGAAAAATGTCCTCTAATTAACAGGAATTGAATCTCTTTGAAAGGAATTGTTATCCTGGTACAGGCTCTGTAATAATCATATGTTAGTCCTCAATTAACAATTAGCTCTTACTCATATTTGAGTGACGGGATTTTACCACTTAAAGATTTTTAAGGATACAACTAGACTTTTCATAATTTACTCTTATCTTGTGATCATACAGCACACTTAGTCAATGATTCCTAAGGTATTGATATTCATTGGACAGTTCAGTGGAAATGAATTGCAAATTTTTATTGTGTCCCATATAAGATTTCTGGAAAACAGAATGAGCATTAACTGATCTCTTATAATAATTATTATACAAATAAAAGAAGTAAGGAACCTGCTTGGATTTATATTTCATAGTCAATCTGTGCCAAATAAAACCATATGTCAGAAGCTGTAATGTGATAAATTACTGTTTATAGACAAATCTGGATGGGCTGGTCATCTCAAAATGAGTTGGTCTTTGGCATATACCACAGGAGACTCTTAAGAGAGCAGTTTTGCTTTGTCAGATAAGTTTATGAGAATGGATTTGGATGGTCCTGGGAAGTACAGGTGCACTTACAAATAAACTAATCAGGATCCATCTTTAAAATGTCAGTTCACTTCATTTGATGCTCTGCACTTAAGGGTTAGAGTAGTGGGGTGAGGCTCCTGTGATGTCTTAGTCTTTTTCCAAAAAATACATTTAATAACCACACCTCAATTTCACATAGGTGACGGTGAAACTCAAGAGACAGGTACTTTATTGGAGATGGCAAACTGGGATGACTGACTACCAGGTCAGGAAGGTAACATAAATTAGCGACAGAGACTTTGGAAAACCTACTCTATCCAAAGAAAGTTCCCATCAGTTGGCTGAATGCTCCAGTGCAAGTCCAGTATTGTGGGATCATTCAGTCTTCCAAGAACACCTCAAATGAGGTTATCTTTAAAATAAAAATTGCTAAATTTCAAAATGTTGGCAACAAGCTTATTAAAAAACTCACATAATTTGGGGTTAAATTTGAAACATGAGCTACAAGTTTTGAGTTGTATTATGTGAATTCAAACTATCATTTTTTTAAAATTTAAGATAACAGCAATATATGGTAGAAATGGGGGGGATGTCCCTATTTTGCTTCCCAAAAGAGGTGACTCAGATTTATATCGCTCCTCCCCAATCGTTTGTTTCATTCTCAGTCTTGTCTCCACAATGTGTATGTTCTCAGACATAATGTCTCCTAATGCACCTGTCCAAATACCTTCATCATTTTTTGCTTGCTTCGCATGTAAAAAGAAATCTCTTCTACAGAAGGTGAGCAGTTCCTTTTCCGTGAATTCCACCCCTCCCAAAACCTTGCTCCATCAGCTGACCACTGTTGCCCCTGGAAACCCCTCCCTATCACACGCTTCTCACCGTACAGGTCTCGATTTCCTATCATCCTTCCATCCAAAGTGCTCTCTCCTTAGTGCCCACAGTAAGATGTCTTACCAAACCCTGACTTCTTTTTTTAAGAAAAAATCCTTCTATTTGGTTGTAAGAAATGGAACCACTGGACTGTAAGTTGTGAGGAAGCGTTCTGGAGATTGAAGAACTTCAACAAATCCTGCTGTTTCAGAACCACCTTTCAGAAACTTGGTGCCTCCGATCTTCAAACCTCTGTGTTGTTCTGAGGGATGGACTAGTCTGCTTCAAGGCCTCCCCACAGCAGACTTAGGTTATGTTTTTTCCTGTTCTGCTTAATCTCTTCTCACTTATTCGCCTGCTTTCCAGCCTCCATGATTTTCTTAGTGTTTTCAGTGTGCTATTGTCTTTCCTTCTTATGGATTTATGCCATTTTTAATAATCTTTTGTCTAGCATAGTAGTGGAGATTTGGAAGGAAGCTAACAAAGAGAATATACATATAAACAGACATATATAAAAAATAATGTATATATTCAAAAATATGTGTATATAAAGGTATAAGAATTCTAATTAATCAACTCTATAGATACACAATAGATAACTTTATACCTAAATTATTCTCTAAAATTATTTATTAAGTTGTTCTTTAAAATTCTTAAAATTTGGCAACACACATCTCCTGTAGTTTTCCTCCTATGTCTTAGAATGTTTAGCAACAACTAGGGCTTAGAGATGTGTGTTCACATTCTGCTTTTGCCTCCTGCTAGCTTGAAACATTGGGCAAGTTACTGAACCCATCTGAGCTTCAGCTTATTTCCTTATAAAATGGGCACGATATATGTAAATATATCAGTCAGAAGCTAATCAGGAAAATGGAAATAGGACAGTCATTTAAACAAAGAATTCAGTGTAAGGAATTGAGATTAGGGAACTGAGAAAATGAAAAGGAAACAAAGAACTAACATGGAAAAACATCAGTGCAGGAAACTGCTGCCACCTCTAGGCGCAGGGGTCAGAGAGGAAAGGGTTGGATTACTTTAGAATATGGAAGCGTGCAAGGGCCACCACACGCAGGGGGACTCAGCCCTCTGTGTGGGAGGCATTGCCCAGCTGACTCCTTTGAGGCCCCAAAAAGCTGTTTTGGGATCCCAGAAAAAAAAGGAACTGGAACAAATTGGCTATTGCAGAAACCACACTGCCAGGAAGAGCAAGAAACAGGAAGAATCAAGTTCCTGCTCCCAGTCCTGGAATGCTTCCTGCAGCGCTCCTGTCCCCAGCACCACAAAGTAGAGCAAAGAAGGGTGGCTTTGGTGCTGAAAGACCCTGGTTAAATAACTGGAGAAAACGTGAGACTCAATGCCTAGGACATATTAGGCCATGCAATAAAATTTAATTTGCCTGTTGTTTCTTTGCATTTTAGGCCCTCCTTCCTGCTTTTTATACAGGCTTTCCTGGGGGCGGGGGGATGGAAAAAAACATCACTTTTTAAGTTAATGTAAAAATGTAAATGGCTTAAGAAACTTTTACTACAATTTGTCTTTATAACAGAGGTTAACCTTTAATTTTTCCAATAAGTACTTAACACAAATTCAACTGAAACTCTTTGCTCTTTGTAATGTACTTTTAGTATAATTTTGCCTCAAAATTCACAAAGGTCTCTATGAGCCTCAGGCTGGGGTGGGCACCAGATAGAGTCTTTAAACTACTTTCATGTTGCTCAGCTTCTGGTTTCTCAGCCTTAGTTATTTATTTTCCCAGACCTCCCACTTGAACTTGGTTAGAGGGAAGAGGAGGAGGAGATGGAGAAAGATATCGCATGTCTATTCATCCTCTGCAGCTCTTATTCGCCTGTGAATGTCTCTACTGCAGGAAGTGTTAGCCTATCTCAGGTCTGAATTCCTCTCTATCGGGAACTAGTTTTTAGGCCACTTTGCACTCCCTTTACTTTCATTTTAAAGAACAAACCTAGGTCTTCCTACATTCACTCATCATAAATTCTCTATGGATTTATCTCAGCAGCCTCCAAAGCAACTTCTTCTTCTTCTTCTTCTTTTTTTTTTTTTTTGGTTCAAACTGTATCACAGACCTTTTACCTTTTGGAGAAGAAAGTATTTGTAAGAATTTTAACTAGTTTCACTAGGTATTGGAAGTTAAAAGACATATACTAGGTGACAAAAGGGAGAAAAGATACATTGTACATTCTGAGTAACTGAAATATAAAAGTAAGCATTTTTTTTCTAGCACAATTTTAAGAAGGGAGATCAAAAGATCCACAAAGGTTTGCAGGACATGACAAAGAGAGGTTCAAGAAAGAAAATACCCAGAACAAATACCTTCAGTATGGACATGAGTGAGTGGGTCACTGGGGAAGGGGCCTGCAGAGGGGCAGACAAAAGCAGCTTACAGCAACAATTACAGAAACTCGATAGTAATGTTTACAGTTCTAATTCAAGTAATTGATTCTTCTGCTTTTACCAGTTAAAGTCCTGACTGGGACACATGACTAACTGTCTACTAATTGATTTGAGTGACCTTTCTCACTTAAAAATCCGAAGAAACTTACAATGTAGAAGTAGTAAATAAATACAGTCCTGTCTTGCCACGTCCCACCGTACTGTTCCACTCTGTCTGTACCACACGGTTCCATAGCAGGGTTTTACAGCAGTGGCGCCTTTGACATTTTGAGCTGGATAATTATTTAATATGTGCAGGAGGGCGCTTTCTGTGCATTTTCATCTGGTTAGCATCTTCGGTCTCTACCCACAAGATGTCAGTAGCCACCCTCTGCCCACACCCCTCTCCCAGTCCAAAGTCCCTGGAGCAACATCGCTCCTGGTTGAGAATGATTTCTTTATAGTTTCCCTGACCTTGACTTTCCAAAATCATAGTTAACTTCTTGGTAAATGCCTGGTAAACACCTCACATGTTAAGCTCTGTCTTGGTCAGCTAGTGATTCTCAATTAAAATCACAATAGGTCTCATGAAGCCTCTTCATTTCTCCCCACATCTGCATTTGCTGAAGTGGTAACAGGAACAAGAGCACCCCTATTTGTTTTGTAGGTGATTAGTTGATGACAAGTTATCACTTCCCACCCTGTGGGCTAAAGACAAAGAGGGAGTCATGAAAACCTGCTCTGATAGGGCCTTGTGCAGAGAAGAAATGTCTAGCAGCACATGTGGCCCACACTGCCCTTCACAGCCTTAGGTCTACCCCTTGAGACAAAGTCTTTGTAAGGCTCTTTGCGCCAATCCTAGCTGTTTTCTCTGATGCACAGGATATGTTTGGAAACTGAGAGCAAAACTCACTTTAAATTATCATCCTCTATAACATATATTTATATAGTTTTGCAAATTCTGTTGATGATTTGGTTACTTTTGAGCTACACACATTTTTCATAGTGACATAGATTTCAAGGATAATTTGGCTCTCATGTTATCCAAGCTTGCTTTTCCCTCTAATCATTCTAGCTAAGGGACCTATTTACATAATACCTAGCGCCTTGTTATTTTTTATTCCTGCTTCATTGGAAAGCCAAAAATGAAAATAAATGCATTTCCAAAGCATTTTTTAATTGAAATATCCTTATGGTAGCCATAGTGAAATTTCCCAAGATAATCCTGTTTTGGAAAAGGAAGATTTTCATTCATGAATTAATAAGCAAGGTAGAGGTTAGGCATTTCAGAGTCACCAGTGCAATTTTTTTAATACATAGACTATTTGCAATCCAGTGGTGCTTTGACTATCTGTTTTTACTCTCAAGTGTCTTTTTAAAGACATTCATTACTTCATTTCATTGGAAAATTGAATCTGAATAAATGCTCTATTCTCAGGCCAATTGACTATAGGGTAGCTTCCTGATGGACCCAATTCAACTGAAATCTGAAGAAAGAGAAATACAATGCTGAGAAATTGTCTTTCAACAAAGTTAAACAATCATTGCTCGTTCCCCATGACTGGTTTAGGGAGGAGAGTGAAGAGAAGCCCAAAACTCAGGTATTCCTTAATGGACCAAATAATAAATGTTTGAAGTTTCTTGAAAGGAAACCCCAAAACCAATTACAAACCTTGGAGCCAACACAGAGCTACTCGTGAGAATAGGGAGATGATAAGAGAAATGAAATAGCTCATCATATGCCCATTCAGAAGAGATTTCAGAATTATCTGAAGCTCTCATTTTACAGATGAGGAAACTGAGCACTGGCCGTTCACTGAGCTCAACATGAGATGCTCATTAGCTCATCCAGTACAACAGACCTATGAAGTAGGGAGAGCATTTCCCTTGAATCGTGAGGAAACAGGCTGTTAGAAGTTAATGTGCTGAAATGTCACTTAAGGCTGAAGGTCGGTGGACTTGTAGGCATTGCACTACACACCCTATTTGCCAAAATAGTGGTAATCAGGACTATTACCCAAAGATCCAGCTTAGAGTTCTGCCTTTGGTAACACGATACCATTCTGAGTTTATCTCCATCCAAATATGTAACACCATCTATGAACATGCACTGACAGTATAGTAGTAAAAACACAAGTATATAAGGTTGATTTCATAGTGCAGTTTTAGGCAAGTTCTCAGAGGAATTGAAAAGTGAAAATTCTTAAAAAGTTTGACCACTCATGAAATGTATTGAAATCATGATTGTGGGAATCATTCAGGAGTGAATAATAAGACGCTGCTCTGTATTCATCCCCATTATGTGATTATGATTATGATGGTTTGGAAAACATACATCGTATCCGGGGAGCAGAAGTGTAGCCAGCAGGAAAACATTTTGGCTGTGCCATCTCTGTGTCCTCTGTGGAGTCTTCAATTCAGGCAAATGTTTTTGTTTCTTGTTTTTCTGTTCCTTGACTCTATTTCATTGATGTGTTGCATTTTGTCAACTAGATAGTTTTTGATCCTTGAAGAAAATAATTTTTTAAAGAGGATTTCGGTAATAATTTCAGCTAGAAATGAGTTCTAAATAATTCAAAAGGCAAGCTCCTATTCCTATGTCTGTACCACTTCTTTATCAATATAATACAGGTAATTTTTAATACCACCTTACTCACAAGAACAATGAAGGCTTTATTTAAAACACACCTATGAAAAGTAAAATGGAATATTAATTCCAAAGGTGTAGATGAAGACTTATCTGTTCCTCCATGGATGGCAAAATAGCATTTGGGAAGTGAAATAGGCATTAAGACAGATTTATAAAGATTGTCTTGTATTTCCTTAGCTTTTCCTATGATTCTGAAGCTTGCATTTCCTGTTCACTTGACTCCTTAAAACCATTCTAGATAAATGAATCCCAACAATTTTAAGGAAGGACAGTAGGCAGGGAAGTAGGCTTGGTGATGATGTGACAGTGATGGTGGTAATGATGATGATGATGATAAAAGCCAATGTGTATTGAATCCTTATGTCTTATTTGGATTTACACTGTGTTAATACTTTTCAGTTAATAACTTTTCACAAGTCTGGACATATGTATTATTACCATCTTTTTATGAATAAGGAACTAAGGCTTACAGAGATTAATTAACTTGTTTAAAGTTGCACAGCTAGTGAGGGAGCCTTTTTGAACTGGATTTAAATGACTCCCAGGCCTGTGTTCCTAAGCACTGTGCTGCAGTGAGTCTATAGTCACATCAGCAACTTTAGTTAAGACTGAAAATGGGACAGTCGCAAAGATGAAGAAGAAATACCTCTTCCTAAGAGCAAAGATTTTGTAATATAGTTCGATTATGTGTTGCTCTGACCTTAAAACAGTGTGTAGTCCATAGCAAGCTCTCAACATGTATTTCTAGAATGATTGAATGAATGGAAGAATGAATGACATTAAGAAGGCTTAAGGTATTTCTACAAAAATAAAAAGCTCATATTTAGAGAAACTTGTTGATTTAACAGAGAAATGAGCATGCCTTCACGCCATGCACTGTTGTGCTATGGATATATATTTCTATTATAAGTTCAAAGGCTTGCCTATCTTACCTAACACATGCAAAATAAAATGTAGGTTAAGCCCCTTTGTAGCTGAAATTAAAGCCAGCCTCTATAATGCTGGAGTCAAAACAGGAGTGAAAGAAATGCTGTGAGACTGAGAATCATATTGTAATTTACATAAACATAAAACTAGGATGGAGCTGAAAATGTAATGCCCTTCACAGGTTACCTGATCTCAGGCACATTAACAGAGTCTCTTATATACTTTTTCTTACATAACAATTATTTTTGACAGCATACTAAGGCCTTCAGAAAATGAGTTTATTTACAAGTTTTATAAATGCTGGCATATTTTTGATATCAAGCAAATAGATTGAACCCTATACATCTCTGCCTCTAATTTTTCATTTGGCTTCCCAACCAGAAGCTTCCCAATCAAAAGCAACAAGTACAGGACACTTACGGTAGAGTTCTTTCCATAGCCTGCATCTTCCAAATGATCACTACTAGGTCCTGAGACTTATGGCCCTAGAGAAGAGGAAAGGTAGGTCTTGAGGTGGAGAGGCTCAGCCCTATTCCAAGCAGACATTGTGGAGAGTAAGAGAGTTAAAAGGGAAAGATTTAAGGGTTCTTGATACCCTCACTACTTGCCTTAGGGATGGAGGTTGTTCATAAACACACAGATAGATAAGGAGCCTGAGCACGTCAGGCTAGTAGCATCAACCATCAACTCCTGAACTGCTGGGGAACTAGAAAGCTGGTGAGTTAAAGGGAGAGAGAGGTGTGTTTGTTGCGGCTGTTTCCAATGACACATGCAATCATCGGGATAATATGGGAAGCCTGGTCTCCGGTGTTAGCATATGAAGCCCAGTCTCCAGAGAGGACTAAATCTTCTTTAAAGCACATTAGTGCAGAAAGCACACCCCTCCATCTGTTCTACTGTAAGAAGCCAGGGAGGATCCAGTGGACACTGGGAAGACTTCAGGACCCAGTCCCCTCTACTACCTTATACAGGACATCCTCTCTCCACCAGGTGTTCAAATACCATCTTAGAAAAGAAAATAGAGGGAAAAGGAAGCTGAAATGCAAAGAAGTTATTCCAAAGAAACAAATTAATATTTAAATGATCTCTTGATTTTTTAGATTTGGATAATTTTAAAACTGTGTTAAGGCTGAGCTTCATCTTTGCCCTGCCCTAAGGTAACCAGCAGAGGGAGCCTTATAAGGAATATCCAAGTGGTTTTATAAAACTGCAAAAACAAATGTTCTCTTTATATTAAAATGCTGTGTAAAACTAAATTTGCATCCTTGCAACATATATGTGCAATTGACATTCCAGCATGTGCATATATATGAATTTATAGGTAATCTAAAGAGTAATTCACCAACCTGATACTTGCACATATTCATTCATTCAGTGAATATTTAGACTGCCTGCTCAGAACCAGACACTCATGTAGGCACTCAAGATGTATCAATGAATCAATGAACATGACATGAAATATATCAACCTACACATTAAAGATAATAATATGTGTGTCTGTGTACAAAACCAGTAACAAATTAAAATATGATATAATTTCAGATAAGAATAAATTAAGGATGAAATAAAACAACATTCAGAATAGGTGCATTTTAGAAATAGTCATCAGGGAAGACTAAGGGATTTCTGCAAAATTGGAATGAAAAGGAAGTGAGCCATCAACTTTCTGGGGGAAAACTGGGCCCGGCAGCATGGACAGCAAGCGTGAAATGCCTGGAGTTGTCATACATGCTTTTGCTGAACCTTTCTGCTGCTTCTCCCTTCCAGGCACGTGGTCCCATTGTCCTTTACGACACAGTTGTATTGTGATGGGTTGGATGGCAAATTCTGACCGACAAATTGTGAAAGGAAATGCTGTGTTCCACCTCTGGGCTGACACATTTACTTGTTGGCTTGAAACATACAGTGTTTCTTTTTTTCCCCTTTCAGAAAAGTCATTAACAGTGTTGAAGATATGGAGTCCTCTCTCACCCTGGGCCTCCGTAGTAAAAATGATGCATATGAAAAGACAAAGCCTTTAAGTTTTAAGAGTTTAAGATTTGGGAGTTAATACATCACTGCAAAATCACTGAGCCTATGCTGATGTGAAAGGGGTGAGCTGTATGTGGGGCTGGAGAAGAGTAGACCCCAGAGCAATGGGAGGAGGTGAAATTAAAGAGGTAAATTTGGGCCAGATGAGTTAAAACTATGAGAGCCACCATTCCAGGTTTAGATTTTTAACTGAGAGTGGTGAGAAATTATTGTAGGGGGTGATGAAACACACACACACATACAGCTTTAGCCTGGTCTGTAATGCTTTGAAACTTATGTTAAAACATGTAATGATTTCTTTCTTTAGAAGTTGATATTTAAATTCACCAAAAATGTAATATGCTTTGCTAAGGACATAGCAAATTATAAAACTATGATTTAGGAGTTGAAAAAATTTCAGCTTAAACCTAATACCTTGACTAATTTACAACATAAAGCAAGGATGGATCTAAGCATATTTACCTTGTAAACAGAAATTTTTGAAACAAACATATGAAACAAACTTGATAAAGAAAAACCAAACAACAAAAACTTCTTAAAATTTATTCATCTGTATTAAGATTTTGTTGGAAAAGACAAGTTATGAATAAAAATAACACATGCCACATACAGAAGGATGCTCTTCTTGTTTTTGTTGCTCTATTCGAAATAGAGAAAGAGTTTGGCCACTTTATTTTTACTATTATACTGATACAGCAGCCTTCATTCTTTTCTTCTCAATAAGAAAAGCATATATTCGACACATCAATGGCCATGATTGCTTCAAGCTAAGCAGGGATGAGGAAATCGAAATAGGGGCACGATGGAGCTCTCACAATGCATGCACGTAGGTGTCTCAATGGCTTTCATTCACTTCGTAGCTGCCATATCAATGGCAAAGAAAATAGGTTTTGATTGGATTTGGCAGTAGCTTTCTCCTAACAATATTTTCAAGAGATAGGATTGCTTAGGGTTGAATTCCCAATTATTTCCTGCTTTAAGAAGCAGAATAAAACAATGACTCCAAGATTCAATGTAATTAGTTCTCCTGTTGACTTGTGTTTTTAATGTTAAATTTCTATTCCTCTGTGGGAAGAATTGACAAGTACCATTCTTTCTCCTGTATTCACTAATAACCTTGAAAACTGAGTGGACGTGTTTGACAACTTATTTCTATGTCTCTGAGATCAAAGCTCAGAAGAGCTGTGAGACCAAAGTGCTAAGGCGATAGAACACAAGATGTAAGAGGAATAATTTTGAAAATATTTAACTATATAGATTGTGGATTTTATTCTCCCATCACATATCATGTTCCTTTATCATAATTTACATAAGACAGCACTCAAAGGAAAGGTGGCACACCCATGTTTATTGCAGCATTACTCACAGTAGTCAAAAGGTAGAAGCAACCTAAGTGGTCATTGACAAAGAATGGATAAACTGAGGTTTATCTACACAATGGAATACTATTTATGATGGAAAAGGAAAGGAACTCTGTCATATGCTACAATATGCATGAACCTTGTGGACATTATGCTAATTGAAATAAGCCAGTCATAAGAACAGTGCTGTATGATTCCACTTCTTTGAGGTATATAGAGTAATTGGATTCGTAGAAACAGGAAGTAGCATGGTTGCCAGGAAGAGGGAGAAATGGGGAATTAATGTTTAATCTGTGTAGAGTTTTAGTTCTGTTAGTAACAGAGTTCCAAAGATTGGTTGACCAACAATGTGAATATACTTAACACTACTGAGTTAAACACTTAAAAATAATTAAAAGGGCACATTTTTGGTTTTGCGTATTCAACCACAATTTATAAAAGTATATTTAAAAGAGGAGGGGTAGTACTTATCACATCAAAAAGAGGGATAAAAGGGGATGATGCTTATTGATATAAAAATAAAGAAAGTGGATATCATACCATTGAATCCCTGGAAAATATGGAAAATAGAAAAGAGAAACATTGATATGAAGTGAGGTCCAATCTGTCTTTGTTTCCTCTCTGGGGATGTGTCCTGACGTAAACATCCAGAAGAGGGGGATGACATGAACATTCTGACCTGGAAGCATCAAAGTAATTGCCCTGGAGTAGACTGGAAGGATACAGGCCTATAGGAAAACTGGCGTCTTTTTCATCCAGCATGGCATAGGGATGCTATCACAGCATTTGCAAGAGAGGTAGCTGGATGGATGAAGCTGACACAATACTTCTCATCCCCCTTTCCTTTGGTGAAGGCTAAGGGTGGAGACATTCTGTATGCTAAGAGGATACAGAAAGGATGCTGATATAATGTTCCAGGAAACAGGCCACCTACAGATACCATCTGAGAGAAGCAGAACAGCACCATGATAAAGACAGAACATGAACTCTGAAACCATCCTGCCTTGGTTTTATATCCGGCTTCTCTACCTTCTAGCTATTCACATTTGAACAAGCTATTAATTACCTCTCTGTATTTTAATTCCCTTCTTAAGGTACAGCAATAATAATACCTATATCACTTTGATCTTTGAGGATTAAATGAGTTCATATATATAAAAGTCCTTGTATAACATATTCTTCAAAAGTGTTAGTCATTATTTTTATTTATTATTATTGTTATTATTATCAAAGGGGAATGTGATGACAGTGATGAAATATGTACCTAAAGAAAATAAGTCACTCACCTTTAAACAGAAGGCTGAAAGTTCCCATCTATTGTCATCTAATTAAACATGAGTTAGGAAAACACATCAGATGAGTTGCTGGAAAAACATTAAATGATTAAATGCTATTTTTTTGTGTATTGAGTATAGTGTGAGTTTAGATATATATATATATATAATGCTCCAATATTCCTAATCTGCGTGCCTGTACCTAACATTAGTGGGACCTGGAAAGATATAATTAGAGACCCATATACCATCAGCATAAACACTTAAATACAAGTTAAGCTAATAAACTGTTAAATACACCTCCTGTTCATTTGATTTGAAACTTACACCTTCAAAATAAACTGGAAGCCAGGCTCAAATTTAAAGTTATCATGGAGTTCCATGCTGGCACCTGGTGGAGCAGGTAAGTAGGTTATATCCCTTGCTTCTCAGCTGCCCCCTTCTCTTCCCATTATCCATCTCTGACCTGCCCTGCAAGAGGCCTGATGCACATGCATTTTGTCAGCCTAGCCCACACAATCGAAGTCCATCTATAACCCTGTAAACAGGCACCCGTGTCCCACCTCTCACACCAAGAGTTGCAGACATCAGCAATATGGGCCAGCTTCCTGGTACCTGAAACATGGTATTGTTGGGGAAGAGCATGCACTTGAGCATATCTCTTTAGCTCAATTAACTTCTTGCCCTGCAGAGAGGACCTTGGCCAGAAGACCAGGGCAAGATTTGCTCATGTCCACAGCCTAGAGCAAGAGCTCTTTGTGCCTGCATAGGGGTGGCAATGTGCACCAAAGACTGATTCCAAATCCCTCAGTTACAACTGGAGAGCAAAATCATTCAATGTTAGAGACCATCCCAACCCTGAAAGAGAAAGAATATATAGCAGATGCTAAAAGATAGCCAACAGATAGAGGAATGGGAGTGACATAGAAGGTTATCTCTAAGCCCTTTCTTGAAATCAGGCATTTTGAAAAGCAAGATCATCTTCCAGAAAGAGAAGCCCAGCTTCAGTAACAGCAACTCAGGCTGTGAATATAATGACCAGGGATGTGCTACTTTTCATTGATCATAAGAAGTACATTTATTTTACATTTAATACCTTGAAATTGGAATGTTTCCTATAATTGACAGTGCTTACAATGCCATCAGCCAAGTAATAGTTGTGAGATGATTGTCCAACACCTAACCCACAACCCACATCACTGTTTTGATCTTGTACCTAATTCTCCTTTGCCTCTCCTATCTCCCTGCTTGAAGAATTTGCTCACAGTGATAGCTAGGCCTCATTCAATGTATTCCCCTCTTCCCACAACTCCCTCCTCACTCCCAACCCAATGCACACACAGATGAAAATCTGTGTAGAGATCTTCAGCTCTCGCTCACAGACCCAAGCTGCACACTAAATATTTCCAGCTTACTGCTTTTGAAAGGTTTCTGCGTTATATTGAGAAATAGTGTTTCATAGTGTGTACTAAATTCAACGTAGTTTTGAATTCATCAGACCAAATCCCTATGTGTTCCTATTGTAATTCTTCCCTCCAGCATAAATAATTCCTCTGCATTTAACAAATCTTTGTAGCAGGTCTTCAGCTCACAAGCTTTAGATATCCTCTGATATCAATTGTAAATCTGCTGAGCTATGAATGGTCCCAGGCAGCTCTCTGCCAAGCAATCATTTTAGCTTCTGACAATCTATGGTTAGCTGAAGCTACACAGATCAAAATAAGAATACGAGGTATCCTTAGCTATCCCAGCAAATCCCACGGGGAAATGAGTATTCTCCACTGAGGCACCACTGGAGATTAGTAGGTTGGACCTAGCTGAGAGTGATGATGGTAAAGAAGGCCATTCATATTGGGGGAAAACTGGCAAATACAATTTAATACTTAGATCTATTTATCTGCCCTATGGTAGTTTAAGTAGACTTTCTAATGCCGCTCACAGTCTAAGAGATTTATTACTTAAAATTTTTCTCTGGGATTGAAATACCAAGACTGAGCCTTTCTATTCATATCTGGGCCTTGGACCATTTTTGCAAGGAGTCAGGCCAGCAGTATGTGGCTTTATATCCATGAAAGGCAATCTGTAGAGAATGTGTCAAAAGCACACAGTGAGTCATCTTATTTTTCTTTGCATCAAAAAATTATAGAATTTAAAGACATTAAAGACATTATCTGCTAGATTATAGGGAACAGAGCCTGTGGCAGACAAGGTATTTATTCAGTGTGCAGCTCGGGCCTGCGAGCAAGAGCTGAAGAGACACCTACGTCGATGTCAGCTGTGTACGCAGTGGGATGGGGAGTGAGGAGGAGGGTGTGGGGAGAGGGGAATACATTGAGGGGGGCCTGGCTATCACTGTGAGCAAATTCTGCAAGCTGGGGGACAGGAGAGGCAAAGGAGAATTAGGTGCCTGATTAAGGTACCTAATTGGGCAATGAGTTGGGTGTAGGACTTCTCAATGAAGTTTCCTTATTTTGCCCCTTGACCGTAGCCTTACCTTTCTCTCTCCATCCTTCTTTTCCGCTACACTCCCTGTGGGTTGCCTACCCTCTCCTGCCATCTTGCCATCTCTCTGTTTCAAAAATAAAGTGCAGCAAAGTTGAATATGTGAACTCAATTTCAATTTCATCATTTAAATGTGCTAGAGTCTTAACTAATAATAGAAAGTGAAGTTTATCTCAAAATTGCTTTTTCCTCATTAATACCCACCCGAATTCTTTGCCTCCAACATGGCTTCTCCCTTGCTTTCTGACCCTACTCTGTTTTGTCATGACCTCTCACTTTGATCTCTATTCCTTTTTCTTGAGTAACGAAAAGGTGCTAGAAGGTGGCAGAGGAGAAGGTGAAAGATGATGGAGTGATAGAAAAACTGATACAGATCCCACGTAGGATTTATCTTGTGTTTATCTCAATGTCTCCTTGATTAAAAAAAAAAGTGTACTCTGAATGAAATGTTCTAATTCTTTTAGCTATGTCAGACCTAAAGGTTATCCCATTTGGGGGAATTTTCATGAAAAATAATATAAACTGTGAATACAATATAGGTAAAGACTGTGACAAAGGCATAAAGTCATCTCATTTTTCTTTGTATCTAAAAATTGCAGAATTTGAAGATATTAGAGTCATTTGCTAGATCATAATGAAATTTTGCTGCATTGTTGACTATTCTAGTTTTTCTTCTGTTAATAGGCTTCTGAAATTTGTTTTGCAAAATTACGTGTCCTCCACTGCTTGTAGTTTTGGTGAGACTGTCAATCAAGGTATACTGACCTCCCTTTGGACAAGTGTTGTCCACTCCAGGCCATCTTGACATCTGAACTTTGAGTCTTGAGTTAATGGATAGCAAAAATAAAACATAAGTACATTTTAGAGATATTACCTATAATTAGTAGTATGTTGGTAAAACTGTCACTCTTGCCACCTAACTTCCCTGAGCTGTACCTGTTCCTACCACGCTGGCCTGGCTGTCTTCAGTGCCCTCACTGATTGTGGTGCCATCCCAAATCCCTCTAACAAGTTCCCTTTTACTTAATTCACTAGGGTTTGTTTGTATTGTGTACAACGGAAGAAAACCAACTCACACAAACATTGCTGATGTAGTGAGATGGTAGATGACTTTAAGAGTAGGTAGCTACACTGTAACATGTCTCTGATTTCCTAACTGT
The DNA here is from genome assembly GCA_004024845.1 of Tonatia bakeri. Lineage (NCBI taxonomy): Eukaryota > Metazoa > Chordata > Mammalia > Chiroptera > Phyllostomidae > Tonatia > Tonatia bakeri. Next base: position 154,756 of record PVIA01003072.1, on the reverse strand, counting down.
GCAGATATTTATTTAAATATTTATATTAAAGTTTTGAAAGAGTGATTAAGGTGGACATTGGTACTTTGTGAGACTGCAAGAAGATGTGAAAGATTTAGTTAGGGAGCAATCGCAAACAGCACTGGCAATCTTCTATGTGGAGAAAACACTGGATCGGGAAGACAATTCTGGTATTCCTCAATCCAGAAGGGTTTAGAGCTGGGACAGCAGTCTGAAATATCTGTAGAGAATGAGCACTAATGCAAATGGATGAGTCATCCAGGATACTCTCACTGTCATGAAGAAATACTCCAGCCCGTTTTTCTTCAACAGCTCCTTCAGTCTCTCTTTTCCATTCTCACCTCCAATAGAGACATGTGCCCAGAGACATACTGCTTGACTCCATGGAAAACACCACTGCCAGTATAATGATAAAGTGAAACTCCTCCTTTTCTTCAGGGAAACAACAGGATTATAAGCACTCAGGCCCTAGACAAAATATGCCCTTCACATGGGGCAACACTTCTTAGCTCTGGCCAATCTCTGCCTTGCAAGAAGGCTGGCTTGGAATTGCTACATCTTCTGATTTTTTAAAAAATGTTTTATTTATTTTTAGAGAGGGGGAGGGACCAGGGAAGAAAGAGAGAGAAACACCAGTGTTTGGTTGTTGTTTGTGTGCCCTCCTTTACTGGGGACCTGACCTGCAACCCAGGCATGTGCCCTGACTGGGAATAGAACTGGTGACCCTTTGGTTTGCAGGCCAGCACTCAATCCACTGAGCCACCCAAGCCAGAACCATCTTTTGACTTTTTAATTACTCAGAAATATCCATGATTTTCCTAAATGTACAATATTTGTTATATATTAGCAACCAAATTTGATTTAAAATATTGGGTTAAAATAATATTTTCAGCCCAGGAAAACAACTGTGCATTCTGTTCTTGGCCTATATATGCTAAGCAGCTGAGATGTGATAACTGATAGACTTGAGGCATGTGAAATGCATATCAACCTCAATATTGAAGAAAAGAAGTTTTTTTACAAATCAAGCTCATCAGCTAGAACAAGCCACCATGGTCGTGGAGTAAATCCCAGGGAATGGCCTGGCGAAATCTTGCAGGGTCCAGCAAGTAATGGAGGATGAGCAGAGAGGGGAAAACTGCTGGTGCTGGTAGCTCTAAGGACATATTGATGCACTTTGCGGGTCCAGACAGGTGAATCATACCTGGGTTGGTGCGTGGTTATTCACCTCATATTATGTATAAAGAAATAAATGAAAAAACCCTAAATATTGATATTCCACATTTATAGTTTATTTACCTCCAATCTTGGAAGTGCCCGAAGCTGACAAAGAATGTTGCATCAATACTAAGTTGCTTTTAGACTACTGCATTATACTACATGGGTTACCTAGAAAAATGAACCACTGTTTTGCCACTGAGCACCTTCGAACAAAGAAGAGAATAAGATTGACAGCACTGTTCAGATCCATTAGTCAAAGTATAGTAGCTTTGGACAGGTAGTTTCCAAAATACATCAGCCTCATTTATGCCCAACAGTAACAACAGACAATGGGCATTTTTCTACAGTGACACAAGGCTCCCAAATACTAAGGCAGAAAGTGGTTTTTGACACACACCACTTTTAGGAAAAGGATTGGAAGTGGGAGGTGAATGACAGACTAAATATCTGTATTCCAATGATTATAGAGAAGAGAGAAACAACCTGATTTACTTAGGGGCTAGGTTAAAATCATTGAGGGAACAAAAGAAGGCAGGCAGAAATCGACTAGTATGATAAATAGTAATTTTCTGAAAGATAGGCCACAAATTTCTACATGTGTCTAAGAAAGTAGAAGATTCTGCCTGTTCTTGAAATTTTTTGTTCTAATAAATGCCACTACACTACTTATTGATTTTAAATGATTCATTCCTTATACTCCAGGCATCCTGCATACCCACATTTAAAATAAACATAATTAATTTGGATTTCAGCAATATTCGACTGGAAAGTAGAACTGGCTTACCTGACTTTTCCTGCTCACTGATGCACTGAGTGGGGTGTGCATTTTATCTGTTTTTAATATGGATTAACCCCACACTCCCAGGCTTCTATTACTGGATGAAATGTACCATCATTATGAAAGTAAATCTGATTGCTTCATAATACAGAAAATAATATGTAATTTATTTGAACATACAATAGTAACTATGTGGCAGGTAATACATCTTTTATCTCATTTAAATTTTAATTTTCACATCAAAATATCAACTTAATCATGACATACCACTTCTACTTTTACATTTGAGAGCACCAAAACACAAATAAGCTAAGTGATTAGCTCAATATTACACATTTTATAAGTAGGACAGCCAAAATTTGGTCTTAAGTCTTTCCGATTCCAAACTGAGCATTGTCCATTCATCTATGCTGACTTATGGCAGCATGAGTGAGAGCTGACAAATGAGAGGGGAAGTGTTTACATACGATCGTAGAGGCCAGGGTCGGCAGGCCACAGGACACATAAAAAGATGTTCCTCTGTAGGAGGGCATGCAAGGGCCTTAAGAGAAAGGATTATTTTGTGTGTGTATCCATGTCTACCCCAAAAGTGTACAACTTAGTGGTCTTTTACAAAAAGCAACCTGGTGAATGTGCACTGATCAAATGTCAGTGTCACTGAATGTAAGGATGGGAAAGTCCACATAATTTCACAGTGGCTTTACCATATCTAGAAAGAAAGGGTCTGGGGTAGCTATCTGATAAGAAAGGGCAACTAGGGAATTTGTGTTGAATCTGCACTTGCATGAAAAGAAGACTGTTGGTGTCCAATATGTATTGATTTGAAGTCATTTGAAGCTGATGGAAATTAAGAAGAGCTAACATGCTTCTGAGCCCACTATCGCACTCCAGCGACTTAAAGGAAGAGTAGTGGGGAGAATCATGGATGGAGGGGAGGGGAGGACAGCCACGTGGTAACTTGGAGGTGGCTTTTGGATTAGCAGTAATGAGTTCAGATTGATATTGGAAGAAGGATGAAGTGAGTGTTGCAAGGGAAACTGACAGGGCCTTGACACAATTGGCATCATCTCTGGCCATGACATAAAGGAAAACTCAGCAGGGAAGCCATGGTTGGTTGGCAGTGAGAAAGAAGCCACTTGAGGTGGCTGGCATTACTGGGTCTGACAAGGACTGTTGTGGAGACAGATGGCCACACTATGCTGTGCAGAGAGATCTGAGTAGTGCTGGGGCAACAAGACAACTAAAGGGCATTTTGGCTGCATGTAAGTCAGTCACGAGGGAATAAAGCAATGCCTGTGGGAAATATGTCGTTTTGCTGTTGTAAAGGGGTTGGGACAGGGGACTTAAACCGACTTTTCTCCATGTCTCACTTTCTTCACTAAATCTATCCTCTTCCTCCATAAATAGTTTTTAAAAAATAGTAAAAAAAAAATACCTGGGATTTTCTGTGGTCTCATTTGTCTCCTAAAAAGAAGAAGTATATTTTCTGTAAGTTAGATTAAAAATCTTATTTTACTGAAGTTCTAAAACAGGTTTGCAGCAATGTCAAACAGCAGGTGAGAGGGCCCAAAGTCACGCTCTCATTTGCATGCTACCCTGGCTCAGTATTACGAAAACTGCTTTAGACCTTCCTCAGGAAGTGTCTTCATTCCTGCTGACAGCAGGATTAATGGCCACACTCAGAAGAAAATCAGCTGTCAAAAGATGTTTACTTCTTATAGTTGTCTTCTCTTTCTTTGTGCCATGGAAGCCTTTTTTGCTGAATTAAATGGTTTGTTATTCAAGGTTCTTCATGGCAGACCCTGGAACCTGTGAGAGGAAGCAGAAGGGGATTAATTAAAGGGTATAGGTAGTTCACAGCATCTTGGGAGGGCTGAGGAAATAGACTGCAGCAAGAGCTTCCAGAATTACCTGCATGTCCGCCCAGTGGGCTACAGATCTTCTGCCTCTCTGCCTCCCCAGAAGTCGCTCCAATTTCTATTTACATTATATGTATTTATTTTTGGTGAATGAAGTAGCTTGTGTTTTTGTTGTCTCTCCAACAACAGCCCCAGTAACAGCCACTACTGGCCTATCCAGAGTCTCTTGTTCTGCAGCTGGAATCTCTAAGGTGCTCACAGTACCACTGGGAGACACACCTGTTGGGATTGCACGTGTGCTACGTGCAGAGAAGGCGGCTCCTGACCCAGGAAGCAGCAGGATCTCCGTGACAGGGCTGAGTCCTGCCTGCACCTCAGGATTGGCCTCTTGCTCCGTTTTCCTTCGAGGAACAACGACATGCTCTTGTCCCAACAGGAGTAGAACAAGACAAGGGGCACCCAATTCACACCCCTTTGGCGGGGGTGGGGAGCGCACTGGTAGTCACCGCCCATGTGGGCTTGTTTGCGAGGGCGCACAATCATGTGCGTCACAGACCCGCTGCACTGCCACTTATTGCTCATTGGAAAGTTTCTATGAAATGGATCTCACACTAAGAGATCTGAAGAGAGATCAAGGAATCATTTTGAATCTCTGGACTTAATGTATCATGCAAATACATGGATGTGGCCTTTTCAGCATTTGGACACATTCTGAGACTATCACAGTTCACATGCTTTACAATCTCATTAAGCACGGAGCTCACAACCTAATAAATCCGAGGTAACTATTATGTGGCATCAGGGCTCATAGATTATAAACTGGATTGTACAAATCCCTCTGGGGCGAGAAGTGGAGGAAGCTGTGGACCCTGTGGCGCCAGCTATAGCTTTTGCTCATCCTCCCAAACCTGAAAGTGCCTTGGCCATCTACGGAATCTGCACAAAACACTTTCACAGACTTTCTGGAGTCTGTAGCTCAAGGTCAGAAGCCATCATGTTAGAAAGGGTTAGAAGTCAACATGTCACTTCTATGCCATAATAATATTGAAATAAGGATAAAGAAAAACAATACACATCCATTCCTTTTCAAGGGAAAATAAAACTTACTTTTAAGATACTTTTTAATACAGGGATACCCTTTCCTTGAGAGATAAAAGTCAAAAAAATTAATATAAATCCAGAAAAAGAAAATGCCTATGTGAAACTTATTCCTACAGAAGTTACTTGTTTCAGGCACTTAACCTTTATATCATTAGGCTGAAAGAACAATTAATTACCAACCCCAGACAAAAGCACTGATATAATTTTGGTTTAAATAAAACAGAGTCTATTTTTAATGAATCATAAATTTACAGAGGGCTTCTTCAGGACTCAGAAAACAGGGTCTATATCTTTAAGGAACTTTACCTCTGTGGAGGGAAATAAGACTAAAATGCATAATACTATTAGCAAAAAAAGACAAGCGGTAAATTGTGGTTCATACCATGAGAGCACGAGATAAACAACAGGCAAAACTTGGCATTATAAGGCATATTCAGGTTATAAATTAGAATATAATTTATTGCATTTAGTTTCTTAAACACTACCATTTTATCTCTTAGGAAATAATGTTCCCAAAGTAGACGCAAGAGATAACTTAAAGAAAATCTAGGCATTGCCCTCATGGCACAAGTAAATTTCTAAGGCTGAAAACAAGGGTTGGAAGGGAAGAGAGTTCAATCACATATAACCCCGAAAATGATGCCAGTGTTATAATGACAGCATCAACTTCCGGAAACCTCATTAAATATCTTCTTCAAATTGGGACTTTGATCTAAAATATCATTTATACCCTTCCATAAGTCTTCATCTGAGGAACTGACATCACGGCAATATTTTTATACATTTGGACAAAAACACATGGTTCTGTTCAAATATTTAAAAGAAGAATGCAGGTATAACTATGGTTGCTTTTACAGATGGACACTCCTTTGTGTCATACACGTGTTCTTGCAAATTTTTGTCTACTAGGAAGTATGAATTATATTTTACTAAAGAAAAAGTGACATGACCTCTTGGTTATGCAAAGTAGTCATTATATTTTCAAATAATTTCTCACTAATTCAAATCCTTCTTGAGTTTTGATTTTGTTCACTTTTCTTAAAGAGATGGCTTTATATTCTATAACAAAAATTTTATAAGTGCTATTCAGGCTTCCTGGATACATTAGTTTCTTGTTACTACAGCAAAAATTATGGAAAATTTAGTGGCTTAAAACAACACAAATTTATTACCTTATACTTCAGGAAGTCCGAAATCCAAAAGCAGTCTCAGTGGGCTAGAATCAAGTTGCTGGCAGCACTCCATTCCTTCTGGCGCCTCTAGGGGAAAATCTGTTTCTTTGCCTTTTCCAGCTTCTAGAAGCTGCTCATATGCCTTGGCTCATGACCTTGCATCACTCCCACCTCTCCTTCTATTTTCATACTTCCATCTTTCTAACTCTAACCCTCCCACCTCCTTCACATAAGGAACCTTATAATTACACTGGGGCCATCTGGATAAGCCAGGATAATCTCCCCATCTCAAGAACCTTGATCTAATTACAGTTGCCAATTCCCTTTTGCCATGTAAGATAACATGTTCGTAGGCTCCCAGGAGGAGATTGGGATATGGACATGTCTGGGGGGGCATTATTCAGCCAACCACAGTGGGAACCACCAAGCATTTACGACCTTGATCTTTTTCTTGTAGAAGTTTCTTATAGACATTACCAATAATTCTGACCTCAATTATTCTGTGTCAGTGTAAGATTGTGGATCCATTTGTTTCTGCTCTGCAGGTTTGTAAACAACTGTGTAGTGGCAGCATTTTGTAGGGTATACATGGGTGAGAGTCATCTTATCCTTGCAGAAGCAGGTAGATAAAAAATGGAAAAAGGGATGACGTTGGCTAAAGTTTAGAAATAGGGTACACTGAAAACGGTTTTAAAAAGATACTTGGAGATAATCTGTCAATTTTATGCACTGGACTGCCTCTGTCCCCTTTACTGTAAATAATTAAGAGGTGGCAGTCCATGGAAATCCACAACTTCTCTTATAAACTATGTTCACCTGAAGTGACAAGTTACTGAGAGAAGAATAGGCTATCAACAATGGTTTATATTTTTAAAACAATACTTTCTGCCTAGTCCAGACAGAAGTAACATGCTGCGCAAAACTATGCATCATGTAGCAACAGCTGAGAAGTCACGTATATCACTATCAATACTGCCTGTATAAAGCCGAAAATTACCATATCTAACAATAATTTTTACTTTCATAGAGAGAAATGGAAACAGAGAAAGAAATCAACTTATTCTTACAAATGTTCAGTTTAACATATAGTGAACAAATAGATGTGTAAATTGACTTTGATGAATACTTGTGTTAAATGTGGTTATTTATTATGGGTTCCATTGCATAAATTGGATGCAAAATTATAACAAATGTTCTTTATTAATTTTACCTTCTCTGGGGCTAGAGAATGACTCAAGGCAATTATCTTTTATGGACTTCAGCATCATTAGTGCTGATGTGCTGTGGAAGGCAGACACGTTCTAATAATACACAGAAAAGAGAAACATGCCTTTTCTTTGCTTCTTACATGGAGAGATGTTATTTCTCAATACAGTTCCTTCATTTCCAATTAAATCCATGAAGTTGCTAGTTTCTGGTATTTTTGCAGTAACAGCAGCTGTAGGTGTAAGAAATATCTCACATATTATGTTCCTTATGGTATGACATTTGAAATTTAAACAGATGGCATATAGATCCTGGTCTTGAGAAACTTTGAGTTTACCCAAAATGGCACAGGTGCTTTCAGGCCACATTTGGCTACTTGGTAGGATCTTCAAGCATTTGCACTAGGTCCAGTGACAGATTGCAGAACTGTGGTACTGTTTTCCTCTTTGGCATGGGATATAAATAACTGAAAGATAGTAGCTTTCTGGAAAATAAAAGGAAATATTTCTTTCAAGAACACTTTTACAACCCAATACTCAACCAGAATCAACAAGTTATCCCCATAGATGACCTGGTGCCACCTCTTATTCATCGGGGGCCGTTTTTTCAGTTGTGATTTTTTTAGCTCCTGGCTTCTCATCTTCCTCTCCCTTATAGACATGTCCTTGCCTTTTCAGCTCCCTTTATATTCCTAAGAAGGGAAAAACCAAAGGAAAGAACAATAATTCATCCTGTTAATTATGTATCTCTGAAAATTGAAGGTGGGATTAAATGGTACAGGCAAGGAGGCACTTATAAATCATGATTATATAAAAGAATACAAAAAAAAAGAATACAAAAAATAGCAGTGCAAACGTGCAGTCGGGAGAAGTCAGAGTCAGATGATATGCCTGTATTTTTCATTATCACATATTTATCGAGCACCAATGATCAGTGAGCCCCTGAGCTAGATGCTGGTGCTAAAGATGAGAGGATGGAGAGAAAGTCTATTGTACCAGATCTGATAACCAGCAGACTGGCACCGGAAAGCTGCCTCATCTTGATGCCAGTTATTCATCATTGAAATTTTTTTTTGTAAAATGTATATGAGGGGGAACCCCCCCCAAATCCTGGAATTTATTTATAAAAAAGTGTGTACTTATTCTTAAACATTTAAACTTTAGTTACCTTCAAAGTACTCTGCATTTGATGTAAGACACTTATCGAGATTTTTTTTGCACTGCTCAAAACAGTCTTTGAATTCAACAATTTTGATGCCTTTTAGTGCTTCTGCTGTCTTTTTGTTTCACCTCTTCCTTATCAGCAAAACGTTTCCCTTTGAGGACTTTTACATTTTACCTAAATGTAAACAAAAAAATGTCACTTGAGGTGAGATCAGCTGAATAGGGAGGGTGGGGCACAAGGGTCAAATATTGCTGAGCACTCAGTATGGGGAAGGTATGTGTGCTCATGAATCACCCATCATTAAATCGGCAAACACGATGAAAGAGCCTTCAAAGGAAACTTGCTGAAGCAGAACACAGCCCTCACAACAACTCCTGTACTACCAGAAGGAGATAATTCTGGGCTTTTTGAGTCCCTCCTCATATATTAGAATTAGCGTTATCAATTAAAGAAAATAGTAAATTAAACAAGTTAAAGGTTATTTAATTTACTTTTTTCCCTCTCAGGTGAATATTCATATAGGCAACCTAATGCTTGTGTGAGGTGCCTTCTGTCTTGTTATAATACCATGACTGGGTTCTTTTCCTAAATCAACATCATGCTGCAAGATGGCAGAACAAGGAAAGGGAAGGAAAAGAGCATGTTTCCTCTCCCTTTAAGAATATTTGCTGCCATTTAATAACTTCCTTACTACATGTAATTGGACAGATTTTGCCATAAGAGAGTTCAGGAAATGGGGTCTTGAAACCAATTGGTCACATGCCCAGCTAAATATTGTGTATTCTGGGACTTTAAGTTTCTACTTGGGACATAGAATGCTGTAAAGAGCACCTCTCTTGCATTTACAACAATAACAACTGCAGGAGCAGAAATGCGAAGAAAATTCATAACTTTTCTGAGCCTTTCAGAAAACTGATGATAGCCAACCTACCTGAAATGTAAGGTTAGACATCCAGGAAGATTTAGGACATGAGCACTTGCTTATATGAGATAGCTACCATCTGTCACAGGTAAAAAGTCAACTTAATTTTTTAATGAACTGCTACAGGCCAGCTGTGAGCTGGCAAAAAAATGTAGAACCTGGAGGACACAAACCCACAGAGAACTTGCACTCATCATGAGCTTTTCTACAAAGCACCAGGAGCTCACACAAAACATCAACAAGTGTCCTAAAAAATGTGTCCATTGTGAGATAGGCCTGGAGCAGCAAGGGTGCAGGGGTGAAGCGCAGATCATTTTTCCTTATATCTTCTGTGAAATAAGAGACTTATACTACTGAAGGGAACAAAACAAAACCCTCTACATCTGAGTGAGGGATAGTAGAAATACCTACTTGGCTCAAATCAAGAGCTAGGAGTGGAATACCATCACTGAGGAAGGCCCAAGACTCTGGAACACAGTGCCTGACTAAGACTAAGACTTGAAATAACAGAGAATGCCAACAACTCACTCACCGGGCTGATGAGCACTGAGTAACAAGCAAGAGCAGTTTACTTCATGAGGAGGGGATACGGCATCCAGAGAGACCCTTTTTGAGGAAGAGACCAAAGGGAACACTCAAAAATTAGGGTGGAGCAGATATTTTAGAAAATCCCTCTGGCAAACCAGTCCACATGCTAAATAAAAAGTAATCCTAGATAAATTGAAGCCTATGTTATATGACAGTCATTATCACAACAACTCCAAAATCCATCTAAACTCATAACAATAAAGACTCAACCATCCCCATCTCAGACAGATGCATGCACATATCACACTAAGCCTAGCAGAAGACATGTGTTCATTTATAAGCCTAAATATTTCCCTTTTACCTCAAACTCTATTGTCCTACACAAAATGGCCAACTCCATCTTTCAACAAAAAATTGTGAGGCATACAAAAACACACATAAAGATCTAAAGAGATGAAGCAGTCAACAGAACCAGACTCAGATATGTACAGGTGTGGATGTGTCCAATATAGCATTTATATCATCAACATGGTAAAAGCTCTAAAGACATGGTGAGCACATGGCAGATCAGATAGTAATTGGGAAGAGAACAATATAAGAAATAAATAGCAATGCTAGATATGAAAAGCAGAGTGCCCAAGGATGCTTTCAGTGGGCTTATTGGTAGATTCAATATAGCTGAGGAAAGAAACAAAGAACTTAAAGATGAGTCAGTATAAATTACTCAGACTAAAATATATATATATATATGGAGGGAGAGAGAAGTACAGGAAATATTTTAAAAAATACTTGTTGAGAAATTCCAAAATTAATAACATACCCAAAATAATAGATCCAAGAAGTGCAATTGCAAGAACATCAATCAGGATAAATAGAAAAATAAACTAACAAATAAGCAACCCGGTGAACAAAAACACCTAGGAATATTATATCCAAACTACTGGAAACCAAAGACAAAGAGAAGATCTTGAAGGTGACTGGAGACAAAAGACATATTACATACAGAGAGAAAATTACAGGCTTGTAATTATTATTATTGTAAAAAATATTACTGAGTTGGAGGGCATCTGCACCTCTGTTTTAGTCAGCCCACCAAATGTTTTATATCCTTTTACCAAGATGCTGACCTTTCTAACTTTGTGCAGCTCTTTCTGCTTGCAGGATTATTTTATCAAGATTTTGGCCCTTTAATCTACAAGATGGGGCAAAAGTAGGTCTGTGAGTATATGAAGCAGAGTTTATTCTTTATTATTATTTTCTACAGAAAAAAAACTGTAAACTTAATTTTGCCCCACCCTGTATGTCTCCATTCTTTGTCTGCCCCTCACAGTATCCACTCCATCCTCTTTTGGGAGACAAGGGGTTTGAAAAGCAATTGAAACATCAGGCTGCCAAAATAGCTAGCAACCCTACCTAATTCAATAACACCACCTAGAAAATGACCTCTGCCTCCTCTCAGTATCAGAAATTCCTCATATAAAAGAGTCAAAAAAGCCGACTGGTGAAGCAGACAAGTTTCTCTAGTCAGACTAATAATGCCTATGCCATATGGTGCATAAGCAGGGGACACAATGACATTCACCAAGCTCAATAGATCCTTAAGCATGCAAGCTCTGCATGTTTCTTTCACCCATCTACCTAGCCCTTCACCATTTGATTTCTTTCTCTAGCCCTGCCTGAACTCCTGCACATTCTACCTCAGTGTTTCTCTTGTCAAGATAAGTGCAGTACCACTTATACTTTTTAAAAAATTTATTGATTTTAGAAAGAGAAGGAAGAAAGAAAGAGAGGGAGGGAAATACCAATGTTCCACTTATTATGTATTCATTGGTTGGTCTTGTATGTGATCTGATAGAATAAAATCCACAACCTTGGCATATGGGGGCAATGATCCAAGCAACTGAGTTACCCAGCATGGTCCCATTTGTACAGTTTTATCTTATTTTAATTTCTAAATATTTTGATAATCAAGATTTATTCTTCCTCTGACAAAAACAATTTCATCTAATTCTACTGACTCAATAGATTCTACTTTTTTCAAGAAAATATAATATCTACAATATCCCTAAATATGCTTGAGCACATAATTATAACTTTGCTTCCCAAAACCTCTAACCAAATTCATTTCATTATCATTTAACCTAATATTACCCAGCATATCGTATTTCCTTTCCAACTGATACTGCCTATCATATAAGTAATATCTTTATTTCTTATTAGATTATAAGCTCTATAAGAATATGGATAGTCACTTTAATTTTTTGTTCATGTTATCACATGCACCTGGCACATTGGCTCAGAAAATACCTGTTGCATGAATGAATGAATGAATGAATGAATCAAAGCATACAATATATGTTCCACAGAGGTTTCTCTTTCCCCTCTTCCTCTCTCCCTCTCCTTCACACACACACTCACTCATATACTCATGCATATATGTATACATGCACACACCACATACTTATTCATATGGGAGCCTCAGACTTCTTTGCCAATAGACATGTACCAGCCTTTCTCCAGCAGCATTTGACACAGTTATCTCACCATATTCATTGGACATGCTCCTGCTTATTTGCTGCAGGGCATACTTACAAGCAATGCAGCAAAAAAAGGCCATCCCTGTCATGATAGTTTATTGCAAAACAGAGGGAATGAAATAAAGCAAGCATCTAGTGCTACACATACACAAGCTAATAAACAAACAAAATGTCTAAAGCTCTGTGGCATCAGTGTGACAGTAATGTCTTAGAGGACTCCACTGGTTCTAATTCCTGTCAAAGGCAATGAATCCTGGTGCTGTGTGTGCTGCAACAGAGCTGGGAAGAACTATGGCTAGTTCTTCAAAACTGTCAACATGCACATGGCAGAAGAATCTTCCCAAAGGTGAGGAGTACCCGCAGACAGGTTCTCTGCTTTAGTCGGGGACCTGGATTTGTGTGAGCACACTGTTATCACCAAAGAATATTATTACCAAACTACCACATGGTCAAAACAGTGCATTTTAGGAGGAATTCAGAGTCCCAAGACCAGCTGCTCATATTATACGGACCCGGGTTCTGATATCCACAGAGGTCCTTACTTTGGCTCTCCTGTGTCTTTGGGGTGAGGCACTCACAAAGAAATATCTCGATGTTCCCTTGGCCACTTACCACCCTTCACTTGGATCTGTCTACTTCAAAGTTTTCTTTAGAATCCAAAAGAAAAAAAAAGACATGTCAGGGTATATAGAGAATGTAGGATGGATTAATAGCTTCTGATATGTTGGATTCAGCTCAGAATCTCCATGCAAGGGATTTGGGGCTGGACTGCAGCACTGAGCCAAAGTAGATCCGTCCACAAAGAGCAAAAAAAAGGGATCACTCTACAAAGTGTACAAGGCGGCAGGTTATGACATCCTCTAAACTTTCTCTATTTCAGGGATTAGAGCAAACTATTTTGGCCAAATACTCAGTCATCCTCTTCTGTGAGGTAGGGCTCTTCTGCAATGAGGTGATACCATTTAAGCACTACAGCTCTCATTCTTTCCTTCTGATACTTAACAGAGGTATAATAGTCATGGAATTTGGAAAAGGGTAGTAGCGAAAGAGGTGAGGAAGAGAGCGTCCTAGGTATAAAAAGCTCAGTTGGCTATGGGAATGTTCAGGTAACACAGTCAACCTTTATCTCTTAATGTTCCCTAAGAACAGGAGATGCGAACCTGCAGAGTTGATCTTTTTTCCTCACAGAACAAATTCTTCTCTGACAGGTATATGTGCGTGCCAGTGTTTTTGGAGGTAGGATCATTATAGAAAACAATTATTCTGCACCTTATATAAATAGGCCTGACTTGCTCTTTACTTTTGTTAAAATTTTATTATGAAATTCACTGTGGCAAAGCAAAGGATGAAGCTGAGCTTCTGAGCAGTGACAGATAATGACCTATTTATTTCTAGTGTCAGTGTTTTCCTGAACTCCAGTGGGAACATGGTACTCTTGATACCTGTCTGATATTGACATTTAGAAAAGATCCTGATTCTTGCTCAGTTTATAGTACATTCAGTCATTTGAGAGGCTTATTATAATGCAAAGTCACGTGGTATGTTTGTATGCAGTTGATGTAGAATATGCCAGCTGAGCTTCATGTTGCAATCCCATGCAATTGTTAAAGCAAACTTAACTTTTATTTTAGCAGAAACTTTGTACCCAGAGTTACCAAGTACTTTATGTTAGTTTCCAAAGAAAATGTTTTCAAACTTATCATCATGTTGCCATGGATATATCAGTTCTATATTCAGCCACACATCAATTTGCTGGTATTAGGAAAAACAGAAGTCCAGCTGAACTGTATCTCTACCTCCTGGATGTCTTGAAAAAAATGTTTAATGTTTCTCACATTGAAACATTAAAGTCTCCTGCTTTGAGACTTCTTCCATCTTCTTGTCTACTCTTCTCCTTTACCATGGTTAAGCTGACACTACCCTCTGACATTCATATGACATTAACCACCCTAAATCACTGCCACTCTCCAAACACCTTGCTCATCCTCTGCCTCTGCCTGTCCCACCCATATTCTCCTTGCGCTGCCTTATCTGTGTGGAAGCCCTGGCCTCTATTTATTTTTATTTTCCTGTAACAGAATTGTTGTTCACATGGTGTCCAACCCCTTTGTACGAGATCCTCCTTCTATGAGGTAAAGGCCACATAGGGAAGAGAATAAGGCAGCCTATGTTGGGAACCTGTGATTGAAAGGCAGAGCCACTCGTGCCCAAATGTGCAGTACCTAAAGCCAGAAAGCAACTGTTATAGCTTGTCTCAAAGAAGGTGCCAAGAGTCAAGTTGGTAATGGATGGCCAAAATTTATTCAGAGCAGGGAGTTTGACCTGTGGAGCCAAGGAGATATTGAGCAGAATGTGCAAAAGGGACAGGATGCAAATTTGATCCAGTGAATGGGAATCCATGGGGAATCCTCAGAGGAGGTGGGCCATAGCAGGCTGTTGGGTTTTCATAAACATCTAGAAGGTAATTTGCCTGGATTTATTTTTATGGGTTTTCATGAATATTTTCATTGATTAATGGAATTTACCTGTAAAATTAGTGGCAGTGAAATTTAATCTATCCTTTCCACTTCAATGAAATGCTAGATGAATGAAATCACCTTGGACTGGTGAGTTTAATCAGGATCTGTAAACATTTAAAAAGAAGGAGGAGGAGGAATAGAAGGAAGTCTGTGGGCACATGGAAATCAGAAAACATAACAAAATAAAATTTTCTCTATGTTATCCAGGGTCCCTCTCTCCCCCACCCTCCCTCTGAGCCATATTGATTTGTCTTCTGTCAGCTGTTGAGACTTGTACAGTGACCCACAGGAGACTCTGGAAGGGGTTCCTCCCACCTGCTCCATCCAAGGGAGCTGTTGGAGTCACAGAAGGTCTCCAGCTGTGTGTGTGCTGATCCTCAGCCTTTAAGAGGAACTATGCCAGATGCTGTTTCCTTCTGTACAGGGACCTATTCATTTAACTGGCAGCCGCTAAATCTAAAGGTTAAAAAAGGCAGCCATTTTCATATCCAATATTCAATATCTACTTTAATTAAAATAGATATCTATTTAAATTATTTAAAGAAGGGAGCTCTTTGATCATGAGTGCTCATTTCCAAAGACTGAAGAACCCAGCCTCCCCAAATCCTAATTAAAGGTGATAGCCTGAATTAGCATGCAACTAGTTGCTATGTATGTCACATCACTAGTAGAAGTAGTTTAAATGTTCTTTTTTTTTTCTTAAAGAGATTGCTCCCTCACAAGCAAGTAGCCCACATTCTCCCTTCCCAGAAAAGGCTGGTGGATCTTGCTGCTGTCTGGAGGATTCCTAAGGGATATAAATGGTGATAATTATTTGGAAATGATGAAGGAACCACTTCAGAGTTTCCCAAGCATTTTTAAACTTTTTCTCATTCTAATCTTTCTTTGAAGACTGATTATTTGATATTTGATGTTACTCAATTCTTTTTAAAACAGCTGAATGGCTCTTATTAACTAGGCAGTATTGAGATTTAGAACTTTTTTCCTTTTTAAGTTTTTTATTCTATTTATTTTATACTTTATTTTCTTTTATTATTTTCTTTTATTTTCTTGTCATTCAAGCTCAGTTGTCTCCACTTTCCCCCCACCAAACTCCCCCACCCCACCCACCCCTACATCCCACCTTCAGCCCTACCCACCTTTGAATTTGTCCATGAGTCCTTTATACTTGTTCCTCGATGACCCTTCCTCTTCTTTCCCCTGTTATCCCCTCTCCACTCTGGTTACTATCAGTTTGTTCTTTATTTCCACATTTCAGGTTATATTTTGCTTGCTTGTTTGTTTTGTTGATTAGGTTTCTCTTATAGGTGAGATCATATGGTATTTGTCTTTCACCATCTGGCTTATTTCATTAGGATAATGTTCTCTAGTTCCATCCATGCTGTCACAAAGGATAGGCACTTCTTTTTTTCTGCTGTGCAGTATTCTCTTGTGTAAATGTACCATAGTTTTTTATCCACTCATTTACTGATGGGCACTTAGTTTACCTTCAGCACTCAGCTATTGTAAATTGTGCTGCTATGAAGATTGGGGTGCACAGGTTCTTTTGAGTTGGTGTTTCAGGGAATGCGTCTGCTGCAGCCACTATGGAGAATAGTATGGAATTTCCTCAAAAAAAAAACTAAAAATGGAACTGCTTTTTGACCTGGCAATTCCACTCCTGGAAATTTGTAACTTTTCTAATGAACCAATATTTGAGGAATTAAAAAAAAAAGATAAGATTGGTTCATATTTTTTATTAACCCCCTTGGAATCATACCACAGCATGATGTAACCACATTGGAGCTATGATTTGATAGGATATATCCAAGGGAAAGTGGAAATGGCAAGAGGCAGGAATTTCTTTATAAATCCTTGAAATAGCGTTTTGAGCAGGCAGAGGTTCCTGGGATATTCTGGAAGTGCACAGAGAATTCAGGGGACAGAAATTTGTTTTTTGTTTATTTGTTTGTTCTTGTGTGGCCCTTGATTCTCCCTCCCATCCTCCCCTGAGATCAGTGTTTCTTTGCTTCGACTGCTTGGATTTTCTTCTGGTAACAGACTCTGCCCTCTGGCCACATGAACAAAGTCAGAGCAACATCCTTCTGAACAGAATGGTTAGCACAGGATATGTTATCAGAGTAGGGTTGCTTCCTAGGAATGTTTTTAAATTGCAGTTGCCAGGGAAGTGCCCATGCCTGTCTAATTGGGAAACTAAAAGGAAGTGAGCCAGGAGTAGTAGAAAGTGATATGCCTTCTGCTTTAGAGGAGTGGAAAATTTTAAAAAGCTACATTGCAGAGATAGAATCATAACTGTATCTGAGGCCTTAGTTCCATATGTCCCAAAGGCCAGGTGCCTCTGATATTTCTGTGGTTTGATTATATGAACCAATAGAGTTCTCTTTTGTTTAAGTAAATTTATTTTTTGTCACTTGCAACCTGAGATTCCTAACTAAAACCGTGACCTGAAATATAAAAGTACCCTCTTACTGTATGTATGGTATTTGAATTTTTTACTTTTTCTAGTACATCAGCTAAAAAGGGTATACTGCTGCAAGTATAATATCTTGGTATTTTTCTGTTGCTTTGTATTCCTTCCAGTTGCCTCTACAAATGGTGCTTGGGGTAAAGGCTGATAGTCTTTAGGTAGGGCCTGAGTATTAAGCAACCTCTCAGAAAAAAAAAAAAAAGTCTCCATTGTTTGTATAGCAGACACTGCCCATGCCTTTCCTGTATCTCCCTGACTTACTGTTTCGGTATTTTTCACCATCTTTGAACTGCCAATATATACATCTGTCTGCTTAAAAGCTTCTTCAAGCACTGTGGAGAGCCACTCTTTTGTACACACAGGCTGTGATATTCCAGACAACTAACATGCTCAGGAGTAAGCCTCAACCAATGATAATCAGGAAGTACATAAACACCCAAGGTCACCATCTCTTAGGTATTGTAGCATAAAAACTTGGAGCAATATTTTTGTCATTTCTTAGTGTTTCCCCTTAATGTTGACCTTCAGCTGCCCACTCTGGGGCATGTCTTAATAAAACATTAATTATTGTCTTCTATCCCTTCCATGTGTCCCTTCTCCATCTCAACCAATATTTCCTACATCCACTAAGTAAGCAACTTGCATTTAGATCCTGGTTTAGAACCTGTTCCTGGGAGAATCCAGCATAAGACAACACTTGAGAGCATGAAGAAAGAATTTATTGTCCAAAGAATGTGGTTTGAAATTCTCAGGATAGGGATCTGGAAATTACTACTCTAAAATCAAGACATTTTTAGAAGCTAAGGTGATAAAAAATAGTTTTGTACCAGACATAAGCCTTTACTTATGTAGTCAAATGATTTTGGACAAGGCTATCAAGACAGTTCAATGGAAAAAGAATAGTCTTTGCAATAAATTACTCTGGGTCAACTAGATATCTACATGCAAAGGATTACAAAAAGGAAATTGTACTCATATCATTATACAAAAATTAATTGAAAATAAATCATTGACCTAAATGGGAGGCTGAAAACTATCAAACTCTTAGAAAAAAACATAGGTGTAAATGTTTGCAATTTTGGATTAAGTAATGGTTTCTTAGGACACCAAACTCACAAATGATGTAATACAAAATAGTTAAATTGAACTTCATCAAAAATTTTTAAAAACTTTTGTGCTTCAAAGAATATCATCAAGCATTTTTTTATACAAACCCTCAGAGTGCCTTCTACATGCTGAATGGGATACTGCCCCATTCATGAATTACTTAATAAAGCCAATTATATTTCCCAAAAATAATATCATCAAGAAAATGAAAAGACAATCCACTGAATGAGAAAAAATATTTGCAAATCACATACCCGATAAGGAACTTTTGATCAAAGTTTATAAATAATTCTTACAACTTGAAAATGAAAAGAAAATTCAACTTAAAAGTGGGCAAAGGTTTAATAGATACTTCTCCAAAGAAAATATACAAATGGCCAATAAACATATGAAAGGATGCACAAAGTCATTAGTTACTAGGGAAATGCAAGTGAGAACCACAATGAGATACTCCTTCCTACCTGCTAGGATAGCCATCATTAAGAACATGAATAATAAATGAGCTGGTGAGAATGTGGAAAGATTAAAACCCTCACATGTTGTTGATAGAAATAAAAAAGGGTACACAGTCAATTTTAGAAAGTGGTTTGGCATTTTCTTAGAAACTTAAACATAATGTGTGTGTATAGATACACAATGGTTGTACAACTCTGTGGATACTCTAATAACCACTGGATTGCATTTTTAAAGGGTAAGTTTTATGGTATGTATAGATACACACACACACACACACACACACACATCCCAGCAATTCCATTTCTAGGTGTGTAATTAAGAAAATTGTAAATATATGTCCACACAAAAACTTCACAAAAATGTTCATAGCATCATTATACACAATAGTGCAAAAATGGAAACAACCTAAATGTCCATCAGCTGGTAAGTGTATAAACAAAAGGTGGCATAGGAGATATTATGTGGTTATAGAAAAGGAATGAAATCTAGATGCATGTTATAATATGCGTAAACCTTGAAAACACACAACATGAAAGAAGCCAAACACCAAAGGCCCATATTATATGATTCCATTTATATTAAGTATCCATAGTTAAATCATAAAGTAGGTTAGTGTTTGCCAGGGACTAGAGGAAAGGCTAATGGAGGGAGAAAGCTAATGATATGAGATTTCTTTATGGGATATGAAAATATTTAGCAATTAGATAGTGGTAATGGTTGCACAACTCTGTGGATACTCTAATAACCACTGAATTGCATTTTTAAAAGGGTAAATTTTATGATATGTGAATTATGTCTCAACAAAGCTGTTATTAAAAACAAAACAAAAACAATAAAAAAGTTATTTTGGGTTTTACAAGTCCCAAGAACAAAATTCAGTAAGGGAAAGATTTTCTGTTTGTTTTTGTTTTTAAATTTATTTGCTTATTCTTTTATGGCAAATCATAGAAAAATAATTGTTTAGACAGAGCTCTAAGAAATGATCTAGATAAATTGTCTAGTCAGCTGTTGATTAGTTTTTTTTTTTGTTTGTTTGTGTTTTTTTTTTGCCAGAGAAGCTACATGAATTAGTTGAATTTCTTGAAAAAATTGCAAGGTAATTCTGTGAGAAAAGAAGTTCCTTGCTGTGGATTCAACCTGTACAACTAGAACTAAGCTAAGAAAACTGTCATTCAGTGGTTATAGGCAAGTTAGTTAGCATCTCTAAAATGCAATTTAGTTTATTAAATGGTAGTAATTATTCTGGTTTTCAGATTGCTTTGCCATATGTGTTTGATGAACAGATACTATGTGCAGGACATGTTTGTGACACTAATGCCACAGTGACAGAAGACAGGTAAACCCTCTCTCTTTACAGAGCTTACAGTCTGGGCAAGAAAACAGACAAGTAAATAAACAAGACAATTCCCTTGTGTGGAAGGCGCTAAAAGAGAAGTAAGAGGAAATGCAGTGATAAGTGATGGTGAGGTGAGGGATGACTGTAGACTAGTTGGTCCAAGTAAGATATTTGAGGAAAGGACAGGCAAATAAGGAACCAGCTAGTAGAGATGTCCATAAAACATAGGCTAAGAGAACTTTGAGTACAAAGACTATGAGAGGAAAGAGAGGACTCTGTAGAAAAAGAGAAAGAGATATGTAAAAACCCACCAGGACAGAGCATTGTGAGGGTAAGGCACAGGAGTTAATGCTGGAAGCAGCACAGACCACTATAAGGTGGGAATGGGATCGCGCACTAACACTGCCCACAGGCTCTCAGCCATTGCATCTGTTGTATGGTGCCTTGTCCTGCCACCTGCCCCCTCAGGCGGGGCCTAGCAGCCATCAGCAGGCTCAGGGAGGGAAGTGTGAGTGCCTTGGTGTGACTTTTAAAATGGGAAAAACCTCCCAACCACTAAGTCATGTATGACCACATATGTACATGCATGTAAATAGGTACATTATGTTTTTATAAAAAGTTCATTGTTCAAAAAAGTGGAATTGCTGGGTGGCAGGATTCTGGGTGTTGATAAGGCACTGTATAAATAAATGCAAAGGCTAAGAACCTGTGGGAAAGTACTTAGTTTCCATGTTTATAGCAAATAACACTCATTACTACCAGGGCACAATAGGGCCACTGTCCAATGACTTGATTTCTCCTAGGAGATAGGACAGAGGGTGTGATATGGCTGTGACAACCTTGTCCATGTAGAGAACCAGGGATGACCTGATTGCACTGGGTGGTGGTGACCCCCTTTCTACTTCTCTATGTGTTCCCCTCCTAGAATATGGACTCCAACAAAAGGGGGCAGGATCCTTGGGAGAGGAGCATGTAGGAAATGTACTCACCTCCCTGCCAGTGGCTCCATTGGTGGACTTACCTTATGTCATGCTTCACAAAATGTGCACTTCTCTTTTTCAAGTAACATTGATCAGCATCACTAACACTAAAGGGCCTGGCTCTTTAAATTCACTGAGAATTTGCATGTAGGCTAGTGGGAAGCTGAAACACAACCACAGGAGCTCTCACAAAATTGACAACAAGTCTACAGGAAAAGCCCCAGGAAACAGGGTGCAGGGAACTCAGGCAAAAAGCCAATCTGCTCCTGTGCCTTTGCATGTTCCTTGTTGCTACTTGAGATGATGGGCTGCTCTCACCAGGGAGACCAATTATCCTCTATGAATCTCAGGTTGACATGCTATCAATTCAAAAAGGAAGCATAATCTACTTTCTACAAAGGCTTGGACATGATCGTAGGGGACAGTGACATGTGTTTATAAGTGTAAAATGCAAAGCTCCTGTTTATTTCCTTATGTACAACATATTGGAAGAAAATGTGCCTTTCCAGTTACTTTTCATACTTCTTCAAGGGAAGATGCATTCACTAATTTCTTGCTTTTGCTGAGGTTGTGAGTTAGAAGTGAGAGCTACTATGCTGGCTTTGTCATCTCTTTTAATTTAACTTTCCAGGAACTGCAAGACAACAGAAACAAATCTACATATTGTTGTGTGTTTGGGGAAACTAGGAATTAAGGAGAGGAGGCAATGAAGAAGAGTGTGTATTAGTTTAATCCATAGTTGCGCCAAGAAAATGCATGATATTGTACAAAGTTTGGTAGACCCTAATTTCTTTAAACAGTGAATCTGAAGTAATTCTTCTCCACCGTATACTGAATCTGGAACTAAGGCTAATAATAGCCACCTATGACTATGTTACACAATTGTATTTAATCATATTAATTTACTGATACCCCAAAATGTATACATGACCACAGTTTTTGAGAAATATACTCTTACTATCTTTGATTTGCTAGTGTAACTATGTTTTATTATAGCATATTAGTGTATAGACTGAATTTCTAACATGACTTGAAGATGCAGTTGTGGGAGTCATAGTTCATTATGTTTTCAGCTCTATGTATTAAAGTTGCTGTGTAGAAATTTTTTTTTAAATTCTACATGGATAGAAGTATTTGGTGAAAAGGTTGTTTTCAGATGATGGGCTCAGGTAAATGAGGGCAAAAACAGTCTTCCTAAGTTATCCAATATAGTTTCAGCCTTTCCTTCCATAGAAGCAATGTAAGATACAACTACCAACTCTGCAATCACTAATGACAAATGGATCCAGTTCTTCCTTAACTGAATGTGGTCCATGACATAACCCCTGAGCATACAATGGTAAGTCAGTTCTGGGCTCTATTTAAATTATGAGAAGCAGTTCACTGGTCTGCCATATCCTCAAAGTGACCTTTCTTATGACTCACGTTTGAAACAACTTAGGACAACCATTCCATATGTCAAACTTCATTTTATTCAATTTTCTCCTGGTTGAAAATTGACACTAAAGATGTTTTTGTCTTTCAGAACATTTTCCTTTGGGAGCCAAAGGCCTGATGATGCATAATCCTTCCTGAAGGTTTTATGGCAGGGTTTCACAAAGCAAACCTTTTATCCCCCTTATTTTATATCATCCTGACAAACAGAAATGCTGAGCCATTTAATTACAGAGCCTGCCTGACATATCCAGAGTCAAATATTCCAGTGGCATCTCTCTGAAGGGGAAAAATGCACTGAATTCCCAGTGTTACTTGTCAAGACAATGACACCGAGGAAACCAGTAAATAATCTGGTGGGCCCAACAGTGGGCGCTACACCACGCCAGAGTGGTCCCCACGGCTCTGCGTCAGCACCTTTAGCTTTTTGGCTTTGCATCTCATAATGGTGATACTTTGAGCTTCAGGCCGAACAGGCAGGAGAGCATAAGCATAGGTCAAAAGAACAAAGGTCAAGCCACAGGAGCTGGTCTGTGCTCTACAAAAACTTCCTAAATTAGAATTTGCACCCTTGATTCCCAAAGTAACTCACAGGAAGAGCCTTCACAGATACAATTAAATATCTTTCCCTCAAACTCTGCAATGTGACAGACAGTCCCCATGACCAGACGTGAGTACACTAAGATACTATATCCTGTAGTGTCTCAAAGCACCAACACATAATCAAAATGTGTCAGATTGCCTGTATTTAATGTCTTTTCTTCCCTTGAAAACAGTTAATCCCTGTGATAATTTCCAGTCCACTTCACAGCAATAACTAAAAGTATAAAAGTCACTCTCATAAAGTTTTTCTTTGCATACTTTAAAGTTTTATCTTTTTTTTCTTTTCTTCTGTTAATTATACAGCAAAATGAAAAAGAAAAAAAGTACACCTACTACAAGGCAGGCATTATTCTCAGCACTAGGATTGAACAGTGGAAAAGATATACAAGGCCACAGTACTCAAGATTACATTCAAGTTGAGGGTTGGGAGACACAGATAAGTATATAAAAAAGATAAGATTATTTTGGGGTTGTAAATGCTCTAAATAAAATAGTTTACAGAAAGTTACAAATGGTGGTAGTAGAGGAAACTTTCTCAGGATAGCTGGGGAAAATTTACTTCAAAGTGATGATATTTGACTTGAGACATGAAGACTGGAAATCATGAACGGGGTAGCCATGAAATATTGGGTGAAGAGTGTTCCAGGAAAAAGGAATATCATGTGCATGTACCCTGAGACAGACAATGCGGGTAGATGAGCATCTTTGAAAGTATGACTGAGTGAAAAGCAGAGTGGATACAAATGTGCTGGGGAGGTTTTCAGGGATCAGATCATGTAAGGCATTGTAGGCATATATTTTCAAAAGGAAGAAGTAAAATTGTCTTTAAATTTGCAAACAACATAACTTTGTATGTAGACTATATTCTAAAGAATTTACCCAAAGCCCACTAGAGCCCATAACCAAATTTAAGAAGGTGGCAAGATATACAACCAATGTATATTACCTTTCTATATACTAGAAAAGAAAAATCCAAAAGTGTAATAAAAAAATTACATTCAAAATGACATCAAAAGGATTTAAGTGCTTAGAAAAAAATGTAAATGCAAAACCTGTACAATGAAAACTAAAAAGTACTGCTGAGAGATATTTTAAAAGATATGTCTAAATTGAGAGACCTAGCATAGTGGAGAATAATAAAACCAAATATTTCTAAGATGACAATTCTCCCCAATATAATCTATAATTTAATTCAATCCCCATGAAAGGCCCATCAGGCTTTCTTGTAGAAATTGACAAGCTCATCTTAAAATTTCTATGAAAATTCAAACAAGCCTCAGATATCCAAAATAATTTTGAAAAATAACAAAAATAGAGAACATACTACCTGATATTAGGCAGTGGTGGCATCATAACAACCGTTTACATCAATGAAACGGAACCAAGTTTCCAGAAACATATCTCATATTTACAAATAGTTTATTTTTGTCCAAGTACCAAGGAAATTCAATGGGAAAAGAGTGGTCTGTTCAACAAACTGATGGAAAAATTGGCTATTCACATCTTTGAAATAATTAAGCCTTTATCTCATACAACACATGAAAATAAGCTCACAAACAGACCATAGACCTAAATGAAAAGGCTAACATTATACATCTTTCAGAATAAAATATTGTAGAAAATTTTCATGAATTTAGGTTAAATAAATATTTATTAGTTATGACATTAAAGGTATAATTATAAAAGAAAATCTTGACATATTGAACATTACTTTTAAAAACATAGGCACTGTAAATGACACAATTAAGAAAACAAAATGGCAAACCACAGACTGGGAGAAAATATTTTCAAATCATATATCAAATAAGTATTGTGTACTTTGTATCTTGTGTAAA
This sequence comes from Tonatia bakeri, assembly GCA_004024845.1. NCBI lineage: Eukaryota > Metazoa > Chordata > Mammalia > Chiroptera > Phyllostomidae > Tonatia > Tonatia bakeri. The sequence continues at coordinate 129,531 of PVIA01003072.1, read as the reverse complement.
TATATAAAGATCTCTTATAACTCAATAACAGAAAAATCAATTTTAAAATAAGAAAAAATATATACAAATGGAAAATAATGATATGAAAAGCTTCTCAACACCATTGAACAATAGAGAAGTGAACATTAAAACCACAATGAGACAACACATACACTCACTAGAACAGCCATAAATGAAACGACAGACAATCATAAGCACTGGGCAGCATGCAGAGGAAGCAGGAGACGCATCCATTGCTGGTGGAAGTGCAGGTTGCTACAGCCACGTTGGAAAACTGTTAGACAGTTTTTAAACTTGTTAAACATACACTTACCACGTGATCCAGTATTTTCACTCCTAGGTATTTACTCATGAGAAATAAAAACAGATGTCGACACCAAGATTTGTTCACCAGTGTTTATTTTTCATAATACATCAAAAACTTGAAGAATCCAAAATCTGTGAACTGGTGAATGGATAAAGAAAATGCAGTATAGCAAAACAATGGATTACTGCCCCCAAAAGATCAAATTATTAATTCATGCAACAACATGAATGTACCTCAGAAATGCCACACTAAATGAAAGAAACATACACAAAAGACTACATATCGTATGATTCCACTTACAGGAGATTTTTAGAAAAGACAAATCTATAGATATAGAAAACTGGTTAGTGATCATCTGAGGCTGGGAGAAGGAATGGAGATTAACTAAAAAAATTCTTGAGAAAAAAATTTAGGATGATAGAAGTGCTTTAAAGGGGGATCATGGTGATAATTGTACAACAGTATAGATTTACTAAAAATCATCTGTACAGTTAAAATGGGTGAATTTTATAACATGTCAAATATAGCTCTATAAAGCTGTTTAGAACACCATTATAGTATTACTACTTTTAGTTACAGTTATTACCTAAATGTTAAGTATGAAGTTATATTCACCAATTTTAGTTTCATTTTCTAAGATAAAATCTCAATTAAACATTTTATCCCTGTTCACTGATGTTGATGTCCCAGCTTTCTACAATTTCACCTTAAGGGACTCTTTCTAGCACCAATTATGCTCAGATAATAAAGAAGTTTTATATGTAGATTACTTCATAGTGTGCTGTATCAGTTAGAAATAGTTAAAAATGCAAGTAACATAAAACCCAATTTACAACAGTATAAGATTAGGTGGGAAGATGTTTGTTTCATACAAGAGGAATTCTGGAACTGAGGGCTTACTGGCAGATTCCATGCAACAAGACAGTCACCTCAGTTTCGGCATCATCCTGTGGGCATTTAAAACAGCAGTAAGTTGGAAAAGGGAAACACAAGAAAGAAGGTAAAACTTTCCCAGGTGATGCCACTAAACTTTTGGATACCTTTTGTTAATCAGAATTGAATCACTTGACTACCTCTGGCTATAACAAAGATGGAAATGGAAAAGATTCAACACATGTCAGCCTAGGCAATAAACACTGATGGTCACTTGCATCAGTGATGTCATTTGGGGAACATCAGAGTAGGAGCTAATCGGATGAGGATCAGCGCCCAGACGTAGGATGCTCTGGGAAATGTGATTTAGGCAAGAAATGAAATGGGAACAAGCATGTAAAAGAACCTCTTTTTGCATCATCTCTGCCTTCAGAAATGTGATTACATGAGCAAACCAATCCCATAATATTAATCTAATGCTACAAATTTACGTATGAGAAATTGGTGGTCCAGCAGAAAACTAGCATAGCTTGAAGACCCACCCAGATGTCTTTAATCCCAATTTGGTGTTCTTGCACACTAACTCTGTTCCCTGTTTATCTACAGATTGTTTTTATCTTGTCTTTTCTACTAGTCTGTAGGGAATGACTTTTTTTCCTTTTTTCAACTCCCTTAGTTGTATCCAAAGTTTTGGGCACATATGTTCCTGGCAACTATTAGCTGAGTTATTATATCATCAAGACAACAACTTTCAATTATTCAGTGAGATGTGTGAAAGAAAGTTATCATTGTGATGTTCATGTTTTATATGGAAATTTTCTATGATATATAGATGAAATTTTTCTCAGGTATTTACTGAGAAAAATGAACTGCTGTGGTATCTACTATAAAGATCTTGCTCATTAATGTTCCTGGGATGGATTTATTTAAAAGTACCATTTTGGGGGCAAAGGACCTGGACAGATACTTCTCCATGGAGGACATACAGAGGGCCCAGAGACATATGAAAAGATGTTCAGCATCACTAGCCATCAGAGAGATGCAAATTAATACCACAGTGAGATACCACTGCACCACTCAGAATGGCCATCATAAACAAATCAACAAACAACAAGTGCTGGTGAGGTTGTGGAGAAAAGCGAACCCTAGTGCACTGTTGGTGGGAATGCAGACTGGCACAGCCACTGTGGAAAACAGTAGGGAATTTCCTCAGAAAACTAAAAATTAAAATGCCTTTTGACCCAGCAATTCCACTGTTGGGACTATACCCCAAGAATCCTGAAACACCAATTCAAAAAAACCTCTACACCCCAATGTTCATAGCAGCACAATTTACAATAGCCAGGTGTTGGGAAGCAACCAAGTGCTTATCAGTAAATGAATGGATAAAGAAAACTATGATACATTTCCACGATGGAATACTACACAGCAGAGAGAAAGAAGGAGCTCCTACCCTTTGTGGCAGCATGGATGAAACTGGAGAGCATTATGCTAAGTGAAATAAGCCAGGCAATGAAAGACAAATACCATATGATCTCATCTATAAGTAGAACCTAGTCAACAAAACAAATAAGCAAGCAAAATATAACCAGTGACACTGAAATAAAGAACAAACTGACAGTGAGTAGAGGGGAGGTGAGAGGGGATAATGGAGGAAAATAGGGGATTATCAAATAACATATGTAAAGGACACATGGACAAAGCCAAAGTGTGTAGGTTCAAGGGTGGAAGGCAGAGATAGGTAGGGCTGCGGGGGGCGGGGGGGTGATGGCGACAACTGTAAATTAACAGCAACAACAAAAAGTACCATTTTTTCCTTGAGCTCCCAACAGGATTACTGAGATCCCTAGAAGCCTCATGATGATTGCAGTTGTAGATTTTTCCTTCACAAAATCCACTTTGGATCATTTTTTGTTTCTGATGTAACATTCTTTTCTTATTCAGTGTAGCCTGAAGTTCAAAGCGAAGATGCCACTCTGTTTTTGTGGGATGAATATAAGAGAATCAGTCAGGCAAGTGAGAGCACCCAAAACAAGCTGGCCTCATCTTCTCAGTCCCTCTAGTCTTCAGGGAGCCATACTACTTAACACATGAATTTGAAGACTGTGTTAGTCAAATGCTGCAACACTGGCCTTGGAATTTTGATATGAAAGAGTGATCAATGAAAGTCAAGGCCTGTGAATCTGGTTTTAAGGAGTGTTTATAGCTGAGAGAAGGTGGTAGCAATGCTTACTTACATTAGCAGACAAGACTTTTTCCAGTGAACAAGTCTATCCCAGAAATTTGATGAGATAGAGAGAAATCAGGTGGGTAAAGTAGAGCTGAAGAATAAACATTTAATTGTCGAACCAGTACATCTGAAACACTGTAAGTCAACTGATTCTCCTTACCTTTGTTTCAACACTTAATCATCACATTAACTCAGTAAAATTCTTCCTTATAATAGCAATGATTTCATATAAGTTTCCTGAGATAATTACTCAAACCTCATAAGAGATGGAAACAATTTAATTGGTATAAGTCCTGAAACACTTGAGAGGCATCCATATCCCATTCCAATCTCTACTCCATCATGCAATGAAGTTTTATTTCTGTAAAACATCTACAAGCTATAATTGTATAATAATTAATATCAACATTAAAAATGTCATCTCCACACTGAAGATAAAAATACAAAGAAAGATCAGGCTTACAGAAGCAGAAGACAAACTGGTACCTTCAAATAACAATCCACATTTCTATTTGCATGCAACCCAAACCACTAGAATCATAAATGTGCAGAGGAAATTAAATAGCTACTATATTACCACCAGCTGAGCACATTCTTGAAAGAGCACTAGACTTAAACAAAAGGTGGAATACACAGAGATGACACAAAAACTTTCTAAGTCCAAGGCTATGGCTACCTGAATTTGGGAGTAATTAAATATTTCTTAATTTACTGTTTTTCATGTTTGTACATGATTCACTGACAGAATTTTTAATCATAACTAATAGCCATCCACTAAGTGACAAAATATGGCCTCCCAGAAGACACTCTCAAATTTTCAGGATATAATAAAAAGCCACTGTATTGTTTTTTTCTCCTTGGCTCAGAGAATTGTTCCAGGACTCATTTGTTACCTCGCGCCGAGCACTTCCGGGTCACTAGGGGTGGGGGTATGGATGGGGAGAGCCTTATTGGTAGCACTACACACTCCAGGACTTTATCTTGAATCACCATTCTTCCTCTTGCCTTGATCCTTATGGGCATGGAACATGAGATTTATATTGCCTATTTCAGGTATTACTCATAAACATTATTGAACATTGAATGTTACTAGGGTTTCCCTCAGTCGCCATACTCCTTAAGCTCAAGGCAGTACTAAAACATCTAGTGTTTTGTTTACTTAGATTTCCTCTCTCCATTCCTCTGGTAATAACCCTGCCAAGCTTTAGGGAACTCCCCCCTCACATTCTGTGGCTATGATGTACCTCCAATTACAGTATCTCTTCTCTTGGCCAAGAACATCATAGGACAATGATGGTAACACTGGTAAATTACTTCCTAATAGTTTATATATGGTATTAGAAAAGAGATATTTTTTCTATTGGATCATCAACTGCAAATATGTTGCCAGAGCTGTGACAGGCTGACTATACCAATTTTTGGCCCCATCAATTGTTGGGGATAATGTGAAACAACTGGAAGTTTTATGTTTGGCTGGTGGTAAAACGTTTCAACTGCATTGGAAAATATTTTGCTGTTTATCTGAAGTTAAAAATAACATCTACAATATGACCCAGACATTCTACTCCTGGGTATTTACTAAAGAGAAATAAAAGCACATGAACATATAAAAACTTAAACACAAATATTCAGAGGATCTTTATTTGTAATAGGAATAACCCCAAAGTCCATAACATGGTAAATAGACAAATTGTGATAAATATACATACACACACAAAATGCAGTACTACTCAACAATAAAAAGAACTCTTAATACACACAAATAAATAAATCTGAAATCAATCGCCTGAGTGAAAGAAGATTTAAGAAATACATATCATATGACTACATTTTCACACAATTCCAGAAAATTCAAATTAACCTAGAGTTGCTTGGAGAAGCCAGAGAAGGGCAGAAGGAAACTTTTGAGAGTGATGAATGTATACATCCTCTTGATTGGGATTATGGTTTCACAGGTGTATGCATATTTCAAAACATATCAAATTCTATACTTCAACTACTTGCTGTTTATCATGTCAATTCGATATCTATTAAACTTTGGAGAAAAAGAGGAATAGAGACACATAATGTCATAAACTAAAAATGTTACTTGTGACAGACTTCCACCAAAGGAGCATCCAGAACTAAAAACAGAGGTGCTGCCCTAGCTGGTGTGACTCAGTGGGCTGAGCACCGGCATGCAAACCAAGGGGCTGTCAGTTCAATTCCTAGTCAGTGCACATGGGTAGCAGGCCCAGTCCCCAGTAGGGGGCGCACACGAGACAACCACACATTAATATTTCTCCCCCTCTCTTTCTCCCTCCCTCTCTAAATAAATAAATAAATAAAATCTAAAAAATAAAACTAAAGTGCAGAGTGTTCCCTATCATTATAGAAGCCAAAAGTGCCATCTTAGGAGTCTCAGCACTTCCAATGAAATGCTGTCTTCTGGAACTTTGAGTCTGGATGTAGTGACACGGAGAACCAGAGACAGTCCAGAACTCAGTCTGATTATGGCAAAGGCAGCAGATGCGGTGGCAGCTCTGCCTGAGGAGGCAGTGCAGTATTGCCCACTATCTAGTAGTATCAAAGCAGTAGGCCCAGTGCTGGTCCTGGGGCCCAGCCATGTGGGCAGTACCGGAAGGGGCACTCCAACCAGCTCTTCCTTACTGATTTTAGCAATAGTTCTCATTATCTGCATTAACTCAGCTATGTTCATTTTCTAAGTCTCTTAAGCAGTCTTGTCTTCTCTTCTAAGAGCTATCCAATATTCTCCTAATAAATGTCCTTTCTGCTTACATGAGAGAAGACAGGTTAGGGGTTAAAAAATAAATATAAAGGTCTGAGTGACCCACATATTGATTAGCTGACCACTAAACTGTATTTTATATATTCTGAATAAATGAACAGTTAAACACTGCCCATGATAAAAGCCAAACTATGCTGGAGAAACATGTCTGCAGCAAGATGTGAGTGGGGCCAGATAAGAAAGGCCAGTGAAAGGAGAGTCACATCACTTATCTGAATGGGAATCAAAGGAACTTGAGCTCTGGATCCTTCCTCAGGACGGAGGAGTCCCAGATAACATGTCTTAAAAGCAATGTAGCAGGAACAAAAGCACTGCAAGGTATATATTGGGATCAAAGTTTCCTTTGGAGAAGTTAGGCATCGCAAATGGACTGGTTTAATCTCTAGCGCTCTGAAGGAAGGTGGGAAGCCAGGAGCCTGCATACATGGGGCCAGCCAGGTGGGGGGAATGTTATCAATTTTGACAGTTCTTTGGTCTAGGAATTCAGATTTGTTCATGTTCCCTCTCTAGTAAGTGAGGATTTTAATGGGCATTTAATCACTTGCTGTGAACTTTAAATAATTCATTTGATGTGGAAGAACAATAAAATTTAGTGACATCTCTAAGAGATGGAGCAATGACATTTATTTTGGTGGTGCCTATTGATTCAGTTTCTCGGTGTGTGAGTTGCATGGGAACAATGATTTTTCCAAGATAAATACTCAAAAAAGTTGCATTAACATTTTTGGGCTTCTAGAACAACAAGCAGAATACTTAGAGGTTAATGTAATACTTGAGAAAATAATAGGCTTGGGGCCTTGAAGACGTTTGTAGATATGGAACAAATGTCATGTTGGGTAAAATCTTAAATACTTTTTAAAGCAAATCTTTTTACCTTCCCCTCTGAAATATATCCAAATATATCCATTCCTGGATGGTGACAGCTGGGTACTGGAAATATCAGGGAAAACACTTTGTAAAGTATATGACTACTATGCTGTACACCTAAACCAATACAAATAATATTAAATGTGAACTGTAACTGAAAAAAAAATAAAGATTTTAAAAAAAGGATTTCTGCTACTATAGAGAAAAATGAAGTCAGAACTAAAGCTGACATTCACAGAAAAAAATATACTGGATAACAAATTGTGTCATTTCTGCTTATAATATTGAAGTGGCTTTCTCAATATGTTTGGAGTAAAATATAAATTTCTTACCAGGACCTATGATGCCCCAAACCATCAGGCACTACTTAACTCCACTTCTCAATCCTTACCGTTCTTCTCTGTGTAGACTCTATTCCAGCCACACTGGGCTTCATTCTGTTTCTTGATTATACTGCACTCCTGCATTAGGGTCTTTGTCCGGGACTAGAACAATCTTCCTCATAACCTATGTAGCTACTTCCTACCTAGGAATCAGGATTCAGCTCAAACACCTATTCCCACAGAAGCCTTTTCTGATCATCTAGTGCATGGAGTCCTGTATGGTAAGTGGAAGCAGTCTGGCTTCCTCACCCAGGTGTCTGGGTAACTAAGGGAAGCAGTGTTCCCATAGCTTTAAAGGGGCCTGATAAGCAGTGTTCTCATAGCCTTGAGACTGGGTCTGATAAAATTTCCCCATAACAGGAAGTGGGTTTGCATGTGCAGAATTATGCTATGTTATATAATTTTCTGGCTTTTTGCTGGCTTTGTTTGTTCTAATATTTAAGAGGGGCTAGGGGCTCCCTGCTGGGAGCCATGCTGGGAAGCAAGGGCCATGACTTGTGCTACGCAGAGACATGGAGGGGAACACATGGCTTGCAGTGTGTGTGGCTCACCCACCCACAAATAAAGGCATGTCAGACATACCCTCGGCTCTGTGAATATTCCTCCATCTGCCTGAATACTGTGAACCTGTCAGGTCTTGAACGGTCACAACACATGTCCCCTATCACATGACTGTTTATGATGATCACAGCACTAATAACTATCAGAGATTGGACTTTCTCTTTATTTGTTTACTTATTTATTGCCTGTTCCCCCACTAGAACCAATCTTTTTGAGAACAGGGGTCTTTTTTTAACTATCACTCTATCTCTAGTGTCTACAATAGCACATAGTAAATATTAACTAATTATATATTTTATAAATTAATAAATAAAAAAGAATAACCCAATTACATTTATTATTACCTGGCTGTCCATTTGACATAGAAATATAATTAACCTATTTACAACCTATTATGAAGAATGATCGCTCCTGACCTCTAGTGACAATTAAGAATTTCATTGCACACCATAAGGCTGGTGTAGTACTTTTCATAAAGGAAAAGTGTTGGTTTATCATAATTAAATATCAGAGCTGAAAAAAATTTTAGGTAAATAATTGAAATGCAACATTAACAACAACAAAAATAATAATAGCTAACATTTACTGGGTGTATACCATATTCCAGTCACTGCTCTAAGCACGTTATATGTATCACAATATTTAATTCTCGTTACAACTCCACAAGTTAGGTACTAATGTTACGCTCATTTACAGATAAGAAAACCAATTCAGTGAGTTCTCCACAGTCACACAGCTAAGAATCAGAACACAGCTGGTATATGCATAACATTCAATCTTCAAATTCATGCTTCCATTTGAATGATACTGTGGTCAACCCAGGTATTTGTTTTCTGAGCCAGAATGTGGCCTCCCAGATTTTATAAGCACAATGCTCAAGGCAGACCTTGCTGACAGAGTGGTATCAGTACACGGAGAAAACCTTAACCTTTCTAATTTTGCAGATAATCTATTCTAACCTTCTTGTTACATAAAGAAATAAGTGTCCAACGAAGTTAAATAATTTGTCTGAGATCACAGAGTGCCGAGGACTGGAACCTAATGGTCACATTAGTCCTTACAAAGGACCACAAGTAGCCATCAGGGAATGGTAAATATCATAGAGTGAATATCAATTGGGGGGTTAGAAGGAATCACACCTAATGTGAAAAGATGGCTCCGACCTGGTAATGGTATGCCATTCTGCTAAGGATGCCTGGAATCTTCCTAGAAACTCTTTCCAAACAGAGACTACTGCAGATATCACAGACTCACATGGCTTGGTTTTGTTTTGATTAGTACAGGGGAAAATAGCACTACCGAGTAAAGCAAACAAATATTTACTGAACATTACATGCCCAAAGTCCTACTAGGTAGTGGTATGAGCTCAATGAAAGCAGGTGAGATGAAAATTGGTCCCTGATCTCCTGCAAGGCAAAGCAGAATGGTTTTCTCCTGCCAAGCAGAGAAGATAAATGCAGTGAACAGGAAGTGGGGATATTATTCTTCCAGGAACTGGTAATGGCCTTCAGACATGTAGGCAGCTGTGCATAAACTTTCCAGATGAATTGTTTAAAAACTACTTAGGGTGTATCTTCTTTTCCTCATTTTTTTTTTTAATTAAAAACCTTTTGGGAATCATTCAGAGAAAGGGGCAAATCAAAGTGGGCGGGCTCTGTTTGAATTCTGTTACCAAGTCAGCAAGATGAGTATAAACACATTTGTGGTGGAGCGTGTGTGGTGCAGAGGGCAATGTTTGCTTTTTTCCCCTCACATCATCTAGCACAGCCCACAGCTACCTGCCAAGGCCCTAGGATATGACCTTTGATAGATTCTAGGAGTCTTGTTTAGAACATCTGCTGATTCTACACTGGCAAAGGAGAATTAAATATCTGCTAAAGCACTAGAGACCAAGAATTTTTTTTTCTTACCAGGTGCTTTATCTCCAAAAGTGACCTTAGAGGAAAATCTTGTTCTAATTTACTGGAACTATAACAAATATTTCTTAGGTGAATACATTGGTCACTTATGCCTTCTTTGGCATCACTATTAAACCAAAAAGCCAGTATAGTGTCTGTACAGAAACCTCTGAATTCTAAAAAGTTTACTTGCAAACAATCCTCTCTGTAGCAAATGGCCATATAGTGGTAGAACACCAGCTTAATGTAAGTTCCTGTCAAAGTTGATTTCCCTATTGTCTTATAACAGAAGGGAGTAAAATGAAGCTGGAAAAAGTGTTATAACTATCTGACTCCAATAAAGAGAAGAGAAAGCCCAGATTGCCTCGTTTGTTTTAAAACAGAGTAGACCGTTATCCAAATTCACAGCAAGGTGCCAAGTTTGACAGAATGGCTTTTTGCCTCATCCCCAGCCAAAGCTTCTAACCCACAACAGCATGAGTTATAAGGCAGGCAGGAGAAGGACGAAGCTGATTATCATTTCCTTGTAATTTGGAAAACCAAAACTCAAAGTTCAGAGGGTTTGTGTGTCTTAAACTGGGGAGCCTGGTATTGGCCATCATGACTCCCAGTCTTCCTGAGCCCAAGTGCTTCTCTTTATTCATTCAAAGAGCATTTTCTGAGCACCTGCTATGTGCCAGCCGCTGCATTAGGGCCACAAGGATACAGAAATAAGTGATAGTGTTTGCCCTTGAGGACCTTAGTAAACAACGACCTAAAGACAAGTAATTACAATACATTGTGATAAGTGCACTGAAAAAAATATGTTCTAATACAAAATTCTATGGATAGTAAATTAAAAAGCTCCTACTGTGCAAGCTGAACATATTTATTTTTGAATGTGGTAAAAGATTTGGAATCTTTCACAAGAAAAACACTTTTGTATCAAAATTGTTAATGTAACGAATAGTAATGCAAAGCCATCAGTAGCTATTTTTAATTATTATTTACTTGTATTGGTGATCAAACACAATGCAAATAGCTGAATTCTCATAGTTTGCCATTGAGGAAATTGAGGCTCAGAATTTAATACATTCATAACATACAAATTGTCTTTATATTTAGTTTCTTCAGGGGAACTCAAACCATTCAAATACTGAAAACACACAAGAAAATTAGTTTGTGCCATCACCGTGGAAAAGGGGGGCCTGAGACGAAGAGGACAGGAACAAAGACCAGGAATTCAGTGCTGCCGACGCAGAGGTCAAAGCTGCCATCAGCTCTCACTCTCTCCACACCACAGCGTTCGGACAACTCATGGCATTTCTCCCCACTGCTCCTCCCAGCACCAGTCTGAAGAGAAGAAGAAAAGAAGGTAGAAATAGAAAAAGAAGTGGAAAGATTGGCCAGATTCTACTACTTGGGGTAATTTGGTTTCTCAAAGAGTTGTGAAATCGCATCCCTGGTTCTTCCTCTCAGCTGAGCCAGTCATGTCACACACGCTGGCCAGGGACAGCACCCATTCCACGGCACTTGGGCCATCGATGCAGGAGTCAGATGTGGTTGTCAGTAAGCAAAGATACCTAGGTTGACCATCAAGACCCAGTACATCAGTCAGATAAGTGGGATGCATTTAAGGAACTGCTGAGGAAGCAAAACTGAGATTTCCTATATTTTGTCCATTCTCTCTCCAGACTTGGAGTTTTCTTTTTTTGGAGGCATCTTCCACTGTAACCTTGGCATTTTGCTGTCTTGATGTTGTAATATTCTTTTCTATGATTTGGTATCAGTCCTACAGGGTCTAATTTTTAGTCATATACTAAAGAAATGATTTTTTAAATCCCAGATAGTAGCACTAAATCAGTCGTTCCAAGCAGCAGAGTGAAAGTGGTGAGTTTAGAACAGCCCCAGTAGTCAGAAACGCGTTTGTCATTACCCAGCTCTGTGACCTTCATAGTTGCTTTAATTCCCTCAATTGTGAAATGTGGGGATTGGACTATATTAATGTTCCCTAAATACAAGTTCATGGAACAGTTGCACATGGGTAATTGAAAAGAACACCCTAGGCTCTACACCTGGAAATTTAGGGTCAGTCCCAATATTCTGTATTTTTTAAGGCCCCTACAAAGTGGAATGTGCAGCTAGTTTGAAAAACCATGAGGTTTCTTTTACTTCATGTTTCCTCTTTGTCACACAATAGTTTAATTAAGGTGGGCAAGCATGAAAAAGAACTTAAGCAGAAACAGGCAAATTCCCATTTTTCAAAGTGTTAAGTCTGCATTCAAACACAGCTCTCTAAGAGAAGCAGCAAACAACTTGCAAAGAGTTCATGAAACAACTACTAAGCTAAACTGTCTTCATTCAGTTGCAGATGGATAATTCTCTAATAAACTGCATGATAGATAGATTTTAGATTTTTTTCCTTTAAAGGAGGTAGTAATAGCTAAAATGTTACCTTTCAAAAGAAAAGGCGAACTCTGTCACAGTCAAAAGAAAAGGCGAACTCAGCAATCGGGATGAGAGCAAGGCAATGAAGTTGGGGCTTATGATAAAGATCAACTTTCATAAAGCCAAAGGCATTCCCTACCAGTGAAGCAGGTGCCTTGATCAGCAAACATAGTTAAAAAGAAAATTAAATTCTTTAAACACAATTTGGAACCGAACCTGGAAACCATATCCAAACAATGCTCTGGGGCTGACATTTCAAAAATGTATTTGCTCTTTATCCTAATCACTTTGGTACTTTCATCAAAGCGAAGGCATGACATATGGAACAGAAGATATTTAGGAGGACTAGTCAGATGCGAACGGTTGGAAAAGGCCCAGAGATTACAATCTGGTTCACCTTACACATCCACTCTCAGCTCCCTAAAGACTCCTAAGAGCTGTCATTTATAGAGAGCCTGTGATAGAAACAGGCACTGAGTATCTTTCTACAGTCCTCAAAGGAACTCTGAGGAACTGAAGCCCAGAAAAGACGAATTATTTTACACAAGGGTTCAGATGTGTTAAGAGATGGAGCTGGGATTCAAACTCAGTTCTGTCACATCCTGCTACTTCTAAATTCAATTCCCTTCTGACCATGATTTCAATAGTTTTGCTGCCTTGCTGATGCCCAAGTGCACAGGCAAATTTGTGTGTTTGTTACCTTTCAGCACATTTTTAGGGATTTACAGTACAATTTCCCTGGAACAATTTAACATCAATAAGGGATTATTATTGAAGGATTGTTCTTTCTTCCTGTTTTTATTAGTGTTACTATTGCTTGTTTCTCTGATATCCAATATAGCTCCCATCTGATTGTCTGTTTCTTATTCGTAGCCATGCTGGAAAATAAGTGAAAAACATAATCTTTTCTTAAAACCTTATCCTCTTAGCAGACCTTCATGGTGTGTCTAAAATCTATTATACTTACACACAGAGTTGACCAATCAAAATGATCTATGATAAACCACTTGTGTATGGTTTTTGTGCCCTGAAACCACAAATAACCAATAATGAGTTACTTTACATCTAAAGAAAACTCATCATGTATTGAGGAATGGCATCAGTGGGAACATACAATGGCTGAAAGCAGAAGGCTAGGGAGAGGAGATAGACCGAACAAATTATTTTGTCTCGATGTCAACAGCCTTTTTTCCAGGAGGGGAAACAAACCACGTTAAATGGATCATTTTTCCCACACAATATGAATCAAAACCAGAAAAATACAGTGAAGAAACGCATAGTATCAATCGATCAAAAACTGATACAGAATTAGTCACTGAAGCTTGGGCCTCCCTGGCAGAGCATCTGAGCCTACTACTGTACATTTCATATCCGTAGCAGATGAACACTGGTTCTTCTAGAGCTAGGGCTGTTATACTCGACTTTCCCTCCTCCTCTCCCTTTGCCCTTCCTCTACATTCTTCACCCTCTTTGAGAGCAGCTTATGGGGTTAAGTTAGCCCTAGAAAGCCCTATGAAGGTGGAGCTAGAATCAACTCTCTTAAAAAGCTGTGTCTGCTTAGCCCAGGCAATGTGGTCTTTCTCAGGATCATGCCTCCAGCCTTGTCCTAGGGCTTTGCTCAAGGTTTCTGGAAGATTTTCATCCCAGTGCCTTCCCGTGTGCATCCCTTCCACCTCCAGAGTGGAAGGGCCTTGGGGCTAGGCTTTGCCTACCTCCAGGTAAAGCCTTTCACAGAAGGTGTGGCTCTGGAACCACCTCTGGTCCTTGGAGCCACCTCCAGCAGCAGGAGCATGCGGCCTCCTCCAGGGCGAAGCTGCGGAGACTCCAGCACTCCGCCAGTCTCTGATGCCAGTTCCTTTTATTTCCATGAAGCTACTTAATGAGATTTTTCATGCATAAAATTAATTTTTGCCGTCTTCTATTAGCGTTTACCACTAAAGGATTTACTTACCATTTTGTCAGATTTTATTTATATGTGCAATAAAGGGGACCCGATACATAATGATGGCTTTTATGGGTAATGATGGGAGATACAAAGGGAAGCTGAGAGTGGGCAGCCATCCAGGCCCCCTTTGGATTCCAGGATGCATTATGCACAAGATATACCCCCTGCAGCAATGCACCCCAGGCCCTCCCTTTCCAGAGCCATACCTCAAGTCAGAGCCTAATTTGTTGCTGGGGGAGAGGCGGAGGAGCAAAGCTATTAATAAACAGTGCAAATAATTAGGCTTTATTGGAATTTGGTTGTTTTCTTGCATACTAGGTTTGCTCTCAAACCCTTCACAAATGTGTCCTGCGTGACTGCTTGGCAGCCAGCGGGCTGCCGTATTGATTGCCTGCTGGGAAGCTTTGTGGAGCTAGAATGGGAGCAGAGCTGGACAACATGCTTGTTGGTAATAACAGTCCTTGTTCACTGAGCTTCCCCTGAGGCCAGGCCCTGTGCCAGGCACTGTGCTGACATGATGTCACTTAACATTCAAAACAGCTGATAGGGGAGCTATTGTCATTCCCATTTTCCAGATAAGGAAAACAAGGTCCAGCAAGGTTCCATAGCTGTCTAAGGTTATATACTAGTCTTTGTGTAATTCCTCCTCACCCCTTTTTGTAAAAAGAAAGTTGCTCTCTTTCCTCCACTCCACCTTAAGTGACCCACCCTCCTCCATTCTAGAAAATTCAGCCCATTGTGTTTAGAACACTATACTGGGCACAAGAAAGGTGGCTTCTAGTTCTACTTCTGTTTTAAGTGTTGTATGACCTTGAGCAGATCACACTTCACTTTCCTGGCTATCACATTCTTCTTTTTGAAAAATAAGATTATGATCTCAAGGAGCCTGTTCGGTTCTGGCTTGCTATTCGGGGACACTATCCTCACAGAGTTAACAGAGTGTGTGCAAAACGCATGTGTTAGCTCAAGACAGAAACCGAGATCATTTTTCAGAGTTAAAATACTTGGAGCTATGCCTCTGCACAGACAACGTAGGGGTGGGATGGTCTCTGGGTTTCCAAAGCTGTGAGTGACTGCCAAGCTGCCATGGAACATCTGAAACTATATTTTTTTTATTCACCCTTCTCTTGCATAGAGATGAAGAATCAGGAAAATGACCAGCTGAAAGTTGCATGAGTGGCTAAGGGCTAAAAACTGCAGATGCAGAGCAGAAAGGTACAGTTTAGCCCTCTCCACAATGTGAAGTCCCAGAAGCTAGACAGGATCTTTACTTTCAGGAAAACTTGAAGTCATTGACATCCCATATTCTGAGCCAGAAAAAGATGTTACAGGCAATTTGGATCCCAAGGAAGATCTTTTGGGCCCCAGTGTGGTCTTTGTCCTCCATCAGGGGTTCTGTCTTTGATACTGCAACAAAGTACCAGTGCCACCAAACCTTATCCATTCTGATATCCATACTGAGATCCTACTGTTTGTTGTCTGAGCTCTGTTCTAGGTATCAGCTATACAAAGAAAAAGAAGATGCAGGGCCTTCCCTGAAAGTGCTCACAGTCTAGTAGCAAAAATAAATAATTATAATGCAAGATGATCACTAAAGAGGGTATTGTGGGTGTTTGAAGGATGGCCACCTAGTTAATTAAGAATGAGGCATGGGAAAAGGCATTCTTGAAATTAAGGCAGAAAGAAATAATTAATTCCAAAAAGAGTTTGTCTGAGCTGAATACTGAAGGGTAAAGGGAAATTAGCCAAGCAGCTGAGTGAGGAAAAACCCTCTCTGTTCCAACACAGAGAACAGTAGATGACCCCTTAGTGGTGGTGCCATGCCTAAGGGAAGAAAGAATCTGAATAGAGTAAGACATTCTTCCCTCAGAAGGTTTTTCAGGAAGTGCAGTGTAGAATGTTTAGGTTTTCAATAGATGTAGCTTTCCCCATTTTAAATGCAGCTCTTCTCCCTTTCCTAACTATGATTCTTACTGTGAAATCTCTAGCAATCTCATTGTGAATACTCTTCAATGAGAAAGAATCCAGAAATGTTGTATGTCTAAAAGGCAGAGACAGAAGAAACAGAGATTCAGCAAAGCCTCAGGCACATCCAGAAGCTCCATGGAAGGATGTGTTAGTCTCAGTAAAGCCAAAGACTAATTCCCAAAAGAAAGAGTAAAGGGCAAAAGAAGCAGAGGAGTTTATGAAGGCAGTGACAGCTCCTGAGCAACTCTTAGCCCAGACATTGAATCAGTAGTGGAAGCAGAAAGTCTAAGCAGTAGAGAAAAGGCACCTTTGCTCTTTTTTAAATAGTGAAAAACAACAAATGTAATAGACTAAATATTGGTTGCCATGAGCTAATGGCTAGACCAGAGTAGAAGCAAGAATAGGAAGTGCTTTACGTATATTATAGTGAGGGGAGCATCACCCTTACCCGTCCTGTGCCAGAGATGGTACCCGAGATGGGGAAGAAGAGAGAAGATTCATGCCTTTCTTCATTCAAGTTCATGCTCAGTCACAAAATGTTAATGGAGTAGATGCAAGGAGGGGACAAAGGTTCAGTAGAGTGTCTAGATTAGCAATCAAAACCATAAAGTTGGCAGCAATATTTTATACCACCACTGACAAATAGCATCTTTATTTTCCCCTCCATGAACTATCTTATTACAAGAGTAGAAGCAGGGGTGATGAAATGAGGTAGGGGTCACATAAAAGGGACAGACTCTATGGAAATAAAACAACAAAGCATTGAGCAATTTCTTGTGACTCCCATGCAGAGAGAAAATGTTTTCATGGAAGAAAGCCAGAGGATGGCCTCATGGGAAGTATTATGAGCTTTTCTTTTGCAATGCCATTATTACTTTAATAGTTTTTTCTGATTACTAAAGTGATGGAAGTCCTTTGTATAATATTTAGAAAGTATACACAAGCACACAAAAGAAAATAAAAACCATTTACTATCTTCAAGAAAAGCATTTTTAACATTTTAACTCTAACAGATCAAAGAATGCTTTTAAGAGAAAAACAGAAGAAAGAAAGAGGTGGCAAAAAGCTACGAGAACTCTGTACTCTAAATTAGATGGCAAATAATTTAGTGACATAAAGCATTATCTTTTAATGAATTTGTATTGAAATACAAATTCTTATCAGAAACTTCATTACTAAAAGTAAGAACAATTGAGACCAGGATATTTTGATATGATATCTACATGAAAGTATTGACATAGCCTTATGATCAAGTATTATATATAGCAGTTCCCTACCACATTCCATATCCCATCCCTAAGTCTCATTCTCTCTCTTTTATTTCATTATTCTTTCTTGTTTGGATAGTGCAGTATTGATATAAATGACACTGACCTGTCAAGTGTTGCTGATAGAATAAATATCAAGGAAGGAATGAGGATAAGCACTAAGAATGATTTTTAGTCCAAATCAAAACATTACCTAAATATTCTTCTCTGTACCCACCTTGGACAAGTAGAAATGAGCAAGAAAAAAAAAAGCCTCCCTTTTGAGCCTTAATAGAACAGAGTCTTTGTTGCTGGTTTTCACCCTCCCCTCTGACATTCAAGCTGAGGATGCTATAGCCTGTTGACCACCAATAGTCCTCACCTGACAACACATGTTTTTCACTTGTCTGTGGACAAGGCAATACCTCACCCCATCTGCTCAGATGCTGGCAACTGGATCAAGCCAAGACCTGATGTGGGCCTTGGGTTGCCCATTGAAGGTGCAGAGAGAAATGTTACCACTAATTTCCCCCTTTGGCTGTCACAAGTCTAACCAGCTCTATCTCCATCAGACTCCTGGCTCTCAGAGGATTGCATGGTAGCAGTGTGACTGTAATTCAGTGAAGGACAGGGAGGTCACAGTGGCTCTGGTGTTCCCAGAGAAAGGTAAGTACAATTGTTATTAGGAACAAGCCCTACTGACCACCACTCTACCATCCAGAGACTGCTCTTTGTAATATAGGTCCACTGGTAGGAAGCTTATAAAGAGACTCAACAATGAAACTGTAAAATGTTACCAAGAAGTTCAAGAGATTTTCCTAAGGGCATGACTTTTACAAAATTTTTAGGTGTATTCATCAGACTATGGCACAGGGAAATCAGACCAATGTCTTTTCAATTTCTAACCAAACTGGAAAAAAAATTAAGATTAATAAAGGGATCCCCGATTAAATGGCACACAATCATCAATATGTTAATTATATAACAATTACATCATAGAGTTTTACACGTATATACATGTTGGGCATTTGTTACACTAATATTTCTTAAGAACTTAATACCTCACTGTGCTGAAGTATGCATCTTACTTCATCTGCTCCTTTGTTAATTAATCCATTTGTTCACATGTGTCTCCTTATACATTCATTCAGTGGATGTTTACTGATCATCTGACATGGCCAGTACCATGATAGTTACCAAAATTAATAATGTACTTGTTTATCTCTTAATAAAGCGGTACTAAAGTTGTATTTATCTCTTTCTTAGATAAACACAAAATTTAATAGAAAAAAGTAATATGTACCAATAATAACAGTAGTAATAATAACAAGAACTAACACTCATTGAACACTCTGTGTAAGGCATTATTCAGGTGTTTTGTGTGTTCTAATTCATTTAATCCTCATCATAATCTTTGAGGTGTTTAGCATTATGGTCACCATTTTAGAGATAAGGAAACTAAGGCATGCAGAAATTGACTTACTTGAGATCACCCAGATAAAATAGGTAGGTAACCTGGAAATCCTGTCTCTGGAACCTATGTTCTTGTTAATATAAAATATGAAATGTATTCTTTGGGCACACAAAGAGGTATCAATAATTTCCAAATTAATAGCAATGAGATAAGAACGCTGGGGAGTAGAGTCCACTGCCTCTCGGTAGCAGAACCAGCCCTCCATCACTGTAGATTTAGCTCCTGCAAGCCCTGTTGAGGGTACATCCAGGCCTGTATGGGAGACAAGAAGACATGATCCCATGCTTGATATTGGAAACAGCGTGTCTGAAAACAACTCTGACTCAGAATTCTGTGTGCCAAGGGAATGAGTCTGAACTGTCTGGCCAACCAACAGATACTATGCTTAAGAAGAGAAAGCAAATTTATTCAAGAAGAAGCTTTCTTCCAAGCCATTGCTAGGGATTTGAAATCTTTGGCAGGCTGATTCCAAAGAATGAACCAGCCACATAGCCACGTTTTATTAAACACCCAACCCAAACAGAACATTATCTGTGAAGCTTGCTTTGAAGTCACAGTAAGCACTAAAAGGGAATTTTTTTAAAGTCTCTGTGGTACCAAATTTTCTAATCAAAATGCCAAGCTCAGAAATTCCAGAGAAAATCTATAGAACCCATGTTTGGGCATTTGGGGATAACAGATAAAATTGATATTTCCTACAAGGAAGGTTTTTTTATGTTTTTTGGTTTTTGGTTTGGTTTGGTTTGTTTTTTTCTGATATTTGGGGCTGTCTTGCTATTCTTTTCCTTTATTGAAAATTTCCTACTGTAGCTTAAATCTTGAAGTTTTCTTTTCTTTTTTTTTTAATTTCAGAACTCTAAAAGACCATCAGTTTACCTGTTGTACTTTCAGTAAAATGCAAATAGTATTATATATTTAGAATAACTTAGTAAATAATTTATAGCCTGAATAGTAAATTATTTATTTACTCCAGGCACACATATTTAGAATATGAACATGAATTTTTTATAGTCTGTGCCACTGCTAACAAAAAAATTAAATCAGACTGCTTACAGCTCTGGTTTGTACTGTACATATTCTCTACATCATCAATGACCTGTGCACAACAGCACACAATCACACACTCCATAAAGGACTTGACTTGCAGGATTTTCAAAAATGTTCTGTCCCTGAAGTCTGTCTCAGTCCCTCCTTCTCCTGTACTACCTTCCAGACCTCATGACCCCTTGCTCCAGTGTAGTAAGTGTCTGATTAGTTCTTTACCAATCAACATATATTTACTGAGCACTGACCACATTTAATGCTGGCTGAGAACTGTGAATGAATACTAAGGGAGATTTAACTGTGGACTTTTCTAGGAGTTTGTACTCTGGCTAAGTTATATATATATATACTCTGCAAACAAACATGAGAACACTCTAAATAATGGCTGTAACTGTTTTTGAAAGTGGCATCATTTAAACAAACTACAAATCTTTTAGTTTTCTGTAAGATACCATTTGACTAGTATAGAAATTTGTAAAAACTGAATTAAAGTGCATAGCTACAAGGAAGAAATTGTGACTCTGAATAAAATGGCTTCTTCTAAACTCTGGAGCTACTCTAGAAACATTCATACATTCACCTTCCAGCAGCCACTGCATCATCATGCTCGAAAACTAGAACACAGCTACAGACCGTCTAGGAAAGGAAAATCACAGTGATTCAACCAGGAAGAGAATTCTTCGTATGACACATGTGGAATATTTAGACTGTAAAAGTCTAGAGCAGAAACAGAAAAAAATTGAAAACATATAAAACCATAAAAACTAGGGGCAAATTCAATATAAGTTTGTTTCCAAATCCTATATTAGAACATTTTTATGAAGGCTCTTCTCTTTGAAACCTGAATGAGGTAAATATTAGGATAATACACTTGTACACTCCAGGTATTTGACATGCATTGCTTAATGTAATTTCACAGAAGTCTTACAATGGAACTGCTATTAGTATTTTGAAGTTCAGGAGACTGAGACTCAGAGTTTTAAAAATACCCCAAAGTGGGGGGGGGGCAGACAAAAAACAAGAAATTGACAGACTTCAGTATATGGCTAATTTTTTAAAATTTTCACTGTTTTTAAAAATAGTGAGGGCCCCATTTGTTGGGTAAAAAAGTTCTTATAAGTATTGTTTCAAGCTTATTTATTATGCTCTTAAAAATGTCTACATTTTCATAGATTTATTTTGTCTGATCTGTGAGTTACTGTATTTTTAAAAATCTTTTCAATTATGGTGTGGACTTGTATATTTTTCTTATACTTCTGTCACTTAGGTATTTAAAAAATATGAGCTGACTAATAAGTACATAAAATTTTTAAATTGTTATATATTCTTGGTGAATTAAAACTATTATCATTATGAAGTAACACTTTTTATTAATAAAATTTTATTACAGGTGCTTCATCCAAAATTAATATGGCTATCTAAACTGTCTTTTATTATGATTCTCAAAAGACCCAAGATGGTGGAGAAGTAAGTGGAAGCTACACTAATCTCCTCCCAGGACCAAATTGGAATTACAACCAAATTATAGAAAAATCATCCTGAATAACCAACTGAATCCTAGCTGGAGAGAAACCTTATAACCACAGACAGACAGAAGAAGCACATCACCACAGCAAGACTTGGGGAGTATGGAGAAAGTGTGAGATGGCTGACTAGGCTCCCCGGGGCAGCAGCTACAGTCTTAGAGGGATATTTCAGCAGCTGGGGGTTCCCCCTGAGAAGTATGTGGTCTAAACCCCAAGCTGGACTACATAGCCTATGGCACCAGAGCTAGAAAAGGAACCCAAATAACATATGGCTATAAAACATCAGGGTTTCTGTCTGCCAGGGAGAGAAAATAGCTGGAGAAACAGGGAGCCTATAAAAGGGCCAATGTACAAAATTTCATTGGTAGCCACTTACCCTGGGCTCTGGCAGAGGAAGGGCTGAGTAGATTAGAGACACTTCAGGAGATTCTAGGGTTTGTGGTTCCGGGGAGAGAACTGAAGACATAGCTGCCAGGATCCCTGTTCTGAGCCATTCCCCATATAGCTGAGGCCATCTTTCTCAGGCAGAGCACTCCTCTCCAAATGGAATCACCCTGAGTGGAAGCAATTACTCTATCTTA
Organism: Tonatia bakeri; assembly: GCA_004024845.1. Lineage (NCBI taxonomy): Eukaryota > Metazoa > Chordata > Mammalia > Chiroptera > Phyllostomidae > Tonatia > Tonatia bakeri. The sequence continues at coordinate 107,412 of PVIA01003072.1, read as the reverse complement.
CCCTATGGTGCTGAAGCCTGGCTGCTGAGTGTGCCTTGAGGCAACAGCAGTGATTAATTTTACCTCTGAGATTGACTCTCCTCCAGGCCCAGTGCTGGTAAAGCCCACCTTGGTGCACAGCCTCTTTCATTCTGCACACACCCAGGACCAGCAGAGGGAGCCAAAAGCTGTAGCTCAGTGATAGCTCCAAACAGGTTTCCCAGGGCCAGTCACAAGCAGTGTCTGACAAAGGCCTGCAGCAGAGTCTTTGAAGATCCACCTAATAATATATAGAAACAAATACAAAAAAAAAAAATCCAAAATAGGAAGACAAAGAAACAGACCCCAAATGAAAGAACCAGAGAATTCTCCAGAAGAGCTAGATGAAATAGGGGCAAGCAATTTACAGATGGTGAGTTTAGAGTAATGGTTATAAGGATACTCAACAGTATAAAAAAAAAAAAAAAAGACACAGAAGCCATGGAAAAGGACCAGTCAGAAAAAAAAGAACACAATATCTAAAATAAATTTATTCCACTGGGAGGAATAAAAACTAGATTAGATGAAGCAGAGGATCTAATCAGTGATTTAGAAGACAAAGTAGAAAAAAACATCCAGGCAGAGCAGCAAAAAGGAAAATAATTTTAAGAAATGAGGAGAAGTTAGGAAACATTTTGGACAACATGAAGTATAACAACATCTGCATCATGGGAATACCAGAATGAGAAGAAAGTGAGCAAGGACTCGAGAACCTAACTGAAGAAGTAATGACCAAAAACTTCCCAAATCTGGTGAAGGAGAAAGACAAACAAGTCAAGGAAGCTCGGAGTCCTAAACACAAAGAGGCCTACACCAAGAAACATCATATGCTTAAAACATGGCAATGTTTAAAGACAAGGAGAGAATCCTAAAAGCTGTAAGAGAAGAGCAGGTAGTTACATACAAAGGAACAGCAATTAAACTGTCATCTCATTTCTTAACAGAAACATTTCAGGTCAGAAAGGAGTGGCATGAAATATTTAATGTGACGAAAAGCAAGGACCTAAACCAAGGCTGCTTTACTCATCAAGGGTATCATTTAAAGTCTAAGGAGAAACAAGGAGCTTTTCAGGTCAGAAAAAGCTAAAGGAGTTTATAAATATCAGACCAGTACTTCAACAGATGTTAAAGGGCTTGCATTAAGGAAGTAGAAGGAGAAGGAGGAAGAGAAGAGAAAGAGAAAGAGAAAAAGAGAGAGAGAGAGAGAGAGAGAGAGAGAGAGAGAGAGAGAGAGAGAAAGAGAAAGAGAAAGAGAAAGAGAAAGAGAAAGAGAAAACAGAGGAAAAGCCTCTAACATTAAAATGGCACTAAATATATATCTATCACAATCATCTTAAATGTTCCAGCCAAAAGACATAGGGTAGCTGCATGGGTAAGAAAACAAGGCACATGTATATACTGCCTCCAAGAGACTCACCTCAAATCAAGAGATACACACAGACTAAAAGTAAAGGGATGGAAAATGATATTTTATGCAAATGGAAAAGGGAAAAAAGCTGGAGTATCAAAACATATATAAAAAAAATAGACTTTAAAACCAAGGCAAAGAAAGATAAAGAGACACAGAAGGATACAACATAATGATAAAGGGACAATCCAACAAAAGGATATAGCCCTAGTAATCATTTATGCACCCAACATTGAAGCACCTACATATGTAAAATAAATCTTCATGGACATAAAGGGAGAGACTGACAGAAGTGCAGTCATAGTTGGAGATTCTAACAACCCTTTGACTTCAATGGATAAGATCTTCCTGACAGAAAATCAGCAAGGAGTCAGCAACCTTAAATGATACACTAGAGCACATGGATTTAATTGATATCTTCAGAGAATTTTATACCAAAGCAGCAGAATATACATATTTTTCAAATACACATAGAATGTTTTCTTGGACAAACCATATGTTAGGATACAAAACAAGTTTCAATAAATTTAAGAAGTTTTAAATCTTATCAAGCATTTGCACTGACCACAATGCTACGAAACTACAAGTTAATCAGAAAAGAACACTGAAAAACATGCAAAGACTTGGGAGCTAAATAACATGTTATTAAATTACAAATATTTCAACAAGAAGATCAAGAGAGAATTCAAAAGATACCTTAAAACAAATAAAAATGAGGACCCAACAGTCCAAAATCTGTGGGACACAGGAAAAGCAATCCTAAGAAGGAAATTCATAGTATTACAGAACTATCTCAAAAAAAAAGAAAAGGAAAACACTCAAATAAGCATTCTAACTTTACACTTAAAGGAACTGAAAAAGAACCACCAACAAAAAACAAAGTGAGTAGAAGGAAGTAAATAATAAAGTTCCAAGCAGAAACAAATGAAATACAGTCTAAAAAAATGATACAACACATCAATGAATCCAAGAGCTGATTCTACGAAAAGGTAAACAAGATTTCCGGCAAAAATGGAGTCCTAGGTAGACACACTGTGCCTCCTCCCACAACCAAAAGAAGGACAACAACAAATTTAAAAACAAAAAACAACCAGAACTGTCAGACAATTTAACTGTATAGAAGTCCAACAACTGAGGAGTTAAAGAAGAAACATTCATCCAGACCTACCAGTAGGAGGGGCGGAGATGGGCAGCTGGGCACAGAGGACTCATGACAAGGTGCTGCCAGAGCAGGTGAGGCAGCAGCTGGTGGAGCCTACTGTCCGACATTTGAGTGCAGATAAACTGGGAGGAACAACTGGGGAGCAAGACAGACCACATTCTGTTAACATTTAACATTTTGTTAACATTCCTTAACTTAAATGTTAAGGAACATTTAAGTCCTTTACATTTAAGATGATTGTGATAGATATATATTTAGTGCCATTTTAATGTTAGAGGCTTTTCCTCTGTTTTCTCTTTCTCTTTCTCTTTCTCTTTCTCTTTCTCTTTCTCTTTCTCTTTCTCTTTCTCTTTCTCTTTCTCTTTCTCTTTCTCTCTTTCTCTCTCTCTCTCTCTCTCTCTCTCTCTCTCTCTCTCTCTCTCTCTTTCTCTTTCTCTTTCTCTTTCTCTTTCTCTTTCTCTTTCTCTTTCTCTTTCTCTTCTCTTCAACTGGGGGCCTCCAGACCAGGGAAATAAAACCTCAAACCTCTGATGGAAAACACCTGTGGGGGTTGAGGCGGCAGCAGGAGAAACTTCCAGCCTCACAGGAGAGGTTGTTGGAGAGACCCACAGGGCCCTAGAACACGCACAGACCCACCCATCGGGAATCAGCACCAGAAGGACCCAATTTGATTGTGGGTAGTGGGGGAAGTGACTAAAATCCAGCAGAGAGCGGAGCAAGTGCCATTGTTCCCTCTCAGATCCCTCCCCCGATACAACATCACAGGGAAGCAAGGTGGGTTGCCCAGCCCTGGTGAACACCTAAGGCTCCACCCCTCACTACATAACAGGTGCACCAAGACAAGAAAATAAAATGGCCCAAATGAAAGAACAGATTAAAGCTCCAGAAAAAATACAAGTAAGTGACAAAGAGATAGCCCACCAATGAGATACACAATTCAAAACAATGGTTATCAGGATGCTCCAGGAACTCACTGGGCACTTCAACAGCATAAAAAAGACCCAGGCAGCAATGGAGGCTGCATTATGTGAAATAAAGAAAAATCTATAGGGAACCAACAGTGATAGGAAAGAAACCAGGACTTAAATCAAGGGTTTGGAGTAGAAGAAATAAATATTTCAACCATAACAGAATGAAGAAACAAGAATCCAAAAAATGAGGAGAGGCTTAGGAACCTCTGGGACAACTTTAAACATTCCAGGACATCTGTAAATGTTACAACATCCAAATCATAGGGGTACCAGAAGGAGAAGAGGAAGAGTGAGACATTGAAGACTTATTTGAAAAAATAATGAAGAAGAACTTCCCCAATCTGGCAAAGGAAATAGACTTCCAAGAAGTCCAGGAAGCTCAGAGAGTCCCAAAGAAGTTGAACCCAAGAAGGAACACATGAAGGCACATCATAATTACATTACCCAAGATGAAAGAGGAGGAGAGAATCTTAAAAGCAGCGAGAGAAAAGGAGACAGTTACCTACAAAGGATTTCCCATCAGACTGTCAGCTGATTTCTCAAAAGAAACCTTACAGGCAAGGAGGGGCTAAAAAGAAGTATTCAAAGTCATGAAAGGCAAGGACCTATATCCAAGATTACTCTATCCAGCAACGCTATCATTTAGAATGGAAGGGTAGATAAAGTGCTTCCCAGATAAGGTCAAGTTAAAGGAGTTCATCATCACCAAACCCTTATTATATGAAATGTTAAAGGGACTTATCTAAGAAAAAGAAGATAAAAAATATAAACACTAAAATGACAACAAACTCACAGCTATTAACAACTGAACCTAAAAACAAAAACAAAACTCCAAAAGCTAAGCAAACAACTAGAACAGGAACAGAATCACAGAAATGGAGATCACTGGAGGGTTCGTGGGGAAGTGGGAGGGGGAAAGAAGGTGAAAAATACAGAGAATAAGTAGCATAAATGGTAGGTCGAAAATAGACAGGGGGAGGTTAATAATAATATAAGAAATGTCAAAGCCAAAGAATGTATATGTATGATGCATGGACATGAAATAAAGGGGGGAAATGTGGGTGGGAGGGGGTATGCAGGGAAGAAGGGAATAAGGGAGAGGGGGGAATGGGACAACTGTAATAGCATAATCAACAAAATATATTATTTAAAAAAAGTTAAACAAGAATGATAACCTTTTAACCAGACTCAATCCACAGAAAAAGAGAGAGGACCTAAATAAATAAAATCAGAAATGAAAGAAGAGAAATAACAATGGACGTGAAAGAAACAAAAGATTATAAGAAAAATATTATGAACAACTATATGCCAACAAATTGGACGGTGTGAATGAAATGGATAAATTCCTAGAAACATACAATCTTCTAAAACTAAATCAGGAAGAATCAGAGAATCTAAATACACATATTATACTTAGTGAAACTGAAGCAGTAGTAAAAAATTTCCCAACAAACAAAAGCCCTAGACCAGAAGCTTCACAGGTGAATTTAACCAAACATTTCGAGAAGAACTAACACCTTTTTTCTCTCACTAACCAAAAAATTCAAGAGGAGGGAAGACTCCCAAACTCATTTTATGAGGCCAGCATTATACTAATTCCAAAGCCAGGTAAAGACACTACAAAAAAAGAAAAACATAGGCCAATATCCCTAATGAACATAGATGCTAAAGTCCTCAACAAAATATTAGCAAACTGAAAACACAGCAATGCATCAGAATGAACATACACCATGATCAAGTGGGATTTATTCCAGGGATGCAAGTTTGGTACCACATTTTCAAATCAATAAAAGTGATTCGTCACATAAACAAAATGAAGGATAAAAACCACATAATCATATAAACAGACACTGAAAAAGCATTTGATAAAATACAGCATCCATTTATGATAAAAGCTCTCAGCAAGTAGGAATAGAGGGAACATACCTAAACATAATGAAGGCCATGTATGACAAACCCACTGCCAGCATCGTACTCAATGGGCAAAAACTATAAGCATTCCCATTATGATTGGGTACAAGACAGGGGTGTCTGCTTTTACCTCACTTATTCAACATAGTACTGGAAATCCTAGCCACAGCAAACACCCAGGAATAAGAAAGAAAGGCATCTAATTGGAAAGGAAGAAGTAAATCTGTCCTCATTTGCAGATGACATGATACTACACATACGGAACTCCAAGGATTCCATCAAGAAAGTACTAGAACTAATAAATGACTTCAGCGAAGTAGCAGGATACAAAATTAGTATCCAGAAATCAGTTGCATTTTTATATGCCAATAATGAGCTAACAGAAAGGGAAGTTAATAAAACAATCCTATCCACAATTGCTTCAAGAAGAATAAATACCTAGGAATAAATCTAACCAAGGATGTAAAAGACCTGCACTCGGAAAATTACAAGACATGAAGAAAGAAATAGAAGAAGATACAAATAGGTGGAAGCACATACTGTGTTCATGGATAGGAAGAATTAATATCACTAAAATGCTCATACTACCCAAAGCATTCTATAGATTCAGTGCAATTCCTGTCAAGATTCCAAAGACATATTTCACAAGACTGGAACAAATATTTCAAAAATTTATATGGAACCACAATAGGCCACACATAGAAACAGCAATCATAAGAAAGAAGAACAAAACTGGAGGAATCACATGACCTAATATCAAACTATACTATAAGGTCATAGTCATTAAAACAGCATGGTCCTGGCATAAAAACAGCCACATAGATCAATGGAAGAGAATAGAAAACCAGAAATAAACTGACAGATTTAAAGTAATTAATATTTGACAGAGAAAGCAAGCACATACAATGGGCTAATGATAGTTTATTCTATAAATAGCATTGGGAATATTGGACAGATACATGCTGAAAAATGAAACTAGACCACCCTCTTACACCACACACAAGAATAAATCCAAAATAGATTAAAGACTTAAATATGAGACCCAAAACCACAAAAATCATAGAAGAAAACATACCCAGCAATATCTTAGACATAACTTGTAGTAATATTTTATCAGATATTTCTCCTCAGGTAAGGGAAACAAAAGAAAAAAAAACAAATGTGTCTACATCAAACTAAGAAGGTTTTTCACAGCAAAGGAAAACATTAACAAAATAAAAAGACAATCCACAGAATGGGAGAATGTATTTGCTGATATATCTGATAAAGGATTACTATTCAAAATTTATAAAGAAATTATAAAACTCAACATCAAAAAAATGAAGCCAAACAATTAAAAAATGGCAAATGACCTGAAGAGATACTTCTCTAACAAGGACACACAGAGAGCCAATAGACACATGAAAAGATGCTCAGTGTTACTAATTATCAGAGAAATGCGAATTAAAACCACCATGATATATCATCTCACACTTGCCAGAATGGCTATCATCAGTAATCAACAAATAAGAAGTGCTGACGAGGATGTGGAAAAAGGGGAACTCTTCTGCACTGTTGGTGTGAATGCAGATTTGTGCAGCTAATGTGGAAAGCAGTAGGGAGATACCTCATAAAATTAAAAGTGGATCTGCCTTTTGACCCTGAGATCCCCCTTCTGGGAATATATCTGAAGGAGCCCAAAACACTAATTTGAAAGAACATAAGCACCTCTGTGTTCATTGCAGCATTATTTATAGTTGCCAAGATATGGAAGCAGCCCAAGCATCCATCAGTAGATGATTGGAAAAAAACAATGGGACATTTACACAATACACTACTACTTGGCCGTAAAAAAGAAGAAAGTTGTACCCTTTGTGACTGTATGAAAGACCTAAAGAACATTATGCTAAGTGAAACAAGCCAGTCAGAGAAAGACAAATACCATATATCACTCATTTGTGGAATCTAATGAGCAAACTGAACTAACAAGCAAAATAGAGACAAACTCCGAGAGAGAGCAGGATAACAGATAAGGAGGGGGAGAATGTAAGGGGTAAAGGGATTGAGCAAAAAGATTAAAGGACAAATGGACATGGACATCAGTTTGGTGATTGCATGGGGGAGAGGAATATAAGGAGACTAAATTGTAATGGAAAAAACTACAATAAAAATAAATAAAAAATAAACTCTCTTTTATTAGTGTCTTTATATTATACTCAGCTATTTTAGATGCTTTTACTGGGAAATTTATTTCCATTATTTAGATGACTATATATTGTGAATTCAGAATGCTGTGATTTTATTTACTGATTTTTGCTGAAATGTGGTTTCTTGGGCTACTTTGTATAAGTGTTTTTTTCTGATAAATTCTTTCCAATCTTTTTATATTAGTACTACCACAATAAAGATGTCAAAGAATGTTTTCTAGTTTGAGTGATTATTTTTATCTGTAACATATCACTCTGAGGTTTGTGTGTCAAGAAATGCATATGGCCCAATAAACACACACACACACATCAGCACAATCTCTTTACTCTTTCCAATGACTGCAGAAAACTTCTGTGTATATTTTATTTATGGACATTTCTAGTGTTTTCTCTCTACTAAACTTAGCAGAAACATCTTAAACAACACTCCTAAATTTAGAAGGCTCTCCCGAAAATCCCTAAGAAGTAAGTCATTGATGCCAAAATAAAAACAGAATTTTGAGCCAAGAAAAGAAATTCAGCCAAAAAAAAAAAAAAATCAGAGAAGTGAACTGAACTCCCCAGAGAAGCATTGGTCCATTGCCTGCTTCATTCTTGGCCTTCCTGTGCTGGCACCGAAAAGACAGGCCCTTGCCAGGCAGGTCTCCGTCCACTCAGAATTAGAACTCAGACAGGCTCTGTCAAGGCTTTCCAGCATAGAAATCTTGAGCCATCATTTCCCACCTTCTTTTCCTTTAACATAATTACATCTTTTAGGCATCCCATATTTGCTTTGTTTCCTATATGAGATGCAGAACAACAGCAGCCTCACCAGGATGTTGAAGGAATTGAAAAAAATTTACAAAGTTTCTGAAAATAGCAGAGCACAGAATCATGGCTCTGAAAATGGCTTGAAACCCAATTTGACCTCTCAGTATCACTCCTGATGCCCCTTGGTGAGAGCCCAAATCCTTAGGGTTCATTTTGAAAACACCAAGCAAACCTTCTAGTTCCTGTTTTAACTTAGATTAAAGCTTACTAGGTATGCAAGTATGTACAGATACGCAGAAAATACAGTCCTTCAGAGCACCCATGCACACATCCATGTATACCCCACCAGCAATGGCATACATTGTGCTAGGTGATATAATGATGTGTTATTGAATCATTAAGAATAAAAAGAATAATGTTATTGTACTCAGTATAGAAATATATTAGTCTGTGAACAGAATTAGTTTTCTTTGTACTTGATCTACTTTTTACTAGGCAATAGGAATCTGTATATGACTGTATTAATTAAATTAATGCAAATATAGTTGTCCATTTTACCTAGGAAGAAAGTAACTGCCTTTTGTCCCCTGTGGATACAGAAGAAAAAAAATACATATTTTTAAGCTGACAACCTAAAAGAGAATAATTCTTCAGTGCATCAAGTTTTAAGGAGACTTATTTCCAAGCCAAAGAATTCAGCACACAGTTTCTTAAGAAATGGACTCTGTACACTTCAGTTGCAAATAATTATCCTAGTGGGTAGGGACTGAAAACTCTTGTCATACAGAGAGAAAGGAGAAAGGATGGACCCTCCTGGGGAACTTCTGATTATAAAAATTATCTAGATTAAAGCAAATTCTGAATGAAAATTCTTTGGGCTCCTACAATGACACAGACAAAATTTTCTGAATGGACTACATATTAAAGAAATGGATCCTGACACTCTTCTTAGTACAAATGTTCATTAAACTTAAAGCAAGTTATGTATTTATAATACAGTACTATAAGTTAGAATTTGCAGAGTCAAAAATATTTTTTCATTAAAGTAAAGTAGTGTGATAAGAGTTAATATTTCTGAACAAATTTTTGACACCCAGCTTTATGACAATTACCATTAACTTTTAATTTTCTGAACTCTATATACCTAGGAAGATGAAGTTTTCTAACTTGCATATAAATCAAAATTACAGGAACTCTCAGTAGCCAGTTATATCAAATTTAATTTAGTAAGTTATAGTGGAGCATGTAAAGTTCTTTTCTTCATTCTTAATGGCTTTATTTTTACTGCCTCCAATTAGAAACCATGAGTTCTTAATCAGGATCAGTGAAGGAATCCATAGTGAGAGGTGTTCATAGTCAACTTAAGAAGATATATGGATGAAGTGAGTCATTGTAGAAACTGTTTCAGGGTTGCCTGTTCTGCTTTCATTCTAGCTTATTTTTCTTGTTGTACACTTGTATATAGCAAACATAGGCATTGGGGATGAAGTTGCTGCTCATTTTGCTGCTTGTGAAACAAAAACTTTATGCTTTGTTCAGTTGCCATTTCATCATCACTAAGATGAGTGTTTATGTTTTAATGAAAGATAAGAAGAATTTGTCTTTTAGCATATGACCCATTAATTTACCTTCATTGAAGAAAAACCACAACCAGAGAAATCCACTTATGCAAACAAATCATGTCTGTCTACTCTGGGTCTTGCAATAAGGGGCTGCAAAATTCAATAGAACTCTATAGAATTTTTTGTCATCATTTTAACAAGGCATGTTATTTTCAAAAAGTATGTTTTTCATAAAAGTACATGAAAATTATATAGCCAAATTATATAGTGCTGTTACATAAAACTGTAGTCCTTTAGAAGAGATATCATGTATAAAGAAAAAAAAAAATTGTCCTAAATTGTAAGAGGCTTTAATTCAACCTCCATGATTTTGGCCTCCATGATTTTTCACCTAAGATTTTGGCCATGAATCTTGATATGTCCTACCCCTATTTTCCTTATCTTTGAAGTGAGGACTAGAACTGGATGATGTATGTCTATTCCAGACCTATAATGTTATGATTCACTCCCACCTACTTAATAGTATTTCCTTGTTAAAATATTTATATAATTCCGGCTGCGAACCAAAGTATCACTGGTTCGATTCCCAGTCAGGGCACATGCCTGGGTTGCAGGCCATGGCCACCAGCAACCAAACATTGATGTTTCTCTCTCTCTCTCTCTTTCTCCCTCCCTTCCCTCTCTAAAAATAAATAAATAAATCTTAATAAATATATAAATCTTTAAAAAATATTTGTATAATTCCCTCTATGAGATTGCATTTGGAGACTCAAATTTCCCTTTACAAAATACCATGTTCTTTCCAGCTCTTGGCACACTTTTTGCTCCAAGGCTACTAAACTCATGTTTTTGTGTCCTTGGCTTGCATGAACAGTGTCTTGCTCTGGATTAGCCACAATGAGCAGGGTAGCTGACAGAAAGGGAGGAGTTATACAAAAGTTAAGACTGGCCATTGGGTTAGGCTGCCATGGGAGCTGGCTTCATGTCTGTACTTCCCATCCTCTTAGTCCAAGTGCAGTGAGGTGGGGGACCGTATACTAGAAAAAGCATTGAATCTACATTAAAAAAAAAACTGGAAGGGCAAATACTGGCTCTGTCACCTACTAGCTGTGTGAGCTGAAGAAATGTGTTTAACCCTTACAAGTCACAATTTTTTCCTTTGTACAATGAGGGCTGTTATAAGAATTGATGAGACAATGTGAAGGTTCCTGGCACAGTGTCTATTACACTGCGGGTGCTTGTCAAACGTTAGTTGAATCTGGACCTGACCCTGGCACCCTTGATTGAGCACCCGAACCACAGGCACTGCTCTTAGGCAAAGACTATTGCATTTGTTAAATTCCTATACTACAGCTGCGGCCCATGACTGATGTTAGAGTTTACAGGGATTTCCAACAAGAGTGCCATAAAACAATAATCTATTTCCCAGAGAGACTCACACAGAGACTGATCCCCTGTTTGGGATTTGTTGACACAGAGGGTGCAATTAACACTGGCTAAGCGATCACCTTGTTTAAAGTCGTCTGCCTTAGCAGAGTCTGCTGCTTGTACTTAAAAATGTGTAAGGATTTCTTAGCTTGGAATCTGTAAGGGAGAAGGACAAAGCTTCTAAAAGAGGTTAAAAAACTGCAGATAGCCTGTTCTTGCCCATGGAGAACATGTGCTGACTAGCACCTGTCAAAGGAGGCAGAGCTCAGGACAAGAGCAGAAGGAATAGGGCCATGGCCAAGGGCCATGGCCAAGGGTTGGTTTTTGTCAATATCAGTTGATCTACTGGTCAGACATCAGTGGATATAAATTCCAAATTAGAGTTTTGAGTTTAGACCTGACAATCCCATTCCTCTGTGTTTATTTTTATTTCATATCTTAAGGGGAACTACTATAAAGCAGAAGGTGTAGCGGCACCTGGCATTTGCTGCTAGAATGGGAAAAGTGTTATTCTCCTAGACACAGGGGGCCCAAGTGAGGCTAGGCAGTGGGTCTTTGGAAACTGAAGAGTGTTATATTAGTTTCCTATGGCTGCTGTAACAAATTATCACAGACTTGGTGGCTTGAAACAACACAAATTTTTTTCTCATAGTTTTAGAAGTTAGGATTCCTACATGGATCTCACTGGGGTAAAATCAGGGTGTTGTTAGGGCTGCTTCCTTTTACAGGCTCTCAGGGAAAATCTACTTTTTTGACTTTTCCAGCTCCTAGAGGCTGCCCCATTCCTTGATTCTTGGTCCTCTGCCATCCTGAAAGCCAGCAATGGCCATTTGAGTCTTTTTCATGTCACATCACTCTGACACTGACTCTTCTGCCTTCCTCTTCCACATCTAGAAGAACTTTGTAATTACATCAATCCCACCTAAATAATCAACAATATTCTCTTTGTCTTAAAGTCAGCTGATTAGCAACCTTAATTCCATCTGCAACCTTAGTTCCCCTTGCCGTACAATATAACATAGTCACAGATAACAGAAGTTAGGACGTGGACATCTTGGGGTGGGGAATTACTCTGCTTTCCAATGGTGTGTCTTGTTGGTGGCTCCAAACCAGGGTCAGCCCACAGTGCCTTTGTCCATATGTAGTAGTTTCTGAGGAGCCACAAATTTAAAGTGGTCCCTGGAGATGGAGGCTGAATAACAAAAGACAGAAGAATATAAACATCCAACTGGTATTGGAAGGCAGTTACTCGTTTGAGAGAAAGCAGTACTTTATTTCTAATAGTTCACATCTTTCAGTCCAATAATTTTACTGTAAAAATCCAGTCTAACAGTGATGAGGCGAAGATCTGTGAACACAGACACTCAGCAGGGTTCCCTTGACATAAATGAGATGTCCAACGATAGGACATTGTTTAAACATGCCATGGCGCCATCTACATAATTGCACACCATATGATCACAAAGTGCCATTTTTGAAAAAATAATTTTATTCCCAGCTCTGAAGGAATCAATTTTGACTCTTCCCATGTTTCTCTCTGATTTCTCCTGCCCTGATCCAGTATCCATTAACTTAAAAAAAAACATATTGAATAAACACTAAGTGCTGGTCTCTGTGTTAGGTGATGGAATAAAGTACTGAATAAACCAGGCCAAGTTTTACGGAGCTTAGAGTCAGACACTAAAATAGACACTGCACAGGTAACCACATGTATTACGAATATTTTGAAAGAGGTAGTGGAGATGCATGAGGAACAAACAGGATGGGAATTCGTTTACTTGGGAGCCTCCTAAAATAGAGAGGCTTCAACTGTGGGCCAAGGCTTCCTACCTACCCCACCCCTACCAGGGTTTAAACCACCACTGCCTGCAGGTGCCACATTGGCAGGGGTTGGTACTTTAGAGTCTACAACTGTCATAGGGCATCACTTTTCTCTATTTTGTTCTTCATTCCTTTTTATGACTCCTGACCCTTTCCTCTTTAATGTTTTACCTGCTCCCAGTAAATGTTCTTGCGTTGTATTTCACATAGCCTATACTCTACCTTAAAACCTTCTTGCAACGAGATGGGATAAACCAATTAAAATTTGAAAATAATAAGGACCATACCCATTAGATCAATGTGTTATGAACAAATGACCTGCAAGGCCATCCGTATATGACTTCCAGTGATTTGTTCTTTGTTCTTCATCCATTGCTCTAGTTCCAACTGTTTCTAAAGCAGAAGGGTGCCGATTTTCTGTCTGAGGTGTAGAAGTCTGCCCTGGTAACCTTTCCCAGCGTTTTGATTTCTCTACGGATTTTCCTGTTCAGGAGAATGGCTAAATACGGACCTCTCTGCAGTTTTGCAGAATGACTGATATTAGAGTTGCTTATCTTTTCTTGTACACTTTGTAGTCTAAATATCATATGCTTGGCATAGCACAAGCTCTTAATAAATACCAGCTTACTTTCCTTCACTTTGTTGAGACAGGAAGAAGAAACAGTTGCACAGGTCAGCAGATAAAATGGTTACCACAGGTCCCAGTAACTGCAGTCACTGCAGGATCCTGGAGTTTGTCTTGACAAGACCCACAGAGCCCGTCATTATTTATCATCTCATACAGGGGATCCCTTGGACCATACTACCTCCAATGTCTCTCTTTCTCTCCTCTATTGCATCTGAAAAACTTCTAATGGCACTGAAAAATGTATACCACATAAAATATTATGTGGTACATAATATTAACTAAATATAGTTAAAAAAGAGAAACACAAACCATATGAAACCTAATTTTCAGCAGGGTCACCTCTGGCAAAATATCCTCAAAATTAATTCATGGGGAATTTTTCTTGCATTGTCTCCTCACTGTATACAGAGATCCAGATTGAAATCTCAAAACTTCTTTAAATTTCCCCAAAGCTTTCATTTACACAAGAAAACATTTAAGAAGTTGAAAGTATATGATGTAAATTATTTTTTGTCAAATCCAGGATATTTTGGTCTGACCCTAAAAACAGTGAAAAACATCACTGAAATATTTTACTCAGGATGATATCTGATATGTATTTTGGAAAAATCACTCTGGGTACATGTGAAGATCTGCTTTTGATAATCAGAATGAGATAACACAGGAGGAGGAGGATGTAGTCCCAATAGGCTATGATGGTGGCTTAGAAAAAATTTGTGGTAATAGAGAAGGAAAGAAACAGACAGACTTAATATCTTAAGACAACAACATTGGAAGAAACTGATGATGGACTAAGGAAAAGAAAGGAAGGAGGAAATAACTGCTAAGTTTCTAGCTTGGTAACTATACAGATTGAGTGCAAGTGCCTTTACAAATCCATGAAGGGGCTCAGGAAACCAAAGGCTTTACAATGAGTTGGGTCCACCATTCTTGGAGTGGAGAAGGGATTCTAAATAGATATTTTTTGTTTGTACAGATATATGATAAAATTCCAATTATTCCTATATGTATATTTATGTGTATATATACACGTACATACATATATAAATATAAAATGTACATTTGCACAGGCCTGTATATACATATATGTACATATACATACATACATATATCTGTGCATTTATATAGATATATACATACACATAACTAGGAAACATTTAAATATAATTACAATAATATCTTGATAATAGTTGACAAAGAATGTTGAAATTTTTAGTTGCTATTTTTTATTTATATTTTTGTTCATTTTTCCACCAATTCTGTATTGAATAGGAATTATATTTAGAAATATAACAAAAGTATATAAATTTATTTTTAAAAGAAAAAAGCTTCTTCATTGCCATTTGTCCACATACTTGTAATTTACTTTTTGGTGATTATAAAATATTTGTACATATCAAAATTTTTAGTTATAGTAAAATGTATCAAAAGTGTAATTCTTCCACATTAGTTTTTTAAAGCTATTGTAACAAACTGTCACACACTTAATAGCTTAGACAACCCACATGTGTCATCTTACAGTTCTGGAGGTCAGCAATTCAACACAGGTCTCACTGTGTCTGTAAAGCTGTTGTCAATTCTGGAAGCTCTGGGGGAAAATCCACTTACTTGCCTTTTCCAGATTTTAGTGTTCACCTGCAGTCCTTCACTCTTGACCCTCTTCTTTCATCTTCAAATCTAGCTATACCACATCTCTCTGTGTAGAGACCCTTCCTCTATTGTTGCAACTCTACCTGACCCAGACAGAAGGGCTTGCACTTTAAGGATTCATGTGATTAGCTTTGACTCACCCAGGTAATCCAGGACAATCTCCGTATCTCAAAGTCCTCAACCTTAATTATATATTCAATGTCCTTCTTGCCAAGGAAAGTAATACAGTCATACATTCTGGAGACTGGGATATAGACATCTTTGGACAACCATTATTCTCCCCACCCCACCTTCAAAGGCAGAAACCATTTCTAATAACATATTTGTTGACTTAGCTGCTTCTCAGTTGCTCTGTAATTATTTAATACAGGATCTGTAAATAGATATAAACTAAATATCACTCTGTACAATGAGGGAAGATTTCTTCAAATCCCAATTGTTCAACTACCAGAGTTTAACTGCCATCTGTGTTTCTTCCTCTCAATGTGTCATTTGATTGATGTCTTCAGAGGCCTTTATCCTCTGACAACAGTGCTTTTTAACTAATCATCTCAGGTGGACTGCCTTGGGGAATTTCTTCTCCATCTGGAATATTTCTAAGTTAGAAGGTATCATCATATGATGCAAGAAAGTGCCAAATGTAAAAGAATTAAAAATGTCAAGGAAATGTGAGACTCAAATCTCTAGTGCCCAAAAAAGAGAGCTTAAATAAATAAATGAATAAATAAAAACAGTGTGTCCTAAGTAGAAGGTGGAAGTTGCCTCAACATTTGTCTGAGAAAAGGCTAAAGGAAACTGGAAGGGCTTCCAGGAAAGGGTCTTCCTGTGTAGTCCTTTATGAATGAGCTAAAATAAACCTTTCAGAGGTGGAGAGCTGAACCATTAAAAACCACTTCTGCCCATAGAATCTTATTTTCAATCTGATTGAACACAGGTGCTGCCAGAGTCCATTTCTCTGCTATATTTTTCTGTGTCATAGAGCATATTTCCTGTAATTGGCCCCACAAATAGCCAGTACCCCGCCTGTACAGTTTTGGCATTTTTCAATATGAATTTAGAAAAATAAAAAATGTCCCTTACTTCCTCATTTTCCCATTTGTAAAATGGTGTAGCCACTTCCTGCTCTTTGACATCTCCTGCTCTGTCTGATAGTCAGGCTCTTAACGAGGCAGCTGGCTCAGCCTCCCCCATAATCAGAGTGGGAAGAAAGCTTGCTGACAAGCTAGCATTTGAATATGCTGTTTAATTCTTTTAGGGAAACTGTAGCAATGCAATAAGGGGAACAATCTACTCCATTAATGAGTTAAGCAGAGAAGGTCAAATTTTTCTAGATGCTGAATAATATCAGAGCCATTTCTAACTGAGGGTGCTCCGGTGATGTGTCTTATCTAATTTCCTTGAACATCCATGCTTTATAGTAGCAACAATGGCACTTTTGTCCTCCATCTTCTCAAAATGACTTCCCACATAGATGTTAAATCCTGGAAGGCAGTTGCTTCCAGTAACCCAACAAACAGCACCACACAGAAGATAGAGAAATGGGGAGAACTGGAAGAGTGCCAAGCACCTTGACTGGTTCCTTTAGCTCACACTTTATTTACCAACCCAGATGCTGGTTTGATCTGGCTCAGGCCCTGCCTGGTGAGTAAGCTCCAATTAAAGGTGAGTGATTATTTTCCCAATATGCCACACTAACCAGGTAGACCAAAAATAAGCTGCTGAAGTGTAGCAGAGTTATATCTTCCAGTCAAAAAATAAATTTTATGTGCATAACTTTCCATATGCCTCTAGTTTCCCCTTCCATCAAGCCTGCTACTACAGTTTTCAATGTGGTGATAAATGGTTACATTTTTATATTATTGAGGCAAAAATCTAGGATTTTGATCCATTATATCTTGTTCTTTCTCATTCTTCACATTTAATTCATCAGCAGGTTCTTTGGTTATACCTAAAAATATGTCCCAAATCCATCCTGTTTACTAAAACAAAAACAAAATAGAAATCATTAAGAAATTTGGTTGTGCCTTCTGTAGTTCAGGGCTGATGATACAGAAAACTGTTACTGCCTCATAACAATGAAGATGAATCTACAAAGAATAGAAGCCAGATGATGACTCTTAACCATTAACAGCAAGATAGACACAATTATCTAAATGAGTGGCATGCTCAGAGTAGCAATGGGAATAACCTGACACACAGAAATGTATACAATGTGCATAGGAACAAAACAGATAGTAGCCAACAAATCTATTGTTTAATTTATACATTCAAAAGAGAAAAATGAAAAGGACGTTGAAGGCAGTTACCTCAATGAAAACTCATGATTCTTTGCCCAAACTCTGGATGTAAGTTTGTTTTTAGACCTAGATCCCACTGGTTAAAGAATAGGATCGGTCCCACAAAGAAGGATGAGGCAACACCACAGAAGTGATTATGACTCATTCTCCAAAGGGATCTGTGGCCATTTATTTTATTGACCATCCCTATATGGACTGAATGTTAGTGCCTCCCTTCAAAAAAATTAATATGTTGAAATTCTATCCTCTAGTTTGATGGTAATAAGTGGTGGTGGTCTTTGGGAGGTAACTAGAATTAGATGTTATAAAGGCGGAGCTCTCATAAATGGTATTAGTGCTTTTAAAAGGGTCATAAGGGAGCTTGCTTCCTATCTCTGCTCTCTCTCACGGGAGGAGACAATGAGAACACAGTCATCTATAACCTGGAAAAGGGTTCTCAGCTGGATTGGACCATCGTGGCACCCTGATCTTGGACTTCTAGCCTCCAGTTTTGTAAAAAATTAGCACCCAATTTGTGGTATTTTGTTATAGCCAGCCTGAACTAAGATAACACATAGCAAAAGGAAATGTTAAATACAGGTTTGACAGGTATCAAGTTGACAATTATACCTGGAGAAAAAATGTCATCAGAGCCCCACTGTTGTAGTGGGCTTTATGGGGTAAGGGAATAAATGGTATCTAGGATTGGCACCGCTCACAGTGGGGTACACTGGATCCATACACCCTCTCAGTGGTCATTTTCAAAGTCCCTGAATGTAGAATGTTGTACTCGGTGGTTGATAATTTGCTCTATTTTTTTCTAGCTTGTAGGGTAAAAGCTAGCAAGGAAGAAGGCTAATTGGAAGCCTCTGAAATGCCCACCCCCCATCCCCAACCAAGGTAGTTAGGTCAAAAACAACTGTGCATACTGAGGCAATTGGCAGAAATTAATGCTACACTTAATAGCCGGAAGGATTGCCTGGGTAGTAGTCCGTATCACATACCCAGTGTGACCTATATAGAAAACACCCTGCAGGATAACAGTAGACCATGTAAAATTCGCCCAAGTTGTAACCACAATTGCTGCTGCTGTGCTTGTTGTGGTTTCTTTATTTGAGCAAATTAACATGGTTTCAGGTGCCTGGCACATGCCTGCAGATATGGCAAATGAGTTTTTTCATCCCAGTCAGTAGGGAGGACCTAAAGGAGTTTGCATTCATATGAGATTTAACAGTTTACTCTAACACTCTTGCTCTGGCGAATGTTAATTCTCCTACCCTCTGCATAGTATAATCCTAAGGGACCTACACTATTTGGACATCCAGTAAAAATTGCATTGACTCGTGCATCTATGACATCAAACTAATCAAACTGGATGAACAAGAACTGGAAGGCCTCAGGAAGACACGTGTGCTTGAGATGGTAGGAGATAAAATTGAAAGATTCAGTTCTGTCACACTGGTTAACTTTTTAGGAGTTCAATAATAACGGACATACTAGGATGTCACCATCCAAACTAGAAGACAAATTATTGCATTTAAAGACTCATTACTAAGAAAGAAGAACAATGCCTCGTTGGCCTCTTTAGGTTCTGGAGCCAGCATGTTTGACTTTCAGGAATACTGCTCTGCCCATTTTTGAGTCACACAGACTGCCTCCAGCTTTAGGGTCCATGCCAGGAAAGGGCTCTGACATCAGCCCTGGCTGTGGTTCAAGCAGCCCTGCTGCTTAGCCTGTGCAAATGGGTAGATCGAGTAGTGGTAGAAGTATCTGTGGTAGAAGATGCTCCTTGGCATTTATGATAAGTTCCAGCAGCAATCACAACACAAAACCTTGGGGTGTGGAAAAAGGCTATACCAGGACTTCATCATCTGAAAAATAGCTTCTGGCATGTTAGCTGGTCTGGTTAGAGGCAGAGCAACATCACAAGACACAAGTGATCATGAAGCCAAACTAACCACTATGACGTAGTTTCTCTCAGCCCCACCCAGGATATGTATGTGTGGGCCCAACAGCAATTCTTCATAAGATGAAAGAGGAATATTTGAAAACAGGCATGAACAAGGCCAGAGGGCAGAAGGTAGTGGCATGTACAGGTATCACAAACCCCTGTGATACCTGCCACTGGTGCACTGTCTCTGTCTTCCCCTTCACATCCATGGCTGCATAGGAGCCCAACTTATGGAAAGGGTAAAAATCCACATAAGACTGGTTCATGAATAGGTTAGCTGTGTATGTTGGTACAAACCTAAAATGAATTGCACTATTGCCCTCCTGTGTATGCTGCTAAAAGATAGTAGGAGAGGAAATCCTCACAATGTGCGAGGCTTCAAGTAGTGAACTTGATTATCCACTTTATGTAAATGCAAAAGTAGTTTGATATAATAATATATATTGACTCACTGACAGTGGTGAATGGCTTGACTTTTAATCAGTGACTAGATGAAGAAAGATTGGAAGACTATAACAAGGGAATCTGAAAAGAAGCAGGTAAACATACTTAGGAGACACACGCACGAAGGCTGAAGACCCTCATATTGCATGTTACTGACCACCAGAGCTTATCTACTATGGAAGAAACTGACCAATGAATTAGATGGAATGATTTAGCTACTTGACTTTAACCTGACCCCATGACCAGCCACTTCAGTGCTTGTACCTTTGTCCATTGATGCAGTCACTTTGGTGGAAAGAGTCTCTGGGCTATGCATGAGCTCTTACTCACAAAAGCCAGTCTAGTTTCTGCCCCTGTCTAGCCTATCAGAAACAAAGACTAATACTGTGTCTTCAGTATGGTACCATTCCTCAAAATACACAACCAGTTGATGGTGGCAAGTTCATTACATTGAATCTCTTTCACTCTGGTGGAACCACTGGAAGACTCAGCATTGCAACTTGACTAAAATTGACACATGTTCTGGGTATATGTTAGCCTTATCTGAGTTTTAGCTATCTAGCTTACTTGAGGATTGACAGATTTTTGATTTACTGAAGTTGGATCTGGTATGACATGGCATCTGCCTAAGGGTTGTGCTTTACAGCAAAAAATTATGACAGTGGGCATATGACTATGGCAACCACTAATCCTGTCACATGTATCAGCTCTCAGAGGCTGCCAGGATAATAGAGATATCCAGTGGCCTTTTGAAGATGTAGCTGAAGTGCCATCTTGTTTATGATATTTTGTTCTACTCAGCCTCCAGAACAGAATATATGCCCTGAACTAACTACCATTATAAAGTAGTATGTTTCCAGTAGTGAAATTCATATATCCAGGAAACAAGAGATAAAAATAATAGTCCTGCTTAGCATTACTCCAAGTGGCCCAGTTGGATAATTTTGGTATTTTTCTCCCCCAAATTCTAGGTTGTTTTAGGCCCTAGTTCCCAAGAAAAAATACTTTTAGGAGGACATTTAAAAAAAAGTCATGTTAAACTTTAAGCTATGCCTGTCACCTGATGCCATCAGTTCCTCACGCCAAGATACAAATAAGCAAGGAAGAGTTAACATGCTGTCCAAGACCCTAACCATTATAAGGAGGTAGGTCAGCTGTTTCACGGTGAGGGGAGAGAAGAACATTTGGGCATACGGGGGATTCTCTGGAGCGTATGTGTTTACATCCCTACTGAGTCTGATCAGTAAATGGACAACTGCAGCAAGCATAGCCTGAAAAAGGCATGGTGACTAGAGGCTCCACACTTTCAGTGATGAAGGTTTGAGTCATTTCATCATATAATCTACCAACTAGCTAAGCTAGTGAGGAGCATCTAAATTGAGTAACGTAGGAGAAGAAATTAGTATGAATTGCATCCTGACACGAAGTTTAGTGGCAGAAGGCTGTAGTTCATGGCTGTCAAATTCCTCTTTTTAGTTCCCCAGGACATGAAACCAATCAGAATTCTGGAAATGATGTTCCGTGATGAGATGGCAGTTAATATGAAACAAGTGGATCTGAGCAGCACACTAAGTGAACTGTAATGACTATTGCTGGGTACCACCCAGATCCCCCAGGATCCTTCTTCCTAGCTGCAGGGGTGTTGTCAGCCAAGGGCTGGTAGATTAGACTCTTCCTGGAAACTGGCCTGAGCTGAAGATAATGAATGGCATTTATCTTCTCCCCAGGAGCAGACTAGATCAAAATGCTGGTTGATGTGAAGGCCCAGGTTGATAAAGGCCCAGTCCTGTTGCCCCAATTTAGGACAATTCTGCAGGTACATCAGGGTTCCTAAACTCCCTGTGATGAAGGTTGGGGTCTCCACTACACCTGCATTACACTTACATTCACATTTTCTCAGCCAAACTCTGCTTTCCTTGGTATTACAGATGTGTTTTTCCCTAGAGACACCCACTGAATTGTTTGCAAGTATTAAGGTCTGTTTCCTAAGGAACCAAACTTAATACAAATTTTGATCTTTATCCCTTCACCTTTAGGATCAAAGATGTATAAACTGCCAGTTAATGAAAACTGCATAGGGAATATAGTCAATAATATTGTAATAACTATTGTATGGTATTAGATGGGTACTAGACTTACTGGGATGATCACTTTGCAAATTATATAAATGTTTAATCACTATGTCATACACCTGAGACTAATATAATATTGTAAGTCAACTATAATTGAGAAATTTTAAAAAGAAATAAAATAAATTTTTGTCAGTTGCTTCATACTCAAATAAAGGAAGTGATGGAAGCACAAGAGCTATACTTATAAGACCACAGCTTAGACAATGTTCTGGGTCCCATGTTTTAAAGTTTTTGACAAGTTCAAGTGCATAGGTTGCTGAAACATCTGGAAAAAGTATCAAATGAGGGCAGTATGGGAGTTTGAATGTTTACACCAGGTGTACTAGACCTAGTTAGATCATGACAGCTGTCTTCAGACAATTGGAAGACAAGAAAATAAAAGGAGGAGTGGGGATTTTTTTATGTCATTCCAGAATATAGATCTAAGATCAATGAATAAAAAGGACAGAATAGGTTCTGAATCAGTATGAAAAAGACAATATGCCTGATAATGAAAGTTTTCCAACAACTGCATGAGCTGCTTTGAAAGAAAATGTGTTCCCTAAAGTGAAAATAAGTAGGGAAGCAGCATGATCATTTTTGTGGATGTTGTTAGGATGTTTTTTACATCATAAACAAAATGAATTTTGAGTGTATATTAGTGTTCAGCTGCCCTGTAACAAGGTACCACAATATTATCAGCTTAAAACAATACAAATTTATTACATCGTAGCTTCCAGGAGTCAGGAGTCCAGGTGTGAGTTAGCTAGGTCTTATCAGGTTGAAGTAAAGGAGTCAACTAATTCTGGGGTCTCATCAGTCACCTGGGGTCACCTGCCAGGCTCTTTCAGGTTGTTGGCAGAATTTAGCTCCTTGCAGCTCTTGGACTGAAGTCCCTGTTTTCTTGCTAGTTGTTGCCCAGGAGTCCTTCTAAGTTATTAGAGGCTACTCTTGAGTCCTTTTCCCATGGTTCCCTTTAAACTCTCTCACATTGTCATGCTTCAAATCTCTCTTTCAGGAAGGGCCTAAGACCTTTTAAGCTAACTTGAGTAGATCAGTCCTACCCAGACAATTTCCTTTTTGATTAACTCAAAATCAACTGATTCATAACCTCATCATGGGAGTGATTCCATTCCATTCCATTCCATTCCATTCCATTCCATTCCATTCCATTCCATTCCATTCCATTCCATTCCATTCACAGGTCCTGTGCACACTCAAGGGGAGAGAATAATGCAAGTCACATATAACAGGGGGCAGAAATCTTAGGGACCCCCTCAGAATTCTGTCTAGCATAATGTGCTTTCCAAACACAAATTCCAGAATTCAGGTCTCCATGCCTATCCACAGACACAAAGTTAAAGGTCTCCTGGGTAAACAAAGTGTGACATAGTCGGACATTGAATTAAGTACTGACTGAGACAAGACCATGTGCAGGTCGGTGATGCTACAGAGGTTCCTGGGGAGGCTGGAGTGGGGTTTGACTGTGTAGAGCAACACTCACTGCTCCCCAGCATCCCCTAGATGCCTAGGAAACATGACCAATCTGGAGATGACCGAGAATCACCAGCATTTCTGAACGCCAAAACAAACAATTGCAGAGCACCCAGAACCGTATCTGGCACTAGCAGATACACATTTCTGGGAACAAACCAGAAATTTTCATGAGTGAGACATGAAAAGTTTTAGTTCTCCTCATTCTATTATTTCTCTCAGTTCTCAGCTTTTTATTTGGAGACTAAAAGGGTTAGAATTGTGTGCAGAATTATATCTGTAGTTCAAAGGAGACCCTTCTGAAGAGAGGAAAGTCAGAATTATTGGGCAGGAGTTTGGAGACCGAAAGCTACACGAGCTAAGAATCTGGCTCAAAAACCTCCAGACCCTGAAGAAGGATTTGCAGGGACAATTATCTGTCACCCACAGTAGGTCAGCATAATCTGTTCTCTTTGTGTGTGGTCCGTGCCTCCTGTGGCCATGCCCCTCCAAATCAGACTTTTCAGAACTCATTTGGCTTCACCAAGGTGCGAAACTGGGAGAAATGTTGGCTGTTCTATCCTTTTGGCTTCTAGTTCCTGTATCACTGCCCCTGAGAGAGCTGAGCCAAGCAAATAGATCTTTATCTTTGCTCAGCAAGCTGCTCATTTCATCCTTGAGCAGGAACCAAAAAACCTTTTTAAATAAGGGTTTATTGTTGGACAGGCTTCAGGCAATGAGCCCTGCTTCATATAGACATTCTAAGGATGTGGACCCTTTGGATAAAATTATGATGAAATGAACACTGATTTAAACTAATATTCAGAAACAATCACAGTGTGTTATTTCCTGGATATTTGAGCTATGCTTTTTGGTCTTGTCTCAAAACTTACACTCACAGATTTTGAAATACACTCTCATTTTTTTGTTCCTTGTGCAAGTATGTTTGTGGATAAAAGTCTACATAAATGTGATTGTTCTGATAAACAGACACACCATTATAGAAAATATAGAAAAGCTTCAAGAAAAATTATAACAGCTCCCCGTGTTTTCTCCATTCACAGATAACTACTACTAATGTTTTGAATTACATCCATCACATCTTTGATATATTTCATGCATTCAGTTTGTAGACTGAATTGTTTTATATAAAATTAGACCATGCATGAGATTGAGAGACAGCAGTGACCACACACTCACAAAACCTCAAAGCAAAAAACTCTTGCTAGTACTATTGGGTTTTAGCTTTAAGTCTCTCTGTAGACCCAACATCTAGGAAAAGTGGCCATATCTGATAAACAGCAAGGGCAGTGCCTCCAGTTTAGGGTTAGGCTAACAGGCCTTGCTGTTCCCTTTATTCTACAACCCATTCATGTACTTTTAAGAGAGACAACAGTTCCAAGAGACAAGTAAGGAAATTCAAGGAAGTCTTCTCTGTGAACTCCACAATTACTGTCTTTTTCTTTACCCATACTATAAACTCTACCCTCTAGCAGAGTAGCCGATGGCCTTGGAGTAGCCTTATCCCATATGAAAATGTCTTACCTCAAGGGCACAGATTAATCTTTCTACTTGCCTCCCCCAGGAGATTAGCACATATCATTTTTTGGTGAGTATTTTCTCAATTAGTACAGTCTTGAAAGCTTGCCTTTTCATGGCTGCAGTGTCCCATTGATTGGATGTACCATAATTTAATCAACTGCACTGGAGTTGATTCTGCTTTTTTATCTTTATATACAAGGCTATGATAAGTGTACATGTACATTTATCTTTAAAAATGTTTTCCCCATCCTTTCAAAAGACTAACAATTTTCTTACATTCTGACAACCAATAATGAATTTTTTTGTTCTTATATAAACTGTTGAAAATAAAGCATATAATTCAAAGTGACCTAAAAGGAATTATTCTTGTCTTAACAATAGAGAAAATTAAAATTTACGCACATAGAAGACTAATGTTTGGGAACCTGTTGGTATAAATCATATACAAGTTTTTTCCAGAGAGGATGTTAATTCTTGACTATTTAAAATTACCAGAGAAAATAAGTTTCTATGCTCTGGGATTTGAGAGAGAAATAAAGAAATTCAAATCAATAAATATATATAGAGAGAAAGTGAGACTCAAATCAAGAAATTTATTATCAGTTAAATTAAGCATAAGTAATGGATACCATGTGAAAACAAGACCAGAGCAATAACATAGACTTTATCTTTCAGTCTTCTTACAATCATTAAATATGTTTAAGTACTTAGTTGCTTTGACTTCCTAAAATTATGAATGATTAAAATAGAGAAGCCTATACCTTCCCCTTCTTTTGCGATCTTACTCTGTTCCTGAACAGAGGTCAGCATGATTCTTTCGGGTGTCCACTGGATGTAGTTCAGACACTCAAAATCTCCATTCCTTCCCAAGGGGAAATAGATACCAATCGCATTTGGGGGTAGGGAAAAAAGTAATGAACAATGATGAGAGAAGAAAAAAAAGAATGTATAGCCTCAGAACAATGTTTCAACCAATCAAAAGCTGGATTTATAAACTTAATTATACAGTAGGAAACTTAAGTTTCATGTATCTGTGGTTCATCCATGTATCCCTCCACGTATGTGTTCATCCACCCACCCATGCATATATCCCCTGCTTACATCCAAAAGAATTTGAAGTGGTTCACTTGACAGACGTCTCACAAACTGTCATGTTGAGAATTCATGATTACCGTTCTGTCTGCTTACGGCATTAACCTTGACTAACACCTTTGAATCAAATTTCAGTATAATGATGGCAGTTTTATTTAATCCTCCTATTTTTAATAAATTATTTTTCATATTATTTCTCTTTGGAGAAAGGAGCTTGAAAAGTAATAGGGAAGACCTACTCCTTTCTCCCATATAACATTTAATTTTAACTCCTACATCTGAGATTTTCTCTTTTTCAGCAGACAAGATACTGAATATTTAACTCCTCTATAGTTAATTTTAAAGCTTGTGCACTAAGAAGTATTGAAAGGGCAGAGTTCAAGAAAAAGCACTGAATTGTCAGTATTATTCGTTAGGTGGTGTGAGTCTTCAGACACTCATGCCTGGATTTCCCCGTGAATATGGCTCACTGTCCTTCAGAAGTACCCATCTTATGTCACTTGCTAGGGTCTGTAAATGCCTTCTGAAGAAATACGTGTTTAGAAGAGTTATCATTTTTAAAGGCTAAATACAAACTGAAATGGCTGAACTCAAAGCAGAAAAATTTCTAGCATCAGGAAAAGCAAAAGGGTTTGAGAGAAATCTAGAAAGTAGAGAGGGTAGAACCTTAGAGAAAGAAGTGCTGGCTCTGATGTGCTCCTTCTCCAAGGAAGACTGTTCTCTGGCTCTTCTCCCCATCACTGCCACGTGGGCTGCTGCCAGTCCCTCCTTCAATCTTGCTCCTCAGGCCTAGTTTCTCTGGGAAAACCATCAAAATATATTCAAGACTCTGTGGAAGTCACCCTAGAGAATAATTTAGGAACTAGATTTGCCTGTTTCTTAAATAAGTAGGTAAATCATATTCCCAAGAGGGCAGTGTCAATGTCAAATAATCCCTTGGGGCTATTGGAAGTGAGAGAGTAGAAGAAGAGATTGTTTCCTAAGTAGGTATAGTCTTACCCAAACACTAGAAATAGAAAATGTATATCTATTTATACAAGTGTTTATTCGTACAGTTAAACCTCATCCTAGCAGACTCTGCAGACATGAACGCTTCAGGTAAGCATTCTTTGCTACTTCTTCCCTCCCTGTAGCTTTTCAGTCTTATACCCATGGTACTGTAGGGCCTAAGATTACTGCGGTATACGTTTATGTGAAAATACTGCACTGGGAGGATAATAAGAGAGAGTACCCTTCAAAAGGACCATGGCATAGTGAAAAGAGAACTGGGCTGAAAATTAGGAGATTTTGGCTTCTAATTTTGATTTAGTCTGTGATTAAGTCTGAAGATGTCACCAAGTCCAATGATCTCTCTTGGGCTTGGGCCAAGGTAGAAGAGGGTATGGAGGGATAAATGGTGAGGAAAAAATAATAAATAATAAAAGCTTTAAAATGATGCAAAAAATGAAATTTGGGCAATATACTATCTAAAACCCTTCTAGCTATACCATCATATGAATGTATGATAGATTATAGTGAAGGTTCTTTCCAGGATTATGGACTATGAAGTCTTGCTTTTACTTTCTCTTTATGAATTTGTTTCTTAAAATTTTTAATTAAAAAGTCACTTTTGGGGGGCATCCACAAATAGCACTAAATGCATTAAAATAAGCAAACACTCATTTCTATGTATTGAAATATAAATTCAAATTTTAAATTAAAGTAGCCTATTTTTAATTTAAATGCAAGACAAATGTAGCTCATGAAGTAGGCTTCAATTATGAAAGGGCAGACAGAGGAACACTACTGGGACAAGAAAAGTTGCCTCAAGGAAAAATATTTTTTCAGTTTATGAATTTATTAAAACCAGGTGGCTCTCAACTGGGCATAATTTTACTGCAGAGAAGAACATTTGGCACTGTCTGAAGACATTCTGGGTTGTCACAACTGGTGGGAACTCTTGGCATTTAGTGGTTTCTGCTTTTTCTCTCTTGAAATCCAGCACCCATGCTGCGAGGAAGCCCCAACAGCTGCAGAGACTTGTCCACATGAAAAAGAATCAAAGCCACTAGCCAACAGCCCCAGCTGGGCTATCCACTGACAGCCATCAACTATCTGTTTACCAGATGAATAAACTGTCTTAGAAGTGGATCTATAAGCCTCCTTTGGTCCACCCTGCCGGTACCACACAGAACAGGAACAAACAGCCCGCACATAATCCTGCCCAAAGTACAAATTCATGAAAAAATAACTGTTTTTGTTTTATTTTTTCCAGCTTATTGAGGTAAAAGTGACTTTCTAGTCCAATGAATTTAACTTTTTTTAGATTCCTCATATAAGTGAGATTATACAGTATAAATCTTGCTGTGTTTGGTTAATTTCACTCAATGTAATGGCCCCTAGGTTCATCCGATTGCCTAAAATGACAGTATTTCCTTTTTTCTCATGGCTTAATAATACTTTTTGCACATACCTTACTTTGCCCATCAATGCACACTTAGGTTGTTTCCATATCTTGGCTACTGTGAATAATGCTGCAGTAAACATGGAAGTGCAAATAACTCTGCCAAATACTAATCTGATTTTCTTTGGAGAAATATCCAGCAGTGGTATTGCTGGGTCATATGGTAGTTCTATTTTTAATAATTTGAAAAATGTGCAGAGTTTTCTATAATGTCAGTTCCAATTTATATTCCCACCAGTACTGTACAAGGGTTCCCTTTTCTCCACATCCTCACCAATAATTCTTACCTTTTGTCTGTTTGATAATAGCCATTATAATATATGGTAAGCACTATCTCATTACAGTTTTGATTTTTATTTCTCTGATAATTAGGGAGCACCCTTTCATGTACATTTGGCTATTTGCGTGTTTTCTTTTGAGAAATGTCTATTCAGGTTCTTTGCTCATTTTAAATCAGATTTTTTTCCTTTTCTGCTATAGAGTTGTTTGAGTTCCATACATGGTTTGGCTATCATCGCCTTATTGAATATATAACTTTCAAACATTTTCTACTATTTTATTTGTTTTTGTTTTAAATAATCAGGTTTAGGGATAGGATTTATGCAGCAATAGAGTACCAAAGCATATAACAAAGTCTGAGTTTGAAAAAGGATCCCTATTACCAGCCCTTGTCTGTATTATATAAAGAATCATTCTATTCATATTAATAGAAAATGTCCCATAGTATATTGTCTTTCTTATAAACCAGGCTCTTTGGGAGCTTTAACACATTCTAATATATAAACAATAGTAATTTTATAATCTATTGATGAGATAAGTATATGGTTTTTGCTGTAAAGTGCATGTAATTTTCACCAGGATTTTAGGACCAAAATGTATCACACCCATACCTAGCTTTAGATCATTCCAGTGCTGGCATAGGCAAAGCAAAGACATGGCATTATGTGAACTTGGAACCTTTTGTCTATTTAGAGTCAGTTGTTACCAATACCCTGACTCACTTCACTCAACAAAGGAATGAAGCTGAATTCATACTCTGTGGATAGGCGCAGTTAGAAAAATGTTGGTGTAGGACTGATTATAAGAGGAAATCACTTGAATTCCCCTTTATAGTTGGTAGTCACCATTGCTGCTTTTGGTTGACGTTTTATTTCATGCTCACCATCTCTAAGCCAGTAAGCATGTAATTAGGTACATTCAAATACCAGTTAATGTTTTATATTTTAAGTAGAAATTAAGGAGCCTGTGTTAGAGTAAAAGCACCAAGAAATTTAGAAAGTGTTTCTTTCTCTTGTTTTGTAAGAACACTCAGGACATTAATAATTTTTATAAATTCTAGTTGGTTGTCCCAATAACCTTTAAAGCATAATTCAAACTGACAAAAGGCTTACTTTATCAGAAAGGCCAATCAAATCTGCTGACTGCTACAGATTCAACTGCTGTAACTTTTATCAAATGTAATAGCAAACCTAGAGGCCAGAGGTCATAGATGATAGGCCTTTTTATCTGTATCTGAAACTTACACACTTTGGTAAAGGTAAAATATTCAATGAAAATATTTGGAGTAGACTTTTAATATATACATGCAAATTGCATATGTTTTTTCAAATCAAAGCTTCTTAAATATGGAAGACATAGGCAAAACTTAAAAATAGGTAGCTTATATCAGGAAAATACACCCTACTCACTTTCTGACTGCAGTGTCTAGAGCCACTGAAGTGCTGAGCAGCAAGTATTTCCATTGATTTCTTTGTGGCCTTTGTGTGACCTGGTAGTTATTTGAACAGATGAAAATGGAAAAGTTTCAATTCCACCCAGCTGAAGAGAGTCATTCACAATGAATGTAACTAGACTTCTATTTCTGGGACAAAAACTTGATGTTTCATAAAAGCTTTGTGAAGCATGCTTACTGTATGAGCTGGAGTAGTCTGGAGGGAAACTTGGACTGTGAAAGGTAGGGAGACCAGGGGCAGCAGAAAGGATCGCTGGAGTAGTTAGGACAAATGAAAATTCCTGCTCAACCAATCAACTAGGAAAGAAGACTGAAGTGAGATGGGTCATTTCAATGTACCTGACTCATCATGCACTAATCTCATTTTACCTAGATTTGCTTAACTATGCCTTCCATAGATTAGATATTTGTATGTCACTGAAATGTGTTTAATCCATGAATTGGGCCATTCAATGTCTGGTTTGGAAATAAAAATAACGTACATTATAAATCAGTAGAATAAATATTGTGTCTATTCAGTACTTCACAGAGCATTACACTGTGGCAATATGTATGTGTGTACTTGCATATATGTATATATTTGTGAGAAGGCCAATTTCTCAAGTTTGTTTTTGTGTTTTATTGTGCAAGAGCATTTAGCATGCCAACTATTCTTTTACCAATTTTTAAAGTGTATGATGCAATGTTGATAACTATAGGCCAATTGCCCATTTCATCAGTTTTCTTACATCATTGTAACCAACAGAAAACAAAAGTTTGATAAAAGTCTGCAAAAAGTTTCTGAGGAGATACCCCTCAGGTGTTACTTAGCTCAGGATTTCAGCTCCTTTGATCTAAGGGCACCTCTGTATAAATCCATGCTTCCACAACACCCAACAGAACGGAAGGCTAATAAGTCAAGCGCCAATGGTGATGTGAAGATGGAGACTGAGGTTGGGGCGATGCATCTACACGCAAAGGAAGACGGAAGGTTGCCTGGAGTCACCACAAGCTGGACGAGGCAGGAAAAATACCCTGTAAAACTTTTGTCAGAAACATGGGTCATGCCTTTCAGAATCATGAGAGAATACATTTCTGTTGTTGCAAACCACCCAGTTTGTGGTAATTTTTTGTGCAGACCTAAGAAACTAATATAGATTTGAAGGCCAGCATCTCTGGTGATCTCTCCATCTTTTCTTCTTTCTATCAAGATGGCTGTCACATCATCAAGCATAATGGTCACATCTAAGAAAACAAATAAAAGGGAAAAGATGTCACAAACACTATTGGTATCTTTAGGAAAGTCAAAGTTTTCCACTAAGAGACACCCATCTAGCAGGACCCCTTATTTCTTCCTTGGCTAGACAATTAACAGAAGATATTCCTAGTAAAACAAAGCCTGAGAAAATAAAGGAAACAATCCCTATGACTGGGTTCGAGCTATTGAGATTCATCACTTAGTAACAGCACATTGCTGCCCCAAACAAAATCAGTGTTCTTATAAGCAGGAGAGAAGATAATGAATATCGGGTAGGAATCAAGTGTCATCTAAATAAATATTAGCTATCATTACTATCTAAAAATGGTGGGACTGGAGTATAATATTAGAAGGAGACTTTGGGTTCAAATCCTTTAAGTCGGAACTTCCTAAGTAGCATGTAAGAGTAAATTAGTGTGCCACACATGAGCTCTAGGCTATTATTGCTTCCCCAGAGACCAGAAATGGTCATCTCTAATGAGAAGCATTTCATCTAATTACTCCAGTAGTCCATTGAAATATTACTGTTTTTTTGTGTGTACATAGCATTGTGTGAAAAGGGTTGGGAGCATTTTTAATTTCTCAAGGACAGCAAGGACTTCATTTAAACTCTTGGGAAAACCATAAAGCAGTCTCAAGTATAAAGAATGAAGAAAAAGGAATAGAAGAGTCAAGATATAAGAAGGAACAAAGTCACCAAACTCTTCCTACGTTCTGTGGTATATTTTCACATTTATAGCTCCAATGAATTATGCCTCTTAGTATCCTAACCCCTGTATGTTACCCTCCACCTTGACACTATGTCTGACTTTGTGGTTTGCTTTGGTTTTTGGAACATCAGCGAACATGATGCAGAAGCTCGTTAAGCATTTGGGAATTGGGGCTTCTGTTCTTGGAATACTGCCACTACCTACTAAAGAAATTTTGACTAGGGACAGAGCCAAGGACCAGCACCAAGCACAGACTGTGTGAGTGAAACTGTCTCATACCATCAGCCCCAGATGAAAGTAGCCTAGACATGGTTAGCAGAAGAACCATTTGACTGAGGCCAGCCCAAACTGCAGAATTGTGACCAAAGAAACATTTTGCTGTTTCAGGACACTAAGTGTGTGTAATATTACATAACAGGTACATCTCTCCAACCTTATCTCCTACCATTTCCCCTTCCCTCACTCCATCTTTGCCTAAGATCTTCATGTTCTTCCTTGAACGTGATAGGCTTATTTTTGCCTCAGGTCTTTTAACTGGATTATCTCTACCTGGGAAGCTGGGATTGCTTCAAGGTTTACTTCCTCTCTGCATTCAAGATGCAATTCAAATTTCACCTCCTCAAGGAGGTCTTAGCTCACCACTGTATCTAATATATCACATACCAACTCCTATATATCCCTCCTCCATTTCTTTTTCCTACTTTATTTTTCTTAAGATCTCTTTTTGAAAGCATGTTATATATTC
This sequence comes from Tonatia bakeri, assembly GCA_004024845.1. Lineage (NCBI taxonomy): Eukaryota > Metazoa > Chordata > Mammalia > Chiroptera > Phyllostomidae > Tonatia > Tonatia bakeri. Next base: position 74,161 of record PVIA01003072.1, on the reverse strand, counting down.
ATTGGATTACTAGGTTATTTTCTGTCTCTTCCACTAGAATGTAAGCTCCAAGAGGACAGAGGCCATGTCTATCTTGCTCACTGCTCAGTCACATGTGGCTAGAATAGTTCTGACATGTTGTGTATGCCTCAGTAATGTCTTTTGAATTCACTAATAAATGAATAAAAATATACTAAGTGTAGATTTTAGTAGGAACAGAGGGAATTAGAAGGAAATTCTGAGGGAATATTCAGAGCAAGGACCAAATTTCTTATTTAGAAATGTGTTCCTAATAATTTTCATGTAAGTGCTGTTTTTACCCTTTGATTTTTTGAATTGACATATTGAATTTTAGCTCTTGCTCAGTGAAGAGCTTTTCCTGTATATTTATAATACTTTTATTTAATTCTAATTAAATATTTAGCTCCTTGTTTGCTACAGTTTATGAATAAAATTCTTTAAAAGACTATTTCAAACGTACTTTTTCTTCACATGGTTATAAATATTCTTCCCAATGAAATGCCTCATTACCATTACAACAACTTCTTGAATGTAAAATTTCTAAGTAATTGTGCCATTATACTTTATTTGTGTTGGGAAAGCATCATGATTCTTCATACTATTAACTCAGGCTTATTTAACACACATCTTTAATAATAAAACAGTAATTCATTATGTCTATATATGACAGTTACATACCTGAAAATCGTTACTGAAAGAACATGAAATAATGACCTCTGATAACCCATTATACATATTACAGTAGCAGAGGGTTAGTTCCCATGCACTTTCTACATATGTAATCTCAGTCACAGCTGTTGTATTTTTAATGTGACAAACACTCTAACCATTTTGTTACCTGGATCTCTAATCCCTAGCAGACTATAAACAAAAAATTGTAAGAAAAGAAAATTTGGGGATTTTCTAAGAAAAGGCATGCTGGCAATTACATCCTGCTCTGCCCTATCCTTTAAATTGTTCATGTTCATTAATACAAACTTACCCTTTGTGCATAAATGACCAGTCAAATCATTGCCACTGTCACTTATATTTAACCAAGCTGCCTTCTATTCACTTTTTCTAATCTACTGACTCTTAAATCTGTACTTATTTTATGCATCCTAATACCCATCTCTAGTTGCCTACCCTGGTACCTCTAACATTTATTTGGGTTGATCATAATTTCTCTTCTCTCTTCTCTTGCTCTTCTTTTTTTCTCTGTCTCTCTCTCTGTCCTTCTTTTACACACACACACACACACACACACAATTTCGGTGCTTCTCTTCCTTATATAGACACTAGGACTGGAATACTGGCCATTTTTAATTTTATTTTCATAGGATTCATACCCATAGCAGTCAGAGTACATTTTTCTTTCCTCTCTAGTTGAGCACAACAGATTACAACAGAGAGAAACGGTTGATGTGCACATTGGGAGAAAGGAGATCTTGAAAATTTGAAAACTAACAGAAAAAGTAAAGAAACACATATGTGTGATGCACACATACATACATTTTGATAACTACCATGTATGTGTACACACAACATGGATCCATGTATGCTGCAACAAGTAAATACGAGTTGGGCTTTATTTTACAGTGTTTTCTGCCTGCTCTCATCGCTGACCTTGTCCTCATAAATCAGTGCCTCGGAACCAGTGTAGGACAAATGAATCCATACAACATTCACGGTGACCAGCCTCAATGGTGTACATGAGCAATCATTATAGGTCAGCTCAACTTAATGTCATCCCTACTGAATTATTGTCAATGACAACATGTACTGGGTGGTCTGGTCCATATGAGACCTCCTGTGAAGACCTCCTGGTGAAAACTTCGCCAGCATGCTTTGCATGAACATTGACTAATTTAATCGTGGCTTCCAGCATAACATACAAATACTAGAAAACCTACCAGGAGAAGGATCATATGACATGAGCCCAATTATTGGTTCATGAACTTGTACCCAGATTACAGCCTGTCATTCTACATAATCAAGATGGAAATCTCAGTTTGAGCGAATGAGAATTTTATGCTTTTACAGTACAATTTCAGGATGTGACAAATTGTTACAAGATCCATGTTTAAGGCCATAGATTTTTTAAATTCAATATTAAAAAAAGAAGGGAGCAGTTTCAGAAAGAGAGAATAAGAAATATTTGATATGTTATCAAGGTATGAAGGAACATTTCTCTACTAAAGTATATGTCAGTGGGAAGAGTGAAGTAGGCAATGAAATATGTAATCTCCTTTAGAAGGTTTCAAACATAAGTAGTTAAATATGAAGAACTTTTTGATATTCATAAATTTAGTTTTCTTAAACTAAATAATCATTGTGACTTGTCATGATTTTTTAAGTGGACAAAGGACAAAAAGAACTCATTATTGACCCTTTGTTATGAGATTACATATTTTATCACGGAATGATTAGGCACATCTACCCATTTACTCACTGTCTTCCCTACATTCCCCTCTATCCTCCACCCCCAACACACACTCAGCTCTCTTATTTTCCGAACCTTTTCCCATTTCTCTCCTTCTTTCACCTTCCTCCAAGGCTATACACTTTTCAAACTCAATTCCTTTCTTCTTCTGAATTTCATCTTTTGTATAAATAATAAAACTACCTTTGATTCAACACTTACTAGTTGCCCAGAGTTTCACATTCTATGGCTCACTTGATGTTCATAAAGCACAGTGAGATGGACACTTTATTATGTCCATTTCACAGATGAGGAAATTAAGTTTAGAAGGATTAAATAATTTGCTTAAAATAATATAGCTACTAAGTGGCAGAACTGAGATTTGAACCCATCCCTGTCAAATTCCAAAGCTCGTGGTCTTTATCACCATGCTTTAAAGACAATCCTCTGCTATAGTACAGTAGCAAATTAAATCTAACCAAGGCACATCACTGAACGTATATTGAATGTGAGACACCATTCTAGGCATTCAAGACAAAAGTGGCATATGCAAAAAAAAAAATCCCTTGTGTCTGTCAGGGTCCTGTCAGGAGACATAAAACACACCAGTTACTTTAACAGAGGAAGTATCATATGCAGAATGCACAGATGAGTTAACTAGCTATTGAAGAACTGAAAAGGCACAATGAAAGAGGTACCTGGGGGCCACAGATGTATTTTCCTCTGCCCCTACAATAAGGGATCAGAGGAAAAGTTCCGACTTTTTAAAACTTAAAATTTGGGGGTTGGGCACCCACGGATTTGCCACCCAGATCTCTGAGGCAGTGTCAGCCAGTGGAGGCTGACGGCTCCACCCAGGGATGGGCTAATTGGGGCCGGAAGCCTGACTGGCCAGCGCTGGGTGTCTGAATGGACCCAGTGTCGTCGGTGATGATTTCAAACACCACAAACTTAAACCAAATCAAGTGTTCCTACTAGAATGACCTGCCACAGCTGAGATGCAGAAGGATTCTGAGGGTGACAGTTATAAGAACAAGAAGCAAACAGGAAGGTAAGTGTTCCTTCTTCCACCTACAGCCTTCCATCTGCCTCTAGTTTCCCTACTGGCAGTGCCTAACAGAGAGACAATAGGGCAAAGCAGAGATGTGAGTCTTCTGTCTCAGTGCCAGCACTGCACCGCAGAACACCAAAGGTGCCTTTGAACCTGAGAGATGGTGGGTTATTAATTAGTCCACCCTTGCAGCTTACAGTCTAGTAAAATGACTTGTGCAAACTATGATGCCAGGTGCCACATAATTGCTAGGAGAATAAAACAGGTGAGGGTATGAATCTCACCCTATAAACTCTCGTGTGTAGAAAACATCAAATGTATAATCTTTAAATACATTCAAATCCAATTCTGAGTTCCACTGTCGTCATTATCGCGGCTCCTTCTTCCCCAAGGGTTTTGCAAACAGCATTTGCCAGGCTGCAGCAAACCTCCAGGAGGTTTGCACTGGTTTCTCCTGAGAGGCCCATTTTCTCCCTCTGCCCTTTGAAACACCAGCATCATTCCTTAAAAGAACTCGGGACATTACAAAAAATAGAAACAACCACTGACTTTAGATGGCTTCTGTTTTCGTATAGCCAAAGGGGCTGTCTACTTGCCTGGAAAACTCTGGGAAAGCAACCATAAATTACTATTTTACTATACTTTGCTGTCACAAAAATATAATAGCTATGGGTTTAGAACAGCTTAATAATATTCAAAGAAATGGAAGTAGAAAATGGCAAATGCACCTGTTTTATAGCATGTCCCATTTTGTACCTACTATGAGCTGTCCTGAATGTCAGCCCTTGAGGGACAGACACTGAACCTAGACTAGGATATCCCTTCTGGGCCATAAACATGGGTATATAAAAAAAGTCCTTCATGATCTTAGCTCTCCTGATGTGATTCATCTGTTCAATTGTGAATAGTAGTGGGGGAAAAAAGTTCTCCTTTGTTTTCATCATCATTACAGTTTCCAAGACGTATAGATCACAAGTCTCAATAGAGGTTAAATTCCCAAACCACAGAATTATTGATGTCCATGAAAATATTTCCAATTTCTTGTTGTTTTCCTCAAAGCAGAACAAAGGCAGCCTGAAACTCAGCTGAATTTCCAGTGCTAGTTTCAAGGTTCGTGGAGATAATGAACGTACTGTTTGATTTATGCGTCAAATGTTATTTGCCAGCATGATATGTGCTCTCCAGGTCCTCGGTGCATTCTGGAGTTTGCCGGTGTTTGAGTGTTGCTTTATGAGCTTCTCATTTGGAAAAGCCTTGGGAAAGAAGGTTACGATCTGCAAAACTGGGCTGGGGACTCCTATTAATGGCAGGTGTAAGGGCTTCTACTGGTGCTGTGAACACCAAGAAATCACTTTCCAAGGTACTTCCTGTGGTTTCAAATCTCTGATGATGCTGTCTTCAGCATTGAATGAGATGTTGAAGCGTTCGTGCTTCAAGTTTGGTCTCTGCCATAGATTCTTGCTATTGCACCCCAGGGATAATTGGACATAATAATAATAATAAGGTTCCACTATGGTACTAGGGAATGAGACCATAGAGCATTATCAGGAAACAAAACCTCAGTCTGGATGCTGCAGTCCATGTTGTAAACAAGGGCAATATCAGACACCAAAGAGGTTGTTCCTTTCTACCTACTTTTTGTATTTTAAAACTTCTCTTCAGAAAATCATGACAAATCCCAGTAACAAAAAGGAGAATACATGATACACTTCTGCCTATTTTGTTCCTCACTAGATTCTTTTTTTTTTTACTTTTATCCAAGTAATGTTTTTATTACCTATACCAGTAAACTGTTACAAACTTTAAAATTAAATGTAAAACAAAATCAATGTTGGGGTATGAAAGGGCTCATATTATGTACATTGATATGTAATTGTAGTGGTATTTTTTATTGTTGTTCAACTACAGTTGTCCCCCCCCACTTTACCCAGACCTAGCCACCCCCACCTCCCACCCTCAATCCTGTCCCCCATTGGTTTTGTCCATGGGTCCTTTATACTAAATTCTTAAACCCATTTTATCTAACACACACATTACTTAAAGAGATGCTCAAAAAAATGGGTTCCAATAAAAAGAGTTGCCCATAAAAATTATTTGTTTCAGTTTGTCTTGACATAACAGACAACTAGTCAAAGAATCATTCTAGTGCTTCAGTGTACATGAGCAGTCCAAGAGAAATTTAATAATGCTTCAAGGCTTCTTTTCAAACAATTATTCACAGGCTTTTAGGAACCTTGATAACAAGCAAATACATGGTAATACGCAACACTTGAATCCTCTCTTTACATCCTTTTTGGTTTCCAATAAAAGAACAATGCTCCCGGTAAAAGGTTTCTATCTCCTACCATCCCTCAGTGGCACTCAGGGAAATAGTAGATAAAGTTTGTGCCCATGAATCACTAATATTTTTCCAGCCTTTCTGAGGCAAAAAAAGATTTATGTCGTGAAACCAATAGCTTTTGTAACGTGTCTTATGGTGTGCATTGTCTGCACAATAAGACATGTCTTCCATTCTTCATCTATGTTAGCTAGTCTCTAAAGGTCACAAACACTAAATCCAAATAGAATGACATCTGGTAACATCTCAATTGTCAAGAGACTACTAACTGAATCTAATGCAATGCATTTGTTAATGCAGAGTAGCCTTTCTCTTAGCATTTATTACGCTCCTATGCATAGACTCAGATCAGTTTATATTTGCTTTAAAGAATATGTTATTTTGAACTAAAAAATTGAAAAGGCTAATGATGATGATCATCATCATAAGTCTAGGTTGGACTTTGCTGTTATTTCAGCTTGATAAAGAAATTTCAGAAGAAATTACTCAATAGTTGACTTTGTTTTAATCCCAAGAGCCAAACCCCATGTGTAGATAAAAAATATTTTTCCCATGGAAGTGGATATTACCTACATAAAACTTTAAATTGAACGCTCAATAGAGCTATTAGTCTAGTACTCATTAACTTGTAGGAGCTCAGAAATCTCTAGAACTGAAGTCCATGTTAGTCATCCCACTGGCACTAGGAATAACTTAAGAACAGGGTTGAAGTCCTCTCCTAAAGTTTTAAGAATAAGTGGGGGAGTTGTCTTTCTTGATGTTGATATTTTCCCACCATTTTGAAACCAGTAATTTCTTTTGTTCTCCATGCAAATAACATCTTTAGAGAGACTGGGCCCTGGTGGCTGAGCTCTCACAAAGACTAAAATTAAATGTAATCACTTTTGTTCAGTATATTATTTTAAATCCCATAATGGCACAATGCAAATGGAAACCTTCTCCTCTCCTTTCTCCATAAGACCATAGACCAAATAAAATTAAAAACAACCCATTTTCTTTCCCAGTGGGGGCCCTTTAATAGGAAAATGAAAAGATTTCAGCCTTCCTTTGTGGGAGCAGCTCCCGTGCCTACCTAATTTAATGGCACTGTAAAGCTCTAGTAGTTGCACTGCACAGATAACACATTAAAGTGTAGCTCTGGGTGAGAAATAACCTGACATCAAAGCCTCTCAGGAAAAACACGTTCATTAGACATGAAAACAGCAAGAGAGAAAAGCTAAAGCTTGCCCTCGAAAGAATCGTGAAGTGTCAAGATTCAGAGGTGACACTATATCCTAGAAAGCTAAGAAAAACACCTGTCTGTGATAATGCTGCTTTGGTGTGATGAGGCTGAGTACTTGTGGAATTATGTCACATTTAACCCGAATCACAGGGTATAATCTCCACTGAATACTCATGCTTAAGTTCCAACCCATCAAGTCCCCTGAGGAGAAATGAAAAGGGTTGATATCTGCTAATGATGCAACTTTCAATCCTGCTAGGAAGTAAATAGCTAATGTAATAAACCTTCCTCTAAGAAGAAAAAGAGGCCATTTAAATCATTCTGAGCTTCTGAAGGATTTATGAAATAAGGCACAGAATGAGACGAATGAATTCAGTATTTTCTTAACTTGGTATAGGAGAGGAAGGTGGACTCAGAAACAAGGATCTTAGTTTTCATTTGTACCTATACTTCTGGCTCATTCAAACATTCAAGACAAATCAACTCACTTTGCTTGTGCAGCTCTGCATCCAAGGGCACCATATCCTTCTACCATCATGGCTGGTTGTAGAGAGAGACTAATGTGAGATCTGGTTTGTCCTCATGGATTCCATTTGTCCCTGCAGGTGCCAGTACGTCCCTGATTTCCATCCATCTTTTCCTTCCCACTGCCTGTCCTGGGAACATGGAGTGATCACAACCTATTCCAGCTGCAGAAGCAAGAACCTTGCTTAGTGCTATGTTCTGAATGCCTGTGTCCCCCAAAATTCATATGTTGAAATCCTAACCCCCAAATTTAATGATATTAGGAGGAGGGAACTTTGGGAGGTGATTAGGTCATAAGACTGGAGCCCTTATCACAAGAATAGTGCCCTTATGAAAGGGACCCCAGGAAGCTCGCTCACCCCTTCTACCACCTATGAATCAGGGAGAAGTCTCTTACAAGAGTGCAATTATGCTGCTGCCTTGACCTTGGACTTCCAGCCTCCAAAACTGTAAGAAATAAATTAGTATTTTTGTAAGCTACCCAGTCTGTGGTATTTTTGTTATAGTAGCCTTTAACCATCCTTTAACCATCTCCTCCAGAGTTTTTACTTCACCAGCTTCTCTCACAGCATTGTAATATCTAATTTCTGTAATAAATAATTTATTCCAGGTCTTTAATTTCCCAGTTAATGCCATCTCACAATTGTGTAGGTTAAGAACTCAGGCAGAGCTCAGCTGAGGGATTCTTCTGTCTTTAAGTTTTGACTAGGTCACTGGGTCATATTCAGCTGGTAGGTGAACCAGCTTCCTGCTCTCTTGGAGCCCTGAGCCTCCTTGTAAGAAGTTCAAATATTGTATATATTCCATTGCATACCACTCAGCCATAAAAAAGTGAAATATTGCCATTTGCAACAACATGGATGGACCTTGAGAGTATCATGCTAAGTGAAATAAGTCAGATGGAAAAGGACTAAGAACATGATTTTACTCCAGTGTGAAATATAAAATAGAAAACAATGGACAATCAAACAAAACAAACTCATAGACATGAACAAAAATGTGGTGGTTACCAAAGGAAAAAGTGGTGGGGGGAGGATGAAGAGGGTAGAGGGGTCAAATATATGGTGACAGGAGGAGACTAGACTTTGTGTGGTGAGCACACAATGCAAAATGCAAATGATGTATTATAAAATTGTATACCTGAAACTTATAAAAGGTTATTAACAGATGCTACCCCAATCAATTTAATTTTTAAAAAAGAAGTTTAAATATCCTTTGGGAGAAACTACATGAGATGCAGAGTGGGCCACATACTGCTCAGCTTTCCAGGTGCCCCAGCCAAGGTGCCATTCATGTGATGGAGGCTGGTTTGGACACTCAAGACGAGCCTGACTCCTGGCTCTTGCTCCTCATCTGCAGTCTCAGAAGACAAAGGCACAAAAAGCCTGGCACTGGCTCCTTGATAGTCATGTAGAGCAGAATACCTTCCTGCTTACTCCTCACCAATCCTCCCATTCACATGCTAGCCAGAGCAGGCCTGAGATAAGCAAGAAAAATATTTTACTTTGTTAAAGTACAGAGATTTCGGGACTAACCTGTCATAGCAACTGGTGTTTTATACCTCAACAAATACAAAATCAATTCAGGCTTTTCTTCTGTTTTGCACCGAGAGTCTTACCTACGTTTTGTGCCTGTCTTCATTGCCTCTCTAGCTCATCTTCAGGCTCGTGCTTTAACGTGGAGACTGTGCTGAAGACGGGGCCAGGGGAACGGATCTTAGAGAAGAGGCCCCCACAGCGGGGGGATTCCATTTAAAAACAAAACCCTTGTGTGATTTGACAACCTGTCTTCCGAAAAACAGCTTCCAAGCCTTGGGGTATCAAATTCCATGGGGTCATTGAGGGGAGGTAAGTGAGAAATCTTAGATACCCAGGAAAGAGAGCATGTCCTCCAACAATAACCTGTCAAACTTAACCAGTGACAATAAAAGGAAGTAGCAAGTAAGACCAGGATAAAGAAATTAAGTTTTAGAACATCAGGGCTCCGCAGATGACATTGACCAGTCACCCAGGATAGAGCCATCCCTGCAGGATAACCTCTGGTCATTGGTCCAAGTTCAAATTATTTCTCCTTCCTCCCTCACCACTCCAAGTGGATGTAGGTCAGCTATCTGACCTTTGAGTTATGTGTGCAATATTATTCCTCTCTGCATGGGTGCCCTTATTTCTTGTTTCTTTTCTTCTTATATCGGGAATGCTCCCACATACCTTCAACAATGTTTTTTACGGTATGGGGTCTCTCCCTTTTCTTTTTTTAAAAATCTTTTAGCTGATCCTTTTAAACACTTCCTGGCTTGAGTTCTTTCTCTGTTTGCTGACCCTCTGCCACATGCAAAGATAGGCACGTCTCTCCTGAACCACACCTCATTAGCCAACCCCAAATACAAACATACAGACGTGCCACTCTTTTATGTTCTGTGATGAGATCAGGTTCTCCTTCTCAAAATGTTTCATCTGTTCTCCAAGCTCCCATCTTTTTTACTGATTAAAAGATAGGTTCTTTGAAAGTAATCTGAAATTGAAATTAGCTCAAAGACTATTCTATGCTATTTTCAAATACAAATTAACCAAGAGATATGAAATTTTTAAAGTGATTCCTTCAAGAGATAAGTCGTCTTTCCTAGATGCACCAAATTCTAAATAAATGCCCTGTCCTATAACAGATTGCTCCACGAAAATTATTACAATAATGCTGCCTAAGCAAGTCCAGAGAATTAGCTTCTCACAACTTGGTTTCCTATTGTAAACATTTTTCCACCATCAATATGGTACATCTGTGCTTTTTCATCTATATTATTTAAGTACAATAAAAAAATGAAAGCCCATCATTCAATATCATAGAATAATAAAGAAATTCTAATATATAAGACCTAGTTGCTATCATTTCTTGATCCAATTTTCTATGGATTTCCAGGAAGAAGAACTATAAAATGATCCATGTTTATACCATTCATTATCCGTCCGTCACCTCTCTAGCGATTGCACCTTCGTTCCCCTCTGAGCCATCATCCCTCCCCACAGTTAGAGCCCATGGTTTGGGAAAGGCGTAGCTGCTGCCTCACGAGTGATGTGACCTAGGTCACATCTAATCAGCGTATTTCCCTAAGTAAGTGATTGGTGCAAAGAAGAGTGAGTAACCTAATCAGAGATGGCGAGACATAAGATAACTATTTCCAGAACTTGCAGTAGCTTCTATAGAGCTATTCCTATTTTTTTTATCTCTCACTCAGGCTCCCTAGGATCACCTCCCATATGCACTGTGTGCACACTCCTGTCTTAGCCTCTGCTCTTTGGGAGCCTGGGGGAGGGGAGACACCAGGCTAACATACTCCCCATAGTCCATCTTCCTCAGAGTTGCCGAAATTAGCTTTTAAAGCTAATTCAAATCCAGTTGTTCCTAGCTAAACACATTCCAGTGGCTTTATTGTATTACAAACAAAATTCCCGGGTGTGATGGTCAGAGAAATCTGTAAAGTGTGACTCTGCCAACTTCTGGCCTTATCTTCTTCTGAAGCCCTCATTCATAGTTACAGCCACACATGACACTTTTGGGCCTAGAATATGGCAAGCCGCTTTTTGTCTCAGGACATTTGCACCTGCTGTTTATTCTGCTCTGAACAGTCTTTCCTGGGATGCCTTCATGGCTCTTCTCATTTAGTTCTTACAAAAAAAAAATTTCCAAAATTTCTTACCCCAGCCCTCCATCTAAGGCCCTTATTCTATTATCAATTTCCTACCATAATTCTATACTTAATGATGTTCTTAAATGTATAAATTTGTTTTACTAAAATTCTCTCTTCCCCCTGGACTATAAACTGAGAATAAAGCGTAGAACTGTTGTAATATCTTACATAAGTGAAGGGATCACCTGGAGGAGAGTGGCACCAACAGGTGGAGAGTGGCAAACTGGCATGAGAAACTGAATCCTGGTGATTTGTTTGACTTTGGCTTAAATAGCATCCAACACCACCCTAACATTCCTCTTCTCTACTAATTTATATTAAACCTCTAGTTAGCTGGTTTGCATTGAGCTTTCTGTCTCTTGAGTTTAACAGATAGTATGAACTATATCCACTAAGAAACAAATATTGGGGACATTGTTTAAACACACAAATAAAACACAGGATACTCCTTAGAGAAATTATTTTGTGTCTTAGCAATATACTATAACAAAAAAAGTAGCAAAGCTAGTAAGACTTGAAAATATTTAAGTCAAACTAAAACTTGTATTCAGATTTTGACATAAATTACAAAGGGCAATGTGCAGTGCCGTTCTCGGGAGGTATCTCCAGATAGTGTCTCATCTGTTAGAGGTGAAAGAATTGGCCTCTGTCTGATGGCAGTGGCAACACCTAAATGACTTCAGGCTTCTATGGACCCTGTGATGCAAATGAAGCATGGAAATGCCTGTTCTAGTTGCCAAAGTCACCTATTAAAATGTGGGCATTTTGTTTTACAGATTAACACAAGGTAGTTAACAAGGGACATTAGACTAAGCAAGAATGCATGCTTGGAGCATGAAGTTAAAAAGAAGAATATAGAGTAAGAATTCAGCACTGGCTTTATTAGAGAAGTAAACTAATATCATGTGATAGTGACTAGTCCAAGATGCCTGCAGGATGTGGCTGGAGGGTCTCGGTATCACTTAGGCATGTTCAGAGGGTCCTATTCTGTCCAAAATGATCTTTTATATAACATTCCTAACACCTGATACCTAAAAGTAAATCTCACTGAAAGAATGTACACCACACCCATTTCAATAACCTGTGTAATAATTATTAGAATAATAATAATGATGACTTTTTGGAACAGTCTCTGTATGTCAAGTACTATTTGAAATACAGAACACATAAGCATCTCTTTTAATTCACCAACACCCCAATGAAGTAGGTACTATTGACTTCTCCATTTTGAAAAACTGAAGTAACTTTAGCAGAGAGGGCATTTATTCTTTTGATGGATAGAATGTCAAAGTTTCAAGAAAGTATAACCAAGATAAGAAGTATAAACTAAAAAGTAAAGCAGACTAAAGAAATTGAGTCAGCAAATTTGGTCTTTAGTCAAACTTAAATCTAATCATTTTGGACCTCTGCTACTGGAAATATTTTCATACAGTCACTATGAGAAACCCAGATAAAATCTGAAACTTTGTAATTTTCATAGAACTGGAATATGACAATTTATATTCAGCATAAGGCAAAGACTCTCAATGTAAGGGAATAGGCTGATGAAGCCAGGCTACTTAAAGAGATCAAATGGCAAAGAATACAATAAGGCCAGATTGTGTGTGACAGAGGAAATGACAGTGTGCCAGTCAGGAAATAAAAATAGGGACGTCCAGAGAACTTAATGCATGCAATGATTTCTTTTCCTCGTGAAAAAAGGTCAATTTGAAAGGCTTCAGGGAAAATAAAAGTTTTGTGTTGAGATGAGTTTTTAGATAAATTGAAAAGCTGAAAATATTTTCAATTTGACATGACTTGGCTTCAGGGTCTCCTGCTCTCATTATGAGGTGCAGATGATGTAACTAAATGTATGACCCTTACCATGAACCAACAGAGACCTAAAATGTGAAGGGAAAAGGTTTCATTGCAAATATGGGTACATGCTAGCTAGCTTCCCCTATTTTAAAGGGGAAATCCTTCTCCTTTCAAACTTTTTAACCCCCTCATGTACATGACATGTTTTGTAGCAATTGAATAATTCATTAGTGACAAATCTGTACTCAAGGACCAAATCATGGAGAAGCAAGCATATTGGAAAAGCACTTTCTGAGGACGGAGCAGTGATGAGGGACCCTCAAGGATGCACCGACAAGTCTCCAGCTGGACAGAGAGCTCGTCTGCTTCTCTCACCTCTCAGCTTCTGTTGTCCTGTGTATGCCCCAGTGCACAAGGAGAAGTACTAGGAAATACAGTTTGATGGGAAAAGCTAATTTCCAAGAGCCATTTTCATAATAAAGCAATCAGTTAACTGTCTTTCTGGGTGGTTGGTTGCAACATTGCTCTGGAGAAAAGGGGTGGACCTCTTGAGATCTTTTCTGACTTCCGTTACTGAGATTTGAAACAATTTTAATTTCCAGAACACCTCTCCACCTAGTCATTCCCTCATAGTACTCAGGCTCCGGGAACACAGGTAGGGTTTTTTCCTTCTTTCAGATAGATATGAGTGTAGAGGTCTGTAGAAACTAGGAGATCTTACAAAAGCCTCCCTCACCTGAAAGGACAGACAGCCTGAAGCAGACACTGTTGGAATCTTGAACTCTGGTTTTCAGGTTGGGGTCCCAGTAACACAAGGCTGATCATTTCTGCTAGTGCTTTTTCATGCCTCTCTTTTTATAGTCTCAGTTTATTGTGATGCACAGTAATAACCACCTACAAAATGCCATGTAACAAGCAGGGTAAATCCATTTGAAATACTGTGATGTGATGCCAATCCGTCTGCCTGCTTTTCTTGCTGGCTTCAGCTAGCACACCTGGTGAAACTCAGGACGTGCAGCTGGAGTCCCTCTTTAAGTTCTTTTTTTAATCAATTGGAAGCTGCAATTCAAAGCAATGTGACCCCTGCTCCACCTGAAACCTAAAAGTTTCCCAAGGTTCTTCTGTGAATTAAATGACCAAGTTTCAAAAATACGCACATGGCATTTGAATGAGGTTCAGGGCAGCTGGTCAGAAGAAAGAAATTGAACAAAAGAAGGGCAAAGTTAAATTCAGTGAGAGAACAGGCGTTCCAACAACAAAAGCCAGCAGACAATGGCACTGAGGTCATGCAGAGCTTCTGAGGCTTCTGCCGGAGCCAGGGCTCCTGAGACTTTGGCAATAGTTTTATTAGGGAGCCCAAGATACCAAGTGTCAAAGCACTGTTTGGTCTCTCAGACATGACATGGGCAGTTTCAGAGCTGTTACCTCTTCTAAGGACACCTTGAAACTTTCTGGATCAGCACAAAGGCAATCTCCTTCAGTGCTGCTTCTGGCATGGCTCATACAATTCTTTGTCATGAAGTATATGCCCTGGGACTAGAACATGATTTTTCTGCTTTACCTCCTATTCCTTTCAATTAGCAAATTATGCAGCCAGGACTGTACAAGTTGCTGTCACTAAAAACAGAGAAGCACATCACATCATCCCTGCAAGTTACAATCTTTTCTTGAATGTGAGATTTATAAATCAGAAGCAATGCTATGACAATACAGTATGGTCCTATAAACCAACTTAGCCTTAATTATATTATTTAAGTTAGTCTCATATCGCCTCCCAGAATATAAAATCTTAGACTGTAAGTTCATGTCATCTATGCCCCCTAAGTCATCAAGCACTGAAACTGAGCATGGCGGGTCTGCGATGAATAATGGATGGTTTGTTCACAGGATTAATCAATTGGGAACCTCAAATGCCTGTGTTTCTTCATGGTTTAGGTCCACTGTTAGCACTGGAGATGGAGGCAGGTAGAAAATGCTAGTAGCTTATATGAAGAATGTCATTCTGGATTGCAAAAGGAAGTTTATTTTGTTTTTTGCTCTCCTGTTTTGATGCCTGAAGGGTGACTTCCCTCATGACTGTGTGGTATCTAGTAAGGAAATGTTCTAGGGGGGAGTTCCTTAGCAACTGGTTCAGCTTGACCAGTGTCTGGCTCATGTCACAGACACTCTCCGACTGGGTTCGTCTGGCAGCAGGACAGGTACTGAAGCACCTTCCAGCACAGAGTGCTGTACATGGCACCACACCTGTGTGCATGCATATGCACACACAGGCAATAATAAAAGAAAGTATAAAAGAATTGCAGAAAACACTCAGAATCTGTTAATTTCCCTCTGGCAGAATGGGGTAGCGGGGCATGAGGCAAAGGTAAAGGAAATAGACAGTCTCTCTCAGCACTGTTAGAAGAAAGTTGGTTGTCCATACAACGCAGCACAAATACTAACTGACCAGTTACGGGAAAGAATCTTCCCACTTTCTGAACTTTACTGTAAAAAATATATATATATACTAAAACTTCGTCAATTCTAGTTACATTTTACAGACTATTTGCTAATGCTATTCAAAAAAAATAATGGGACTTAAGCATTTATCTAAGCAATATTTAATAACTATTCATATGCCAGGCACTAATTCTAGAAGCTGAGGCTATAATGTTGAACAAGAGATAATACAACTGTCCTCAAGATTATAACTAGTGATAACTAGTAAGAATTTATATACCACTAGTTGTATCATTCTAACCAGTGTTATAATTAGTATATATCACTATAATTAGTGATATATTGTTGTAACTAGTGATTATAACTATTAATTTCAGAGTTCAAATGCTTTGACTAAAGGAAATTAAACAAGGTGGGATAATGTTGGAGGAGATTCTTGAGACTGGTTGCCCCGAGATGGCCTGGGTGAGGTGACGTCATACTGAGAGCTGAATTACAAGCAAGGGAAAGCATTCCTGGCAAAGTGAAAACACAAGGGCCATCACTTCTCTTTAGTTGCTCATGAGCATGATTATCCTAACCCCTGACGCAGACAGTCTACCAGAGCAATAAACTCCATGTCTTAGCACAGCCTCCACGTCAAGAGGTTTTCTTTTCAACTGGCCCAGATGCATAAGACTGAAAACTGACTCTTTCCCAGCATCCGAGAAATGGAGAAAACATCAGAAGAGGAAGAATCACAACTGCCCAGGGCATGTTGCCCACCCCTCCTTGCAGTAATGGTCCCTGGGGTCCTGGGATAATGAAAATTACCTTCAAGTGTCTGGGAGGCAGGGGCTGGTTGATGGCAGGGTGATGGGTGTGTTTATTGGTCATAAAGCAGAGTCCACCATGGGACTCACAACATGTCCTAGGCCAAGGTCAATTCAGAGACAGGTTCTCATGCTCCAAGTTAACACTTTAACTTCTCTCCCAGTTTGCTGCCTCTATAATATCAAAATCTCCCATAACTGTAAGACAGAAGGAAGAAGGCAGAGAGGCAGCTTATTCCTGGAGCATTAGCTCTCTGTCCTGACAAGATTCTGATCATTTCTTATACTTGTGTGCCCTTTGTATTTTATAAACTACAGTGTCAGGGTTATAAACAAGGAGTGCTGAAGCCAGGCTGCCTGGATGCAAATCTGGCAGCACTTGTTTGCTGGCTGTGTGACTTGAAGCAGGTTACTTCAGCTCTCCTAGCTTCAGTAAAACTGTGGTTATATCACCTTGAAGAGAGGCTATGAGGATTAAAAGCAGCCATCCCTATAAAGCCGGAAAGCATACGCATATTACCTAGCATACAATGTGCCCCGGATCAAAGCTGGCAGGCTGAGTGGTAAGAAGAGGAGGACTAACAAGTCAGTGCTATAATAATATCGGTAGGCTCAATGCTCAGCATCCATTCATAAGCATCAAGATAGCTTGGCTTCATGGGACATCTGGGCCTCTATAATCAACCTCAAAAGCCCTAGATTAGAGGAAGTGAGGAAAAAATGTAATTTTTCCCTTTCATACTTTCAACCATGGTTTTAGAACACTCTAATAGGGCTTAAGAAAGTACAGTTGTTTCAAATAAATATTAAAACAATTCCAGGAATTAGAGAAAAGAAAAGCTGTTTTGCAGATGTCTGGCCATTCATAATCATCATGCTTTTGGATTGCTCCCAACCAGTGAAGGGAAGAGGGAGTGCAATTTGAAAGTTTAGGGCTCCCTATGAGGTCACTGCTGATTCTATTTTAATAGTAGACCTCCAGATGATCAGTAATTTTCAACAGTGAGACTGCGAAGAAAAGAAGCACTAATCTAGCTCTTTCTCTGAACGCTCTGAATGCTTGTAAACATTCATTACTGTATGCCCTTCTGTTCTCCTTTTTTACTAGGCTAAAAATTTTTTCAAGGTCAGAGACCAGGACTTTTCTTTTAATATGCTAACAACAAAGCTGATTTGTGTGGTTGGTACTGATATTCATCTCTGTCGCTTACCTGTACTTCTTCAGAATGGGAATCTGGTGAAAGCCTCATAACCATGGAGTATTATATTGTTAGTCTTTGTTTTCTAGTAGCCTGACATAATTCCTAGAAGACTGGTTTCAACTGAAATTTGAGCAAAAGGTTAAAATAAAAAATGTATATAAAGGTGAGGAGTTATGATAGAAATATAACACAGGATAACAATAGGAGAAAAGTGAACCCTATATGTGAGCATTTGCTGATAATGTAGTTAAAATATGTTTAAAGATAATATTCCAACTGGACATAAAAGGGCTAGTAAACTTTATTACCCATACACATAAGAAAAAAGTCATGGAGGTGCCCAGGCAGGCTTGAGCTGGAATGATGGTACCATGGTTACCAGAGACTGAGGACCTTTCTGTGATTACTAGGGTGTGACCCTCACCATCATAATCCCAAAAAGCTGCTACAGTTCCAGCCATTACAACCACACTCTGACCTTCACTATAAGAAAAGAAGAAAGGCAGAAAAGGATTTTCCTGAATTTCTACACAACACATTTGTTTACTTTTTATTAGCAAGAACTTAATTACCAAACCTCAGTTAAGCGCAAAGAAGGCTGTTGCCCAGTTGTAGATTTCAAATGGGACAAGATGTTTTGCAGGGGGACTAAGGTAGGCAGAAGAGAGGACTGGCCCTCAGGAAACTTCAGTCTAAAGTAGTGTGAGTAGCACCCAACTCACGTGGAGCTTATCTGGCAAAAATAAATATAGTTATGGACATAATGAGGCTGAATACTTTAAAGGCAAATAGATAGTGTTAAAATGATCACTATTCATGTGTGTCGTCGAATTTTTCATAGCAGAGAACTAGAAAGAGATTCAAGGAAAAAGCTCAGGTCCAAGTGAAGACTCAAGTGTTAGCCTGGTGTCCCCCTGTGCTGAACCTCATAGAACTTGAACATGACAGAGGATGAAAACGTGAAGGACACTTACTTTGGTGCACTTTGGAAGGTGTCAGGGAGAGCCCATTGCTGCCTATCTCTCCTGCCTACTTTTTAGGTCTGTCATGAGTATCTTTGGCTCCTAAATTTGTTCCCAGATCTTCTGTAGCCCAAGTATTTTGCCACTGTTATTTTTGCAATGATAATTTTCAACAAATACTTGCTGTTGAATTACTTGAGAAATAGCCATAACTATAAATATAATCACTACCCCTCCATACATACACTCCTTATCTCAGAACCAGCAGGTTTCTAAGGATTAATTATTCAAATATTTTGAAGGAAGATTCAACAGCCTAGTAACAAGGCTTCTCTTTCTCCAGTGAATGTCTATTCCTTTGTAGCTGTAGCTGGAAAAAAGGAGTAATCAAGGGCCTCCTTTGTTTTGGGAAGGAGAGGTGGGAGTCCAGGGCAACTGAGGAAAATAGCACCTTCTGACTTTCAGTGGTTAGTTCTGGAAATCTTTGAGAAAATAGCCTGGAGGCAGAGAGCAGCAGAGCTATTTTGAGGAAAATCACTCGCTGAACCCTTGCTGGCCCCAGTTCCAGCCCCAAATTAAGAATAGATAAAAATGGAAGCTTAAAAAAGCTTTTTGTTTTTGTCTTTTGTTTGTTTTCTTGTTTTTGCTTTGTTCTGTATGAGGGAAGAAAGGAGGAAAGGGAGTCATTAACTCTGACTATAAATTTTATCTTTAATCTCTCCCTTTCTACTTTAAAGTCAGGGGATTATCCAAGGCATAAAGGGGTGTGGACCAAAAGCCTTAAAGGAATTCTATAAAATTTATCTACTCTCAGCAATTGGAATAGTTCAGCCTACTTTTACCCTGCCCTTCAATGGGTTTCTGAGGCCTCTGCCTCCCAGGAGTTTCTTTAGCTCAGGATACAACTAATCTTGGTACTTTCAGTTTGAGGCCCACCTCACAGTTTATAACATATTGAGAAAGTTGTAAAGGATTCAAAGTTTTAAATTAGCACCATACTTTACTCCCCCAAATTTTTCCCAAATTTTTTTATTGTTGGAACAAACATAAAAAAAATTATCTGGGCCCTAGCCTGGTAGGCCAATTGGTTGGAGCATTGTCCCAATGCACCAAGATTGCAGGTTCGTTACCCAGACAGTGCAAGTTCAAGAATCAACCAATGAGTGCATGAATGGCTGGAACAAGAAGTCAATGTTTCTCTCTCTCTCTCTCTCTCTCTCTCTCCCTCTCTCTCTCTCTCTCTCTGTCTCTCTCTCTCTCCACCCCATCCCCTTTCTCTCTAAAATCAATTAAAAAAATAAAAATAACCTTTAAAAAATTCTCTGAACATTTTCTAGTCTATCTATATATTGATGAAAGGCTTGTAACAGTCATTATTAGGGATTTGGGTGACATGGTAAGATTTTCACAATTTTTTCAGAACTCATTCTGAGCTTATCTCCACTGAATCAAAGTGTGGGAGAGTTTTTGAGATGTGATAAGGGGATTGTAGGCCATGTGGATTCTGTAAGGCCCTAGGTGAGAGGAAGGTGGGGGCCTAGAGACAGAAGAAGCCTATTTAAACTATCCAAGCTAAGGGGAAGCACTAAGGTTGTCTTGACCAATCCTTATGATAGCACCATGGAGTCATGTATTAATTTGCCCATTTTACACATTAGACAAATGAGGCACAGAGAAGTTGAGACTTTCCCTACTTCACTAAGCCTCACAAGTTCAAAGCAGCCCCCAAATTCACATTTCTTCCACAGCTCTCAATTGCCCGTGTATGCAAATTATTTCTCACCATGGTTTGGAACCAGTTTGGTTGCATTACATTGAAAGAATGCCTCGATGATAGCACAATGGTAAGAGGAATCAGCCATCATTCTCCCACCTCATTTCACACATATATACAATCTCCAGCCACATTTCAGTATGGGGCTGCCACCTAGGTTATCTAGACAAAAAGAGATGAAGCTTTGGATAGAATCAATGGGAATAAATGGATAGGACAAGTTTCAGAGACACATCAAAAGAGTCGCAGGAGCTATAAACAGAAAAGCTAGACAGCACATAAGGCAAGGACCTGCCTAACATGGTGCTAGTCCCAGAAAAATAGGAATGGAAATGTTGGAAGGAGAAAAATTAAAGGGAAAAGATGTGAATTTAAAATGATACATTTTGACTTTAAGGTAAACTAACTTGTTTATAACTTTGGGAATATTAGGTCCATACGGTAGATACAAATTGGTGCTGTTGATTTCTGTATTGGAAGTGTTCATCTTCATAGTGATACTACAGATACAAAAACAAATGACCTCAGTAAAAGAAGAAGTTCTAGAGAGAAAAGCAGAGGATAAGATAAGGGATCTTGAAGAACCACCACCTTTGAGGATCAGGAAAGGAGAGCTAAGAAAGCAATAACAATGAAAGAGAATAAAGTATAGGAAAAAAGCGACAATAGAAAGAGAAGAGTCCAGAAAGTATCACATCATAGAAACCAAGGCAACAAAACGATTAAAAAAGAAACAGATGCCCAAAAACAAGTTGGTGTGTGTAAGGAGAGTTGTACATTATAAGGCAGAGAGGGGTACTGGTAACTTTCAAGAGAGGTCTCAGTACAGTCATGGAAATGAAAATCAGACTGCAAGAGCTAAAGGAATTGGTAGATAGATAAGAAGTTGGGTCACAGTTAAGTACTAAAAAGAAGAAAGTTTGTGTCCCAATTTGAAAAAAACAAATATCTTTTTAGTTTTTCCATAATATGGGACACTATTTTGAGAACCTGAAGCATTAACCATGGATCCATTATGTTTATAGAGGCTCCTAAACATTGCTAATGTACATACAAAAAAAGTGTCTGAATCCACAAGTTTGTTCCGTTTCTCTAGCACACTTAGGTCAGTACTGTCTGTGATGTGTAGCATTTGCAGTGGCGGAGCTCTAGCCCAGGGATCTCCGACTTTCATCAGTACAGAAGGGCATTGTCCTCAGCCTGCTAGCCAATCCAAGGCCATTAGCTTGTTCCTATTTGAGAAGATTCTACCATAGGTTTAGAGACAACTACAGATCACTTGTATAGCTTGGTGACATCATCAGTTTGGGTTGCTGTAACAAATTACCATAGACTTGGTGGCTTAAACAACAGACATTTATTTCTCATAGTTCTGAAAGCTGGGAAGTCCAAGATCAAAGTGCTAGTAGATCTGGGATCTGGTGAGGACCCTCTTCCTCATTTGCAGATGGCTGTCTTCTCATTATATCCTCACATGGCAGAAAGAGAAGGAAGAAAGCCAGGCTGCCTGTGTCTGTTCTTATAAAAGCACAAATTCCATTCATAAGGACTCCATCCCTCTCACTTAATTTCCTCCCAAAGGCTCCATCTCTTAATACTGTCACAATGGGGTAAGATTTCCACATGTGAAATTGAGCGGTGGGGTAACAAACATTCAGTCCATAGCACTTGGCAATATAAGTGTGCATTACTGGGGCTTCAAGAAAGGTTGCTGATGCTCTTAAGAGTCTTGGGGATATAGCAGTAGTTGTCACATTTGAAGGTGATGGATGTGTGCAGAGCATTAAATAAGAAAGTTGTCACTTTGTCTGATGTGTTTCCCTGTGAGAGGTTCCTGTTTCCAAATGGTGATCATTTGCCAACTCTTGACAATCCCCAGCTATTTGCTCAGAGGCTATAGGGCATAGATTTGATCAAACAAAGGATATCTTTGTCTTATTAATTTTTTTTGTGTGTACATACATCTTTTTATAGCTACTGCCAACAAATGCACTTGGAAGAAGGTTATTAATATCTTTTTATCTCAGCCTTTCAGTACCCCTTACAGCTATCTGCTTCTTTAAAGTAGACCCACACCAGATCAATAGTTTAGTGGATTTATTCTGGTTCCTACCTCTGATCATTTCCTGTTCTTAACCTTCGTATTTTTCTCCTCTGTGGCTCTCCTGAGAGCAGACTCACCCTCGCCTCCATATCTCTCCCTGGCAAATGAACTCTTCGTTTGTTTCATTTTATGTTTCCAATTCGTCTTTCCTAGTGACCATCCTAAATCTGCTTTCCTTGGAAACACTGTCAATGATATCTCTGTCCTCCAGGGCCCAGAATAAACTGAGGTGCAAGGAACAATTAACAACAGAGAACAAAGGTGTTCCATTACCTTTGTGCTTTGGGTTACAACAGAAACAGCCAGCGCATCAGCCCCGTGCACTGGTGTGCACACAGAGAATTTCAAACAAAATGAGCAGCCACAATTATTACAATGAAAGTACTATAAATTAGTACTAGAAAAAAGTAAACCTAAGTATAAAAAGTATATCTTGTCTAGGTTTGGAAAAAATATTCCATCTGTCCTATGTGAGGTCTTCAAAAATCTTATAATAGAAAAGAAGACATTCATGCCGAGGAACAGATTGAGGAACCACTGTTATCAGTAGTCATGATTCTACTAAATATTCTGAGCATTCTGAGGATATCTGAAAAGTTAAAAGCTTTTCAGATTCGTATATAATGTCATTGGTTAGAACTGAGTAAGCTGTTGTTGACCATACCCAAACATTGTTTAGAATGTTATCTCCAAAATTTGTCAATGTCACGTAATTGATGGGAGGCCCCAGTTTGTACAAGAAGGCCAGGGGGCAGATAGACCATGTGGCTTTAGGAAAAAGCAGATATCCTTGGTCTAGCCGAAAAGAGAAATGCAATTTTTATAGTTCTTTGTCTCTTTCTCACACACACACATATTCAAAAGACCCATCACTGTGCATGTGCCTTTTATTCTCCTTTTGAAAAGCTACATAATGAAGAAAGATTTATCCATTTTAGAATGCTGTCTGTGCACAAAGCAAAACCTGCTCACATCCTTCTGGCTTATAATATTGCTCTTTCTTCAAGCCTTGTAAAAGCCTGCATGAGCCCAGTTTCACCTCATACTATCAGACCTTGGGGCAGGGAGGGGAAGCTGGTGTGTGCAATCTGTTAGCTATTCTATAGCCTAATGAGTGTGGAGAAAGAAGGTTCCCCATGTGGAATGTTCTCCACATCTGAAGCACTGAGGAGGTGCTTTGAAGTTTCCAGCAGGTCTGAGACTGTTGAGTGAGCCTGCCAAACTCCTCTGGCTACAAGAGTGACCTGTCAATCAGTCACTGACATGAAGTGATCATGCCAAAGGCTTGGCATCCCCTTGAACCAGTTTATACAGTCAGTGCTTATTCCCAAGGCCACACTCAACTCAGCCCAACTGATCTACCCCAGAGTCTGCTTGAGTTTGCTGTGGGTTGACCAACCCCTCCCCCCACACACACACCCCAGTCAACTGATAAGTGCTGAGAAGGAGAGACAAAGAGAAACAGTTGGCCTGAGGTGGAAATGGCAGGGGGTAGGAGGCAGAAAGGAAAGAAACTGAGGAGCACACCAGGGTTGCAGCTAAGAACTGCTCTCCCAGGGCCTTCAAAGAAAGCTTTAGAACTAATATTGGAGATTCAAAGAACTGTGCTTTGGACAAACGAGGGCTGAGTATGGGCAGACCAGCTGGTACAAAAGCAAAGAGTAGAGCTGGACCTGGGAACAGCACCCATGGCTGTTACTGAAAAGATTCATGGGCAAACGTCAGTGGCACCTGCAAGCATAATGGGAAGGGTGGAGATGGTGGCAGCACTTACGCTTATTAATACACATTGAACACTAGCCCTTCTGACACAATGGAAGTAGCAAAGATCTCTAATGGTGGTGGGGTGTGTAAGCATGTGAGTGTGTGTGTGCTTTTATAGGTGTGGCAAACAATTATTGTTGTATGTTCTTCAGGGCAGCATTAATAAATTAAATAGTTTTAAATAGAAAAATGTTATCAGTGGGCAGAGTCTGAAAAAAAACATTGAAATGATGAAGGTGCTGGTGGCTGCACTGAGTCACACTGTGAGCTACATGTACAGAGAGTAGAGGCAAGGAGTCAAATGGTTGCTCAAGTATGGCCTCCTAAATGGCATCCTTCCCAAGAGGGAAGGCAGAGCCAACTTGTGCCTACTCCCAGCAGTCCTGCATACCACTTCCTTTCCCCTGGCGGTGCAAACCAGATACACACTTTCATAAAGCCGATTCCCCTAAGATAGGTCCTCAAATGTAAAGGACCACATGGGAACTTACTCACATGCAGATTGAGTCCTGCCCACCCAACTCTATCCCACCACCAGAGATCTAATTCAGTACCTGTGCAATGGGACTCAGAAATGTGAATTCTTAAAGCTCTTCAAAGGGCTGAGAAACACTGTTCTAGCCAATACAGAGGCTGACACTGGATGAAATTAAATGACAAATGTTTCCTTCAGAGACTGTACTGTTTTCTTCCCTTGGGGATACTCTACTTACTGTCAGTTCTCATGGACCATTCATAGATAAAAACTAGTCCAGGATATATACAATACTGTTGGTGGCCATTTATATCTTAGATCAAATTTAAGTCAACATGTTACCTATTTTAGGAGTACTCGCTATTTTAAACATGTTGCTCACTGTAGAATGGGAGGTTGTGCTATTGGGTAAAGGGAAGTCTCACAGCAACAGAGAGAGGACTTCCTCCTGCTGTCCCCCAAAATCATGAGCCTATAGTCAAGCGTGGCCCCAGATGCATGTGTCATCTTACTGGGGTTATTCCACTAGCAATGAAATTGACTATATTCTCTTGTCTTAATGCATTCATGTTGCTATGACAAAAATATCATAGACTGGGTGGTTTAAACAATAAATATTTATCTTTCACAGTTCTGGAAGCTGGAAGTCCAAGATCATAGTGCCAACAGATATGGTATCTGGTGACAGACTGCCTCCTGGTTCATATACAGTCATCTTCTCATTGTGTTTTCACATTGCAAAGGGACAAGAGAGCTCTCTGGGGTCTACTGTTTAAAATGGCACTAATCTCATTCATGAGAGCTCCACCCTCATGATAAAATCACCTCCCAAAGGTCCCATCTCCTAATATCATCACAGTGGGGACTAGGTTTCAATATACGAATTCTGAGGGACACACAAACCTTCAGCCTATGGCACTTTCAAAGTCAAGCTTATCTCACCACCAGTTAAGGCAAATGTCCAGGAGGTTACAAGGAGCTTCTGTCAGGTAGTCCAGCCTGAGTTTTGATAATATATTCGGCCAAATCACTTGAGCTGGGTTAAAGCCTAAAGTCCACAGTCTGATGAAGAAGTTTCCTCACTGCCTCTAGATACATGAGGCTTCACCATGGGACACCAGCAGGGTGCCCTCTCCCTTCTGGAATCAGACGACTCTGTTCTTACCCTAATCATTGCTGGACACATAAATCACAATTAATGTTGACACATAAAGCAAGAGTGATTAGAGGAAACAATCACACATTGAGGGATCCATTAAAGAAATTGAGACCCCTCAGACCCCTCTCTACTGAAGCAGGTGTACATTTGCCTCTTTAGTAGGCTGGGGTTTGTCTTGGCCCACGGAGAAGCTGGCCTCCCTAAAGCCCGACCACAATGATTTGCCACCCACCCTGCTCTGGGCCACATGTGAAGCCTGCTTTTTTCCAAATAAAAGTGTGCTTTTATCTCTGCAGCCACCTAAGAAAAGCAATAGAAAGTAATTAACACCCTTTCCATTTTGTCCTCAGTTGTTTAAAATCTAATTAGATCCGAGGGGAAGGGGGCCTTGCTATTGTGGTCAGTCTCGCTGTGCTTTGGAATGTCTTGGCAACCGGACGAGGTAAGGAGGCCAGCAAGATAAAACGATCTCTACTTTACAACCTTGTCTAAGTATAAAAAGGGAAATATTTGTTGAGAAAGTCAATAGTGGTTACCACAGCCAAGTAAAAGTGTCCTCAATACTTCTGAGGTGATTAAAATTATGGTTTTTTGCTGCTTAGAAGAAAAGAAATGCAAATAATGATTATTATATAATTGTTAATATTTATCAAGCACATAATATGTGATGGACACTGTCAAAATTTACATAAATGATCTCTTAATTTTCATGAACATTCAATGAGTTACTTTTAGTATTCTCATTTTACAAATGAGAAGATAACTGATGGATTTTTTTTTTCGAGTGGATCATTCTATTGATTTGTAAGAAGAAGTTGATAGAGTTCTCCAGGGTTTGGGTCTCCCTTATAAAGTAATTGAGGAAAAAAAATTTTTGAGACCCCCCAATGGCTTAGATAACAACAAATGTAAAACAGAACAAGGACTCAAAACACTGGTATGTTGATGCCAAAGCTCATATTTTTAAGGATTGTGTTATGTTGTCTATTATGTTGTTTCATAATTTGAATAAATCAATAGGAAGGACATTATAGTCCATATGTTAAGAGCATATATGAATCATTTTTTAAAAAGCCTCCTACCACATATATTTGGGCCAACTATCATTAAATAGATTGCTGATTATTATGTATTTCTTTGAAGTGGAAATTTTCTTAACGTTGAGTTATATAAGGGAGTCAATAAACTGAAATTTGATTTGCTATTGATGAAAAATGCAAATCATGGTCTCATGGAGTTAGAAGCCACATTAGTCATCTCGTAGGACCCTAGATCCAATGCAGAAATTTCATCTGCAACGTCTCTAGTGGAAAATCCTGGTAGCTCAGGCGAGAGGCACTGCTCCTCCTATTAATGCTTCCAGATCCAAATCAAGAGGTAATTCCTGCGTGAGTATTTCCCTGAGAGATAGAGTAGGACTTCTTTTAATATTTTTAGTCAGAGTATAGTTTTACATAGAGATGGTCATGTAATTTTTTTCTCTTTCTCTTATTTTCTTTCCAGCTTTATTGAGATATGATTGACATATACTATTGTGTAAGTTAAGGTATATAATATGGTTTGATAAATGTATATGTATTTTGTAGTAATTATATTAACAATTTATATTAAAATTGAATAATAATTATAGCAATATACTGTATAACATTTATGTGAATATGATCTTTCTCTCAAAATATCTTATGGTATCATACTCACCCTTCTTTCATGATGATATGAGATGACACATTGCCTACTTGATGAGATAAACTTAGGCATTCAGACAACATGCAATTTATTTATTTATTTTTAAATTATTTCATTGTTGTTCAATTACAGTTGTCTGCATTTCCCCCTGACACCAGCCAAAACCACCTCCCTCCCTTGCTTCCACTCTCTCCCTTGGTTTTGTCCATGTGTCCTTTATAGTAGTTCCTGAAAACCCTTCCCCCCATTATCCCCTCCCACCTCCCCTCTGGTTACTATCAGATTCTTATTAAGAACAGCATAAAATTTAAAACTTATTAATTATTTCTGAGATTTACCATTTAATATTTTCAGACCATAGTTGATTGCAGTGACCTGAAACTGTGGAAAGTGAAATCACAAATAAGGAAGGACTACTGTATACAATGCAGTATTAACTCAAGTCATCATGCTGGACATTTATTTGATTCCCCAAATGGCTGGGTTCCACGTTCACATGGGGACACCAGGGTGGCTTTCTAATCAGACAAGGTTGCTGACTATGTCCTGTGATCAGATGAGGCCAGCAGTTGAACTCTGCAATCACCTCTAGTTGGATGAGGTTGCAGGCTGTGTTCCCTAGCAAAGCAATACCACTGGTGAAACCACAATTGTACAGGGCTGCGGGCTGGGCTCCACAATTACACCTGATGTGTTAAGACCTCAGACTGTGCTCTCCAATTAGATGGCTTGCATTCAGGTAGGGTTACCAGCTGTGTCTTAAAGTTGGGTAGGGCCACAGCTTGGAATTCATCATCAGGTAGGCTATTGGCCATGTACCACTGTTGGCCAAGGATGTTGGCTGGCTTCTCTGGGCAGAGACACCAGCTAAATCCAACACTTGAGTGAGGCTGAAGATTATATTATGTCATTGTGAGAGGTCTCTGGGCTCTCTGGTCTGATGGGACCACTGGCTATGTATTGGGTGGAATCTTTGACTGGATTTCCAGCATGGGCAATGCTGGAAATCCAGCATTTGCAAGCTTTGTACATCAATCAGGCAGGGCTGTATGCTGGGTTTAGCTGCTGGGTGGAGTTGCAGGTTTTGCTATGTGGCTGAGTGGTAGGGCTAGGGACTATGCTCAATAGTTAGGCATGTCACCAAATTATCAGATTTTCTATTCTGTTATCATTCTGTTATCATTGGTATGTGATATTTTTCATGGATATTATTCATTATATTCAAATTATAAAATTTATTTTCCTAAATTCACAACATTTTCTTTATCTGTAAAATAAAATTTGTAGTACTCTTTTGCTTCTCCCTCAACTGTCCCACCATCTCTCCTTAATCATGCTTGATGACTAAAAGTTCATCAATTTCAGTAATCTTTAAAAACTAAAATATTTGTTTTTTGTCATGCATGATATTGTTCTATATTATTTTTGCCTGTTTGTATTATTTTTTCTATTTTCTATAGTTTTGATTTGTTTGTCATTCTCTAGTGTCTTGAAATGAAATATTTATTTTTATCTTTCTTATTTTCTTTAAATGCATTTAAAGCTAAGAATTTTCCTGTACTGATGTAGATTCATTCCAAAAGCTTTGATATGCTAATACTCCTTGTCATTTCATATAAAGTAATTTTAATTTCAGTTTTGATTGCTTCTTTTATTCATGGATTATTGAAGTTTGTTGTTTAATTTTTAAAAGTTTGGAATTTCCCTTATTATACTTTTATTATTGATGTCTATCGAAATCTCAAAGTAGTCATAGAACAAGCTAAACAATTTGAATTGTTTTAAATTTTTGAGGCTTTTGTTTTGTCCCAGCATATAGTCCATTTTGACAAGTGCACATGAAGTGCTCGCTTCGGCAGCACATATACTAAAATTGGAACGACAAGTGCACATGAAAATAATTTACATTTTATTAAGGGTGATTTTAGTGTTCTATATATGTCAATTGAGTCATGTTCATTAATTTTGTTGTTCAGACGTATAACAGAACTGAATTCTTTCTGTTTGTTAAATTAATTTTAATTGTAGAACTTTTCTGCATGTCATTTTAGATCTGTTGTTTTTGCTTTATTTTGAGGCTATGACATTGAGTGCATATAAATTGATGATTGGGATATCTTTCTATGGATTAACCTCCTTATCATTATAAAATACTCTTGCTTCTTTCTATTCATGTCTACTTTGTTTCTTAGTATAGCTATTCTGTTTTGTTTGGTTTTTGTGAGGTAAAATATTTTTCCTACTTTTGACTTTGAAAATTTCCATGTCTTTACAAGAAATGTGTGTCTTTGGTCAGCAGTTGATCTTAGATTTCTTTGGAGCATTTATTCCATTTACTATTTAAAATAATTTCTAACAATAGCTGGGTTTATATCTACCATCTTATCACTCAGTTTTCATTTTGCCCATTAGTTCATTTTACCTTCTTTCTTCATTTCTTTTGTGTTAACCTTACATATTTATAATTATGTAGTTTTCTTTCTATTAACTGTTAATCACAATGCCTTATACTCTTTAGTTAGGAGTATCATAGATATTATGAAACACATCTTTCAATTCTGTAGTCAAATTCAATTTATTACATTTAGCACTTTGTAGTACTGTTAATACCTCAAGCTTCTTAAACTCCTGACTTCTATTGTTGTCATAGATTTTAGTTCTACATATAAATAAAATCCCAAAGATATTCAATATTCATATACATGAATATATACTCATGTATTTATCCTATATTTACATTTTATCTTTTCTGATATTTTTTTATTCCTTCCTACTTTCTTTGTTGTGATCATCTCTCTGCCTGATACATTCTATTTAGGTTTTCTTATATTACAGGCTTATTAAAGAAAAGCTCTTTCAGTGTTTCTCTTAAAACATTTATGCTTTTCTGAAGCATATTCTTGCAGAATGCATAATTTTAGATTGGCAGTTATTTTCATTCGGCACTTCAAAAATATCCCATTGGCATCTGGCTTCCATTGTGTTTGTAAAGAAGTCAGCTAACAATCTAATTGTATTTTCTTTGAAGGTAATGTGACTGATTGTTTTCTCTGAGTGCTTATAAGATATTTTCTTTTCCTTTAGTTTCTTGTTTCCTTTACCAGATTTATTGTGATGTGTCCATAGTTGCATTTTTCCTACTTTGGATTTTCTAAATTCTTGAATCTTTGGGTGGGTTGATGCATTTTTTTTAATTTTAAAAATGTTTAATTATTATCAACTATTACTGTGATCTTGTTCTGTCTCCCCTTTTAGAACACCTCATATATATATATTTTCATGCTATATATTTTAAGAATATTCATATATTTTTTCCTCTGTTTTGTTCTACTCATTTTTCCCCTCTGTGTATCAGTTTGGATATTTTCTGTTGACCTGCTCTGAATGAAGTAATTGTGTTTGATTATATCCAGAAAGTTTTAGGTACTATTTTATATATATGTGTGTTTGTTTGTTTTTAGTTCTAGAATAATTTTTATAAATATCTTTTATATATTTGGTCCTCTTCTCTAATTTCTTTAACATATTACTTATATTTAATTAAAATACTTTTGCTGCTAATTATGTTACCTAGATCATCTATTTTCTGCCTCTTCTCTTACTTATTGGTTATATTATCTTTCCTCTTCACAGACCAATTAATTTTTAAATGTATGTCAAATATAATGAATAGGAGAATCATAAAGGGTTCAAATCATTTTCTCTTTCACCATAGAGTGATTCCTACGTGTTTAAGCAAATATAGTGAGGGCAGATTATTTCAATTCAATTAGAAATTCATTTGGGGCAAAACTATTGCAATATTTATAATATTCAGTCTATTTCTGATTTTTACTGCTCCAAGGGCATAAGTCTCCTAGATTTTTTATTAGAACTGGTATAACTCTATCCCCTGATCCCCAGAACAGTAAATGTTCCATATCTGCTCTTTATAAGTTTTTGTCAATATATCCAGCCCCCAAGCAAATGTCTTGAATTGCTGACAGGTAATGTTCTTGATGTAAATTCTCTCAGTGGTGGATTTTAAATTCAAAGCACCAAAAAAACTGGATACATTCCTCTGCCTTTTAGAAACTTTTAACTTAGTTCCCCTGCAGCTCCAGAAAGTATTTGGGCAAAGAATTGTTTGAGTCTCCCCAAGTTTCTAAATTGCCATGCTAGCCCTATTTAATTGCTAAAAGTTTTTGGTGGTTACTGTTACCCCAGCAGAATCCTGCTGCTTCAACAACACTAGATCTTGGGCCAGGGCAAAAACTAGCAGATGACCCAGGTTAAAAAATGGCTGAAGGCAGTTAAGTTACTTCTCCCCTCTTGAGAGTACAGTTTATCTCCTCTCTGTTACTTCCACTGTCTCTCAAGCATTCAGAAACAAGACTTGTGTAACTTATCTGTCCATTTCTAATTGTTGCAGTGGGAGCATTATTCTGCCAGTATCCACTATATCCTACTCAGAAGCAGAAGTCTATTATATTCTATCAAAAGGCAAAAAGCAAAAAAAAAACAAAATAAACAAACAAAAAACAAGTTAGGGATCTTTTGGTTGCAAATAGCAAGCAACTCAGTGCAAACTAGCTTAAGAAAAAAGGAATTTATTGCTTCACGTAACTGAAAAGCCCATGTATAAGGCTGGCAGATACCGGTAATTGAGGAATTTCAAAAAAAATATGGCATCATTCAAATTAAATGGCCCCAGAGTAGGAGATGCATGATTCCTCAGAGGAAAATCTGTATCACATTATTAGAGGAAAAATGAGTAGTGCGTGGACAGTAAGAGCAGATGCCCACTACACCTGACCAGTACAGCCATCATCCATATCTTTACTTTCTCAATTGTCATAGTTTCTGCCAGCCATTTATCACTAAAGTGTATTATTGTGTCTTATGTATTGCTCAGGTTAAGCTGAAGCGTTGTTCTCAACACTCTTTTGGCATCCAAAGCATGAAAATTCATGCTGGATGGCTAATAGATACTTAACAAATGTCCCCGCTTGGTTGGTCCTGGGGCATGTTACCTTCCTTCTTTCATACTACATATCAACAACTGAAAAATTAGTTTCTCAGTTTTTAACCTTAATTCTGTACTAACACAGGCTGTCATAAGAAAACACTTTAAAATTAGCCATGAGTTGTTGTATAATTTGCACAGTATTGTTTTGATGAAAAACTAAATGAGAAAATGGGTGAATGTGCCTCACTAATCCCCGAGCCATTTCACTGATGTGCAATATTGGGTTCAGCATGACTTCATTGGCTGAGACATTATATATCCCATTTTCCACCTTCCAGATAGGCAATTATGGGGGAACTTCAGTGCTGCTCTCCAAGACACTATATTGTGGGCTAAGGTGAGTTATATCAGAAATGCTGCCCCATTTCCTCCCAACTATTTGATGTGTCTCTCCCCAAAAAAGAAATGGTTTTGATTTATTTCTTTCACTTTTTGCTGCCAGGAATTACATAAAAGAGTCTATACTTTGAAATTGAACTTGAAACTACTAACTGACTGTACAGTCAGCAGAGGGCTGGAATTAGCAGACCAGGCTATTTTCAGTATGTGTGCAGATCCCACCATGGCTGTGTTGACTAAAGGCATTTGAAATAGAAAGACCTGAAGGAGCTAATAAATTAGAGCAAATGCACAGAGTGATGATAAAGAGCATAGTCACTGGAGTCAGAATCCCAGCTCTCCTGGGTGGCCTTGAGCCTCAGATTCCTAATTGGTATCATTGGGCCATTGTGATTAATTAGATAATGTATGTGAAGTAGTTGGCATGATACTAGACATAACCAATAATAAACAGTTATTACTGATACTTTTATTGAATTGTGCAGGGAACACTAGAGATAGCACCACCAACTATTTATCACCATGGTAATGAGCTAATGTGGCAATGGTCACAGACAAGTGCAAAAAAAGCTTAAGGATTAGACTGTTTCAAATGTGTTCATATAATGTTTTTCCTGCACATTAAAATGCCCCCAAAATTGTTTTGAATATCTGTACACCAAAGGGCAGAGACCATCATTAAAAGTTAACACCATTAATTATGACAGAGAAAAAATTAGATGTACATTCATTGCTATGAGTTCCCATGTTTTTCAGGACTTAAACAGATACAAAAGCTACCTTGGACTGAAACATACAAACTCTTATATTAAATGTAATTATTTGCCCAAAAATAATTAGGAAGAAACTATGTGGAGTGATTTGTGTTTGATCTATTCATTTATTTATCCTGCATATGTTTTTAACCCATAGCTCATCCTGGATTGAGAGCCATTAGTATGCAAGCTCTCTCCATTTCTTCTGTCCCAGGTTTTGACTTCTCTTCTTCCACTCTTTTGAACCTTCTCCCTGAGAACATTCTGTTCACCTAGTTATCATGGAATGTATTCATTTGTGATTGATTTGAAAAAACAGATAATATGTGTCAGACCTTATGTTACAGACAAGATCACAGGTCCTGTTCACATTCCAGCAGAGGAGAAAGTAAGAAAAGAGAACATTTTAGCATAACAAGATAAATGTGCACAGATTGTGAGAAAGTATGGAATCCGGGCCCTAAGTGATCAATGGGAGTCATGCAGACTGGTCAAGGAGTGAGGATTTGGACATGACCAAAGGTACAGAGGCAAGAAATAGCTCAGCACAGCAAGACACTAAAAACCATTTGATGTTGCTCAAATATTAAGCAAAGTAGTAAGTGGCAAAGAAATGCTGGAGAAGTAGACAAGGTCAAAATAGTGAAGTGCCTTTCTTCCCTTTTAAAGACTTTAGGCTTTCTTCTGTACATAGTGGGAAGGCAGTGATGGATCTTGAACCAAAAAGTGACATGGTCAGATTTCACATATTAGTTAGACTAATGAGTGGAGAAGGACATTCAAGGCTATGGCAAGTGACAACAAGGCCAGTTATGAAGCTGTTTAATCATCCAGGCTGGAAACCCAAGGGTCTGAATGCTCAGTGGTAGGTGATAGACTAGAGATTAGATAAAGGTATGTGTGGGGAAGACAAAATTTGCAACTTGTCCAAAACAACTGGTTTTTAAAAAGCTGACAAAATATTTAAAAACTAGAGAAAGACAAGTTTAATAAGAAGTAAGAAATCAATGAGTTATGTAATATGTAATTAAATTATGCCAGCCTCACATTTTACCCAAACCATCAGAATTTTCCTGGCCTCTGTCCAAACTCCCTTTTAATCTGGGACAGACTTTGGGGAGCATTGCAGCTGGCACTGGAGGCCTCCTCAGCAGCCTCCATTTTCTTCCTCATAAGCACCGTGGAGTCAGGTCTTCAGGCCTTAGATTACGAGGCCATTGCTGTACATCTTCTCTGTCTCCTACAACTCATGGTCAAGGTCCTGGGCCCTGAGTCTTTAAATGAGAAAGCTACTTCCTTATCTGCTTCCTAACACCCTTTCTTCAACATTAGACCTTTTTTTTTTTCCATCTTTATATTTACTTCCAGCATCCATCTTGATACTTTTCTTTAAAGTAGAACTTCTTGGACTTCCAGCTAGAGAAGTTCTCCTTTGAACTCTAACCAATATCTTTTTATTCTTCACTGTTTAAGAGAAGCATATTAAATGGTGGGGAAGCAAGTTATAATCTTCAGTGACAGCTGTTTTATTCACCTGTGATTTTCAACCTGGGTTCTGCAAACTATGGCCCACAGGCCAGATCTGGCTCACTACCTATTTTAATAAAGTTTTATTGGAACACAGCCACACCCGTTCATTCAGGTATTTTCTCTAGGCGCCTGTGTGCTACAGTGGAAGACTTGAGTAGTTGTCCCATGTGAGAACTGTATTTACTGTGTGGCACTTTATAGAGAAAGTTTGTTGACCTCTTTTCTAACCTATTATCAAGACTTTTTTCCCCCTCTGGTAGTCACATTTATTCTGTAGTAAATGCCTGTATGCACAGAGCCTTTGGAACTCTGCTTGCTCTCTACCACTGACAATATGTCCCAACCCTGATGGCTGATTCCCACGTGAGGACAGTCTTCAGCTTCACCAACTCCCCCCCCCCCACTTTCTCTATAGTCTACCCCAGTGACCATCTAGGAGTCTTTCAAGAAATTTGACAAAATTTTTAGAGAACACTGCTTTTCATATATGGTATCAATTTTTAAAATTTGCCCTGCAGCAGTACATGAAAGAGCACTGAGTCGTTAGATTTCTATAAGTCATTTAATTGCTAACCATTTATTTGCTATTATTAATTCAACATAAGCCTATCAAGTACATATTTGATGCCATGCATTCTGCTACAGATGGGG
The DNA here is from genome assembly GCA_004024845.1 of Tonatia bakeri. Taxonomy (NCBI): domain Eukaryota; kingdom Metazoa; phylum Chordata; class Mammalia; order Chiroptera; family Phyllostomidae; genus Tonatia; species Tonatia bakeri. Next base: position 38,485 of record PVIA01003072.1, on the reverse strand, counting down.
GATCTTTAAAAAAGTGAATAGCACAATGTTCCTGCTCCTGTTCTAAAGGAATGCCATTTGAAAGTTAGAGACAGGATGACAAATGATACAACATGATAAGTACCAATCAAGACAAGAAAGAAAGGCTATTGAAGAACACAGGAGGGAATAATTATATTGTCCTACAAAGGAGACATTATGATGACTTTAGAAATAAGAGATTATGTCAGTTGAACTTTAGAGATCAAATTTGCCAAGCAGTAAAGGAGTGAAGTACACGTCAGACAGACACGGCTAGGGTGAGACAGAGCACATTTTGGAAATGGCAAATAACCCGGGTGCCTAGAGCACAGAGAGCACCCTGCACAGCAACAGGAAGTGAGACAGAGAAGATGGCTGGGGCCAGACGGAAAAGGTTTAGTTGTCACATGCATTGAAGGTCATCAGAGAGATTTAAGGAAAAGAGTGGGCTGAATCCCAGAAAATTCAGCTCTGTGACTTTCTGGGCATTTGGGGGGTTCTGTTTCTGTAATTGTTCTTAGTTTCCCCATCCATAGGGGAATCTCTTGTGGCTGTTCTGAGAACTAAATAAGGTATATATACAAAGTACTTAAAAAGTGCCAGACTCATATTAAGTAGTTTTTTTTTAAATCTCTTATTGTCTCCAAGAGTGAACTTCTTATTTGTGACACATTGTTAAGACATATTTGTAAAACCCACCATTTCCCTACCCCTGAGTCACCCAGCACCGAGCACAAAAGAATCTATGGTCTGTCTCAAGCACTGTTCCTGTCAGCATCTAGTGCCCAAGTAGTGGCTGTGCTGGCTGCACATACACCCAAGTGCTGAGAGCCCAGTGTGTTTGATGACAAATTATGGGTATAACCAGCTATTAATCACTCATGCCAAACAAAATAGAAGGCTATCTACAAGTTTTTGCAAAGTAAACCCTTACTCCATTATCTAAACCGATTTTCAACTGTTTTTCATCTCACAGCATACACAAACTAGTTACTAAAATTCTGCGAGTCACCAAACAATTTATGTTTGCTGATCTGACAAAAAATAGGTATAATTTTTATTCATGCATCCTGGATGATTATTGTTGCATTGGCTGTTGCCATTTTTTAAAAATTTGATAACCTAAGGGAAAAGAGGTCAGTACCCCTAGTAAATAATCAGGTATTGCATGTTTTAAAAATTCTTATGGCACACCAGTGTGCCTACCACGGCACACTGGTTGAAAATCGCCGATCTAAATCAATATTATTTTAAGCAATGTTTTGCTTCCTTTGGAATTTTCTTCTAGAACACTTTCTGAAAGACATCTTATTCATCAGCATTGTTATAATTTTTAGAAAGCTGTCTCCTCTGATGTTTATCATATGCAGCTATGTCTGCATAACCTAGCAGTGAAGTTCTAGGGATTGTCAGCAGGGCAAATTGATCTCCTTTATTATACAAAATTTGACCTTTATTTTCCCCCTAAATAATATTGGTATTTGATGTGTTTTTCCATTTTTAAAAACACCAACACAGTAAAAAGAAACTATCAGTGTCTGATATGCTAAATGCCATTTTGGAGAATTGACTGCCCAGAGGCTAACTGAGAAATAGCTGTCTTTATTTACCCACTGCAACTCCCTCGATCAAGAAATGATCTCATCACATTGCTCATCTAGGTCATAGTCCTGAGAGTAGTTCCATAAAATGATTAAACCACAAAATAATTCTATTCTGGCTCAGAACATTTGCATTGGCCCACATAAACACTCCATGACACCTCCCTTCCTACTCTTCCTCCAGGCCATCTGCTCTGCTCACGCAGACCGCAGCACCCAGGTGCCACCTACTGATCTTCCAGGGGCGCTCAGTATGCCCCCTAGCCTGGATTTCACTGAAGTTAAGTAATTTGTATTTATATTAAAATAAGGAGTAAAATAATTTGCTTGACTGTATTCTTTACCTGACAGTGTTAATATGGACTATTCTTTGATCAACATTTTATGCAAGAAAAGCTTCAAAATCAATAGATGCAGGATAAAATATAAAAATGTATATTCCAAGAAATGCAACAATATGTATAAATATATATGCATAAATGACTCATGTTCATATAAAGTACATTTCTGAATAGAGTCCAATAATTTTACTTGTGTGACATAAGTGAAATGGATATGTAACAGGGTTATTTGGCTCATTCACTCAACAATTTGTTCATTTATTTATTTACTAAATCAATATCTAAGGAAAGCCACTCCATCAATGAATCTTTTGCTTTCTCCCCTGTATTCTTTCTCATAGTTCTTTGCAGATCATTTATAGTACTATTTATTTTGAATATGTATACCCTAAATATCTCTAATCTTAAGAAAATAATATGCTCAGAATTGTTTTAGTGTGCTAAGAAGATTTATGTGCAACTATTTTTACTGCAGCATTATTTATAGTAAAAAATGTAAAACAACCTAATTATTCAGCAATAGAGAAATGGTTAAATAAAATGACGGCACATGTACACAATCAAACACTATGTCATCTCAGTGCTCATGGGGAATTTTTAATGATGGCACAATATTTGTTTTATAATGTTAGTAGAAAATGATATATAAAACTTTATTTCTATTCCTAATAAAATTTAAGTTATATTAAAACATTTATGATTAAAATATGTTAGTAGTGGTCATTTCTAAATTAGATAATTAAGAATATTATCTGTTACTTTCTTTGTATATGTCTATATGATAAATACATATAATTTTTATAATCGTAAAACAAAACCAGAGAGGTATTTGGGATCTTTCTTTCTTTTGTTTTTGTTTTCTAGTAAGCCCACTAGGTATGTCATACAGTGTTTCACTACAAAGGAACCAGGGGAGAAATAAAATAATAAACTGGTTCTCACAGAGAGAAATAAGTTTTAAAAAATAGCAATATAAAAGAGGATGGAAATCGAAACCGACAATTTGTTTACTATAGGCTACTACCACTGAAAGAGTTAAGAAATGCAAATTTAGAGAGGACTCAGGAGCTGGAAATAATGCGCAGAGGCAGGCATGGATGCCTTTGAACAGGTGGAACAAAGGGAGAGACAGGAGAATCTGTGAACACGTGGAGATAGTCCATGTTTTGCCTTTTGTTTTAGGGTAGAGGAGGAATTATATTCCATAGACAGTGTCCAGTTAGGAAAACAGAGACTGTTTTATTTATTTATTTAAAACAGAAAAGAAAATAGAATAGGAAATTAGGAGCACACAAACCATAGAAAGGTCTGGACAGAGTCAGAAACTCCTGTCCATAGGTGAGAACCTGCAGAAAATCATTAACACTTCACAGTTCTTCCACACACCCATGGCGGGTGAGTAGACAATGAAAACAGGGGTCATTACCAAACTCAACTCTGCAAAACCCAGATGAACCCTATTCCTTAAGCAGATGAAAAAAAATACTACAATGGAAAAGTGAGTTGGTTAAGAAAAACTTATCTTACTGTGGCAAGTGTAGTCTGAGCTGCTTCACCGGAAGAGAGTAGCATGAAAACCACCAACAACCTCAAAGTGGAGTCAGAATCGGTTGGGATCGGAGTTGGGGGCCAAGGGCCCACATCTCCCTATGGGTCTGAAGCTACTTTACATGGACCACACAATCACTTTGACCATTTTAAGAAGTCACTCTGCCCAAACAATCAGTTCAATTAAAGAAGCATGAAATCAACTGATTTTAAACTGTTGTTCTGGTTATACCATATAGACCCAACTTACAGCTTCTACAAGTCAAGTCTGGTCAAATGAGAAATGCCACGCTCATACACACTAGTCCTTTCAATGAGGTTTTCACTCAGATACCGTTTTCATATCATCACATATCTGATTTTCATCATTTCTCCCTAAGTGGTTTAGGAAAATTGTATTTTATATCTCTAATGAATTATGAATAGAATGATTTTTATAAAAATTCCCACTTGCTGAAAGATAGTTTATTTTTAGAAACAAAGAAATTTCAAGTGGCAAAAAAAAGAAAAAAATTGAAACCATTAAACTCTACTCACTTGTGAATGTGGGTGGGGCAAGGAAACTCTTTATAAGGGAGAAAGTCATAAAGGATTTTCAATAACTTACCCTACTCTCTACTATCTATCCTGCCTTTACAACCCACTGGTCTGTAAATCCTTTGGATGCAGATGGTGTGCTTTATGTGTCCCAGGGCGACTGACTTCAGACACTTGCCCATAGATCTTGTTTGATGAATAAATCCATTCTAATAGCTTCCATATCACTGCTGCTATATCACATGTCTGTGTTGAGACTTGAAATAATGGAAGTTTCTTAGCCTAGAATTTAATTGTGTTAGAGGCTGTTCAATAGAAGCATTAAAGGGGAAGGAAGTGGATGAGAAAAAGGAGCAGGAAAAGGACAAGGAAGAAAGGAAGAATAATAAAAGGGAAGGAAGTGTGATATAAAATTTTTATCAAGGGCTTAAACAATATCTTACCCAAAAGAATTATAAAAGCTGAGGTGAAACATGAATTAGGGCAAAATGGAGTCAGATATGGTTTCAATAGACTCCATTAAAAAAGATCTGTGTTAAACACACCTATACGTAGAAAGCAAGGACGAGACCATAAAAAAATTGCAGGTAGTCTCCTAAAGTATGTTTGTGAAGACATTGTAAACCGCAACAAATCTCTCGAGTGGAGGCAAACATAAAATTCTATATAAAAAGTCATGACAAATTGATGGTGTTCTCTGTGACCTATAATTTCCTAAATAAATTGATTTTTATAAAAATTTGCATATTATTATCATTAATAATTATTATATTATTATCTACTCAGCTCAGATACCAGGCACTGCAATTGAAAAGTAGCACTTCTGCTATGTTTTGGAGAAATTCTTTCAAGCCAATTTTCATTAGATCAGCTTTTGACATAAATTTTGTCCCTTGCAGAAAAATTCAGTACAGTATCTGCAGGCCCATAAAATAAGAAAGCATATTTTCATTAAGGAAATTGGGTGCTGTATATTTATGCACAATGCCACCATGAAAATAAGGAACCACAAAACTGGAGGCATTAAAAACTCCAGGTCTTTCCACAGAATTCTCTGGTTGGTGCATTTTTATGTGAAGAAATGTTAAAGCTGAGATGCAGATTCTTTTGTGGAGCTGCCATGCTTTTGCCTTAATAAAGATCTGGGGCCAGAAAGAATTGCCAAGATATTTTCTTTCCAAAATTACATTTCTCTTATAAATATCTCTGGAAAACAACCTTAAGAATCTAATAAACCCTGAATCACTTTACCAGTGACCTTATTTCTGTTTGAAAGTTTTCGTCAGCATCCTGGAGGAAAAATTGAAATTTTTGATCTTTTGACGAGCCATGCTGATGAAACCTACGATTTTGAACCCAGAGTTTTGAGAGACTTTCTAAACTGGGAACAGGACTTCTGATGTCCAAGATCCTATAAAATGCCTACCTGCATGCCCTTGGCACTCTGTCCCTGTTTGGTCACCTCCACAGGCTCAAGGAAATTTTTGTGGTAATACTATAATTAAACAGCAGGTTTTAGGTTTAAGTGTACCAGGAAGGATTTTTATCCCCCTTTTTATGACCCCCCCTCCCCAACTTTTCCACCCTATGGCCACAGCTTTGCAAAGCTGCCTTTATTGTCACTCACTTGGCTTGTATTTTTATCTGATTGGGAATGACATACCTGCAGAGGCTATGCTTTTTATCCTCTCCTGTATTTTAAAGCTTGTTTCCACCTCAGTCCTGACACCAGCAATCTTTTGTGGTTTTTCTTGGACCTCAAAGGCTTAATGGTCCAGTAGTGAACTTGAATCTTTGGAAATATATTTCAACTACCTCTAACAGCAGCTTCAGAGAAGTCCAGGGAACAGCTACTCAGAAGAGCAAAAGTGGTGCCCATGGCTAAATGTTCCAGGGAGGTTTTTGTCTTTAAAATCAAGTGAATATATTAAAAGATTGCTTTCAAACCTGCAGCACTCACCCAGATAGCTTAGGGAGGCTTCTAGATTCGCTGGGGATAAGAAGATCAAACCAAGTTTAAAAGTTAATTAGTTAGCTCTCTTCCTCGATGTCTGGGGGCCCCTTCCCTGTGGAAGAGGGGAAGGGGGGAGCATGGTAAGGGGAGGAAAATGCTTCCATGAAACTAGTTATTTGGAAGTCAGTAACATTAAATGCCTAGTTGCCTCAGAGGAGTGCAGACAGAACTGCAGTAAATGCAGTTCAGTAGTTATGATGAAAGGAAACATTCTATTATGCTCATTAAGACTCCTGTTTGAACTTTTTAAAAATTTCAAATGAATTAAGCTATTATTTTAAACCCTTTGAGAATAATATTTGTGCTCATTCCTTTGTCATGGAATTAAGCTATTATTTTAAATCCTTCCAGAATAAGAGTTTTGCTCATTCCTTTGTCTCAGGGAAGACCAGACATGAGGGAGAGGGAGTGTTAAAGGGGAAAGAAAAGAACTAACATGTATATGTTCCCGAACTGTTCTTGATCCCTTAGAAATATTAACTTATTTAATCCTTGAAAACACGGTGCAGAGTATTACTACTATTTCCATTTTACATATGAGGAAACTGAGATACAGAGAGGTAAATAACGCCCAAAATGACATAGCTGGTCAATGGCAGAGCCATCGCTGCAAACCAGGAAATCAGACCTCAGAATCTGAGCTGGACTTTTGACAGCAATGTTAGGGCTTCATTCATAAGGTCTGCTGAGACACACCCACCCCACACAGTCTCCCAATCTCAATTGAAGTTGGCTTCTTAACCATGCTGTGTCCAGTGCGGGCTGCTGGAGAAACTCTGCTCCATGTACTCACCCAGGGACTCAGGCCGACGGAGGTTTCATCTGAACCTGTGCTTCCACAAAAACCACTCCAGTGGGAAGGGAAGGTGGTGAGTCACATCGTAGGTGGTAAAGTTACACATATTGCTCCCACTCACGTTGCACTAGTCACTGTAAATCTTACGTTCACATCCAATCTGAAGAGAACTGACAAATGCAATTCTACTGTTCGCACAGGTAGGGGTTAGCAAGGAGAGGTTAACCAGACATATTGAATGAACACCACTATCCTCCTTGGAATCCACCTGGTCCTTTATTTCAACTGTTCTCTACATCTCTCTTTCCTTTAACTGGGGGATTATTTTTAAATATCCAAGGAAAGAGCCACATTCCTTACACTTCTGGTTCTCTAGTGCATGATATCTTTGCACATGTTACCTTGAATCCCAAGAATTTGTGAACATGTAATCCAGAAAAAAATGTAAAAGTCAATGGGCTTTCTGCTCTATATTTTTTCCCTGTGACAATCTATCTTGGCTCTTATTTGCTTGAAAGGGAGGAGGAACATAAATTAACATTTCAAAAACAATGCTCTATCACAATGCAACTAGATGATGATATAATTTTAGAATTCAGATATCGCTACAAAAAAGTTCTCTGCTTTTCCAGCCAAATCACCTTTCAGTTCATTAAATTCAATCTCAGCTGGGAATGTATGAATCTCTGCTTCTTCCTCGACTATCCCCCTCTCAGTCCTCATGGGCACTTTCTGCTCTCCACTGTCCAGGAGCATCACTGCCGGGATCTGAGCTCTTGCCATTTAGTTCAGAGGAGCAAGAGGAAGCCTTTCAGATCTTATTCACTTCTGATGGAGCCTTTAGCAGTGTCACAGTGAAATTTTCTATGGCAGAAGATAAGCATATGTCATGCTAACAGTGATGATCTCCTTCAGAATGTCCTTACACTATTATCCTAGTTGTATACACTGTCATTTTCCTCCACATAACCAAGAGACCTCTCCTAGGAGAGATGAGGAGACAGTAAACCTGCACCCTACAAATTGTTGTATAAAAGTACTTGGCATGTCCCCAGGTACAGGGGAAATTGGCCCCTGCACCCATGGTTGGTCTTATCCTTCTAATGCTGGGATTTTTCTGACTCATCAATTAAGTAACCAAAACATGGGCACTGTCTAACTAATATCGTAGTAGTATTACCTAGGTCAGTGATTTTTAAATATGAGGGTCCCTTTCAAAATAAAAATGGCAAATAGGGATATAAACTGCTCCACATCATATGTCATCTGAAAATTTCAAGTTATAAAAACAAGGAGATCCCACTACACCTTTGCTAGAATGGACAAAACCCAAAAACACTGACAACAGTGGCAGTGAGGACACAGGGCCACAGGAACTCTCACTCATCCCTGGTGGGAATGTAAACAGTACAGCCATTTGGAAGATAGTTCGGCAGTTTCTAACAAAACTAAACATACTCTTACCATAAGATTCAGCAATTGCATTCTTTGATATTTCCAAAAGAGTGAAAATATATGTCCGCACAAACACCTGCTATAAACACAGGTGTTTTTATAGCAGCTTTATTCATAATTTCCAAAACTTGGAGCAACCAAGATGCCTTTCAGTAGGTGGAAGAATAAACAAACTGTGTTATATCCAGACAATGGGATATTGCTCAGCACTAAAGAAAAAGGAGCTACCAAGCCATGAAAAGACATGGAAGAAGTTTAAATGCATCTTACTAAGTGAAAGAAGCCATTATGGAAAATATCTCATGATTTACACCAAGTCCAAATGCAGATATTTGGGTGTAATACTTCTAATCTGGAGATCCATTGTATAGGTGTCAGATAGATGATGATATAGATATAGATATAGATATAGATATAGATATAGATATATAGATCATATATATATCTGACCTGTATACAATAAAATATAAAGTAAATGCAGGCTTTATATGGTATTAACAATGTCCCAACACCCAGAGTCCAATTCATTCAAAGTCCAGAGTGACATAAGCAAGCAGAGCTCCACAAAACTCTATTAGTTGCTTGTATACTACTTCTGTTTATATCTGAATTTCTCCTGGTTCACTGCTATGTGGTTGATTGAACTAAATGTATTTAATAATGCCTGGCCATTTCTGTTAGAAGGGTAGAGTGCTATAAACTAGACAGGTAACTGATTACCAGCTACCCCTTGCTCTGGGGCCTCCAAAACAAACACTTCCCTGGAAGATTACTAAAGGCCATGAAAGCCAGTATAGAGAACCCATTTGGCACTAACCTAGGGAGGAAAAATAAAAACTTCAAAAGTTGACATGAATCTAAATTTCTGAAGAGTAATTGTGTTTATAAGGACTTTGTTAGACTTCCAAAGCCCCATTTTAACACAAATTATACAAAATTCTTTATTTTATTTCACTATTACTATATACACATAAATATATATATTTATATAACTCCATATGTATATATGGAGAGAGAGAGAGAGAGAAGAAAGGATATTCTCTTGCAAAGCTGAAATCTGGGAGAATTTTCCTGAATTGCAGCAGCACAATGCTGCAGAAAAGAGGAAACCAGTCATTCTTCTGTAAAGTCATTCCTTCTGCAATGTGTATCTTAAACTGACATGGAGTATCTTGTATTCCAGAATTACAAGGAGCTCTGCTAATGAGAATGGAGTATCCTAGAGTGATAGAAAGAGTTGGTGATCTTGGAACAGGGGGAATTAAAATATTGGTAAAAAGAAAAAGAAAAACAGAACAACATAAAAACAACCCACCTCTGGACTTGAAAAGAAAATTCAAGCTAATCAGAAAATATATCTGAAAAACACATGGGATAAAAATAAATTACAGAGAAAAATATACACCATGTGATATAATTACTTAAGTTTTAAAACACAGAAAGCTATCTATATAACAGTTACAAATACATGCATATGAAATATACATGTGTATCAGTTTCAGCATGGTCGTCATCTCTGAGGGCAGAGCAGAATGGTACTGAGAAGTGTTCATAAATGGCTTCAACTGAATCTCTAACATTTTATTTGGTGGATGTAATGGATGTTTGCAATGTTATTCTCTGTATTTTTCCATATGTCTTATATATGTCATACATTAAAAAATTTACAAAGATTCAGAGTGCTTTCCAAATAATATGCCAACACTGATATAAGGATGCAGAATAGCATAGAACCTACAAGAAAAATTTTTAAAAAAGGAACAAAAGAAGAAGAATGGGGGTAAAAAAAGATAAGAATGAAAACAAAGTTGAATTCCATTAGCCTGATCCTCTACAGGTTTCATCAATTTCTAAGAATCTTAGCTTATGCTCACTCAAAAAATCAGAGCATAAAACAAGCGTATGCATGTAATTATCTCACTTCACTATTTTATTACTCATTCTGGATTGTTTTACCCTTAATTAGCACTTAAGTTGGCCTAATTTCTTTGTTTGATAAGGTGACCCAGACCATCAGCCCTGAAGATCAGACTCCTTTGGTTCTTTACCCATGTTGGGCTGTTGTCACTTCAATTTTTAATGTGTGATTATCACTGCATTTAAAGGTATTATAAGATGTCTTAGTGAGTTCCCTGATTTTAGACATTTTATTTCTGTCTCCATTCATGTAGTAATAACCCAAGATCCTTACTGGGATGCAATGATAAAGCCCATTGAAATAAAGATCTCCCACCACTATAGTAATTACTTTTTTTTCCTGATTCAATGGAGTGACTCAATGGAGCTCAAAACGTCCAAGTGAAGTCATAGCTTCAGTCTCCAGGGATTTGTTACTGTATCTCCTGATCCAAACATGACTTCACCAGCCCTGAGAACGAAGGTTTTTCATCAAGCAGATAATAAGATTGCACAGATGAGAAACACATATTCCATAAGTGGGTCACTGGAAGAAATGGTGAGGAAGCCAATCCTACTTCCACACTTAGTTCCCAAATCCATGGAGTTTAGCTATTGAACACAGAGCACAGACTATCGGTCATTTGTTCAAGGTATAAACTGTGTCCTTGAGAACAGACTCTATACCTTGTGGGGTGTGATACTCAAGCTTTTAATAGGCTACTCTATCATCCTATCAGGCAAATTGTTTTCCGTATCATGTGGACAAATCAGCAGCACAGAATCCACATGGGTAGTGGAAGTCCTCAACAGATCGTGTTGGTAGAGGCCCTGCTGACAGAGAACAAACACATAAATGAAATATGGGGTATGGTTTCACCATTTCAGGGTTGAATTATTCTGATATAATCAACCTGCCCTTAGGTGGCTGCCTGACTTTTCCAAGGGATGATATCAAACCAAGGGTTTATTGTCCATCTCTGCTGGCAGAAGGGCAGTCAGAAATTTCCAGCCTTACTGATAAACGGCCTCCATGCCTGCCATGATCACTGCTCTGTTCACAGGCCCATTGTATAACTACTAGGGTAACCAAGGAGAAAGAGTGGCCAATGTCCACAAAATGAGTCATTCTATACAGCTGACATCAAGTGATCTTGCTGAGGTGGATGCTGCAGGACAGACACAAAGATTCTCAGTCTTTGTGCCCATTCCCATGAGCCTACCTACATGTCTCTTCCTCAAATATCCTTGTTTCTGGTCATCTAATCTTGTTCTTTCAATATCCCTGAATAACCCAACTAATAAATGTGGCTTATAAATCCATGTATATCCACACCACATCAATTTTTATTAACACAGTGCAAATATACAAGTGCATGGCCAGCAGCTCTGAACCCTGGGGGAATTTCTCTTTATAACCTTCCTTCATGCCTAGCTCGGGGAAGGCTGCAATGCCATGATGATTCACTCTTGCCTAGCACAGACATATTGAGAGTTCTGTTGGTTGTTGAAGGAAACCACACAGAAACTATAAATGTTTTCTGAAATAGGTGACATGAGAATATGAACCACCTGTTCATGCAATTCACTTGTTCTCCCAATCTGCTCAAACATTTCTATCACAAACATGGATTTCTGCCTCACCTATCTGATATTGTGACCTCAGAAGATCTGTTAACACCCTGAACATGATAGACACCTCTGGTGGCATATTCATGTAAAGTCCTGTCGTTGGACTTTCAGTCTCCACCCAGGAATAGTAGCATGCCAGAAGGTGCTTTTCAAACAGCTTCTACTTCAGACATGTTACTTTTCTCAGAACTTTGGAGGTCCACACTGTAAGGCTCCTATGGGGGCTTTCCAGAGGCTTTGCCCAGCATTCATATCCCCTAATGTGACCTCTAACACCATTGAATTTGTTGAACCATAAAATCCAACAGACAATTCCTAGGAAAGAGGGTGAACAGGGATTCTTTTTCATGTGGTGTTTTGGGGAATATGCTCAGGAATAAGAGAGTGATAGTAGAAGAAATGTTTAATTCTTAATCCCCAGTGCCCAGAACATAACTTTATTTGGAAGTACAGACTTTGCAAATGAGGTCAAGTTAAGATGAGACCACTGGGGTAGGCTCTAATCCAATATGACCTGAGCCTTATAAAACAGGGAAACTAGGACCAGAGGCAAATATGCACACAGAGAGAATGCCATATGAAAACAAAGGCAGAGATCAGGTGATGCATCTACAAGTCAAGGAACACCAAGACTGTCACCAAGCCAAGAGAAACTAGGAGAGAGACAACCTTCAGAAAAAACAACCCTTCCAAAGTCTTATCTCAGATTTCTAGCCTCCAGAACTATGAAGCAATTGATTTCTATTGTTTAAGTGACCCAGTTTATAGCACATTGTTATGGCAGTCTGGCAAACCAGTACAGGGCACGAGGGGAACTTGGGGGGTGATACAATATTCCTTATTTTGATTGGTATGGTGACCCTATGACTTCAAATCTTATTAAATGCCATACTTGAAATGGATGCATTTTGTTGAATATAAGTTTTTTCTTTAATAAAACTGGTTTTAACAGTAAAATCAATGGATTAGTCAGTATTTCCAAGTCATAGCTACTGCTAGTTATTTTTGGTTCTTCATGCCTATAGAATACTCACGCTAATTGTTCTCTAATTAGTAACTGAAATTAACTCTGATTACTATAAGAGCGTAGGGTGACTACTACATAATGGGGGCAGAAAAGAGTTTTTGTGGAACTCTTCACTGGGTACCTATTGGTATTCCCATGTGAATTGGCAACTGCAGACAAAGCAGTTACAAGAATACCTCCCTCCACACCCTCCCTATCAGTTCTTCATATACATATTCATCAAATGTACAGATATTCTGGGTAGCTATGTTTTGATTTTTAAAAACTCCAGGAGCCAGCATGTTGATCATAAAGTTTGGGATGAGTCTGAGGGAGGAGAAAAGAGAAGGTTAGGACACAGAAGGGACTGGACAAAATATTCCTTAATTAAAGGCTGGGGTTATAATACCCATCCAGGGTCAGGAGTTGTAGGGCCTTTCTGGGTAAAGTAGGAAACCAGGTATAATCTTATGTTAATTTGGAAACAAGGATAATACTGTGCTGTCCCCAAACCTCTACCTAAACTGTATCTCTCTAACACTCAGATACATAGCAATTGCTGAATTATTCTTTATAAACTTTGGTCCTTTTTTCTTTTGAATTTCCGAAAACAGTAAGATAAAATATTGGTAGATAAGTCTAAATTCTAGTGGAGGGAACTGATAAATTTAATTTGGAACATATTGAGTTCGAGGAGTGTTTGAGACATCTACATGTCCCGAATATACAGCAAGCTTATCTAGAAAAACTTGAAGAAAAGTGTCGAGGAAGGGTGCACATTGGGAGTCATGGAAGAAAGTGCTGAAGCTAGATGACAGCACTGAAACAGAACATGTAAACAAAAAAACACTGGGCAAAAGTCAGAAGCCTGGGGCTCACCGACACTTAAAGAATGAGGAGGAGCACAAGTGGTCACACAGAGGAGGGCGGCCAAGAGGAGGTGCTGTCACCAACACCAAGGACACAGGGCAGTGGAGCATGCCCAAGAGAAGCCGTGAGCTGCAAACTGGGCAATAGTCACTGGGATTGGCAATTAGATGGTGTCAAGGTAGGGCAGTTTGAAAATGGGAAACACCTGAGTTACTTAAAAAGGGAGGAAAATGAGCCAGTGTAGGAGATGAACTGATGCTGTAGAGAGAAATGTTAGTAAATGGAAGGATGTCTGCACAAATGAAGCAGAGGATGGCTTTAAGGGAACAGATAAAGAAGTGACCTGGGTTAAGAAGAGAGGCCTCTTATTTTTAAGAATTGGAGGAAAATCTGTCAGATGGTTGTTGGTACAGGTAAGCCTCCTGGTGGGAAGACACAAGGTTATCCAAAGGGATTGTATACAAAGCCCTTGAAGTAGTCAAAGGGAATTAAAGGTCATCAACCCCCCAAAAATGCTTTGCATAACAAAAGTCTATTTTTTGAGATTTTAGTCACATGATTTCAGGCATGTGAAATCCAGTACATTTAGAAAAGTTTTGTATATAAAAACATTCACAAAATAGATCTCATAGATAAAATTAACTTTGTCACTTAAAAGTGTGCACAGAAACATAACACATGATTTTCTAAGTATATCTTTCCCAAAGGGTACTACTTTGATGGAAAATAAAGAGTTGGGTCATAGTGAATCATATAGCCTATCTTACAAGATTGTTCTTATAAGAGTAAAAATTACTGGTTAACAATTACATTGGATCAGCGGTGCATTGCCAATGCCAGGCAGCACCGCAGTTGCACTGTGGTGGGAGAGTGCTTGTGTGGAAGGACAACAGGGAACTCAGCCCTGTCCCTTTCCATTTCTGCGTTTCTTACTGCGTGGATCACAGCAAAGAGGTGCCAGGGGCAATCGTAGCCACTGCTGCAGAAATGGCAATTCTCGGAAGACCTAACTGAACCTTTTCTCTTCCTTGAACTTCCCTTTGCTTTAGATCAGATACCTATTTACATCTCACTCTAGATTTCTTCCTCTAATCACTCCTGTAGAAAATAGAAGCCTCCTTATTTGCTTACAGATAAAGAGCATCATCTATGAATGCAAAAGCAGGCTTACAGTTGTTCATATGGAAACTACTACAATAATTAATAAAGAATAATAAAAGTAAAAGCTCTGTGTTTCGTGTACTCCCAACTGTAAACCTGCTTTTGACCCACCCTGTATATTAAACTCTATGCAATAAAGGACAACGCAAAACACATTAAAATGGCCATTTCTTTGGTTATTTTTTGTTTTTTCCTTTTTAAGATTTTTACTTATTTTTAGAGAGAGGGGACGGGACGGGACGGGAAGAAGAAAAAGAGGGTGAGAAACATCAATTGGTTGCCTCTCATACATGCGCCAAGCGGGGACTAAACCTGCAACCAGGCATGTACCCTGATCAGGAATCGTAAAGGTTGTTTCTTTGTATTGGAAACTAGCATTTTTAATTTGTAAAAATATAAGTTCTCTACTGCCACCCCCTTTACCTAGAGTGACTGACATGTAGTGTCAGTAAATCAGGCAGTTCACTGACCTGATTACAAATTTGAGCCCATATACTGTTATTTCCTTTGCTCAGAATAATTGTGTATAAAGGGAAAAGTGTTAGTGGCTAATGTGAAACAACTGTGTTGGCAGGTTAAACATTTTGTTCTTCAGTGAAACTCTTTCTCCTGGTGTTATGATAGTCTATAACCATCAACGATTTAGTTGGGGATTTGAGGAAGTTCTCCTAACTCGATAAGAATGATACGTTGTTGTTTAAGTCACACACTCAGTCCCACCTATATGCTTGATGTTTCCTAGAAAACAATTTTATGCCATTTTCTGTACCTCCATGCACCTCCAAATATGAATTAATTCAAACCAGACACTGCCACAACTTCCTACAACTCACTCTTCCAAAGTAATCAGGTATGAAGCAAATCCCCCCTCCAAGAGCTAATTAACGCCTCACTGCCCTGCCTGCCCTGGTTCTGTGAGTCTGGGATATGGCAACCTGACCACGAACAGACATTTTGCAGACATAATTACTTGCCAGTGCCTTCCTCATTTCCCTTTGCCTGATGAACTCTCATAAAGGCCAGTTAGAAAGGATTCAGCAGCGTGCAAGATACAGAATTTGAGTTCTAAAAGGTCCAAGGATGAGTGAATGACAACTTTTTCTTTTCTGGAGCATTTCTAATCACAGTTTTGTTACTGTAGACTCCATGCTAAATAAGATAAACCTATCTGGAACTCTAAAAATAGTATATTTCAAGTTACTTCTCCATTTTCTGAGGTTCCCCCAAGAAAAGCTATTAAATGATTTGCAGCTCATGACAACCAGAATCTTCTTAAGTGGGGGACTATTTTTTAAAATCCTGGAAGAAGGAAGATTGACAGTGCTATGTCTGGCATCTTTGATTTTGGATTACATCCATTGTGAGAGAGAGGCTGGCCTCTACCCGCCACAAAGCATTGAAAAGCACGATTCTCAATTTGAGCTGAGAGGAGTAATGTCCACATTCAATATCTAGCCACCTTCCTGGAAGCCAAGCAGACTTGCCGATTGAGATAATGAGGACAGAGACAATATCTCTGCCATCCCGGCAGCAATGCTTCCAATGGTTTCACCAAAAACTACAAGGAAGTCACCAGTTCTATAATGCTTCCTACAGTCACCGCTTATGAAACTGAACCATTGTATTATCCTATTCCTGGATCTATTGTTTATGGGCCATTTTCAGAAGAAAACATTGGGGCATCAAAGGAGGTAAAAAGGACCTTGTGTTCTTCCCTGTCCCAACTATCAAAATAAGTCTCAGCGTCACCAGTTCTAAAATATACAAATGTCATATTTATATCCACTGTTCACTATTCATTCTTTCCACCACTCACAGGAATTAGAAAAGTGTTAATCTCATAGTATGCTCCAAAACAGGCAAGGCATGAAACAGTTTGCTAGAGGGTGAGGGACCATCTATCAGAGTTTTTGGTGAAGTGGCTCATTATTTTTCAGAAATTTTAAAAATAGCCCTTCTAGCCCTGGCTGGTGCAGCTCAATGGATTGAGTGTGGGTCTGCAAAGTAAAGGGTCACTGCTTTGATTCCCAGTCAGGGCACATGCCTGGGTTGTGGGCCAGGTCCCCAGCAGGGGTCACACAAGAAGAAACCACACACTGATGTTTCACTCTCTCTCTCCTTCCATTCCCCTCTCTCTAAAAATAAACAAATAAAATCTTTTAAACAAAACCAATAGCCCTTCTAGTAACAGCATTAGAACTAGATGGAATGTGAACTTCTACTAAAAGAAAACAGTACTCTAGAAACACACTCTTGAGAAAATTAAGAAATCTCTTCAGTTTAAACATGTTCACGAAACTGATAAAAATGCAACTTGCCAGAGTATGACAACGTTGCAATAGAGCTTCTGTCTAATCTCATCAAGGACCCACCTTCACTCGCCACTGGATATGCTGAGCTGTCTGTAGGCACCTTGGATAGAGCAGGTCTCCTCATGTCTCCTTGCCCCACTAGTTAAAGTAAATAATAAAATAAAAAGAAGACAAACCAACAAAAATAATGCTTTCTTCACCCACTTAACTGTTGATTAAATTTTCCTTTACAGAATATCAACATCTCATTTGCCAATAAAGGATATCTAATCCAATACCTTTGTAAGGTAGGCTGTTTTTCTCCTGGACAACTCGACCAAGATGGAACTAACAACCCCCTCAGTTTAACTAAACTTTCGACGGGCTCCTCTGTGGACCCTGAGGCCCTGATCTCCCTCTTCTTAGAGCACTTATTTTAGAAAATTTGTCATTGTAAATCCTTTCTCTACCCCTCTGAAGCATATGTGAATCTCTTCCCAGTACCCTGCCAATTTCACAATGCAGGAAATGTACATAGGAATCATTTTTGAAATAAAATGTCAGAGGAGATGGCATCTCTACCTTCCATTCTCTGTGGAGGGCAGGAGTCTGACTCCCATGGGCATCCATTAGCAAACACAGGTGGCTTAATCACAGAAAAGAATTGCAAACTCAGGAATAAGTAAATGTGCTCAACAAATTCCATGGATAACCTCTTCTCTAACATCCTCCAGTACTTTTCCACTGGCTCACCCCCAGGGTTTAAAACCCTCTGCCTTTTGCTTCAGTGAAGTTAAATACCAGACTCGCTCTTGGCTCTCTGCCTTACTGCTGGCAATAGTATTGAAATGAAATCAACTTCTGTTTGCTCATCTTGTCTGATGTCATTTTTTTTTTCTTTAACATGCTACACTCTCATTTTGGAGCCTCCCTCTAGTCTCCTGAAGTTTTCAAAACCTCCAAAAGGTAATGAACTGCAGGATGATGAAACTTGCAACACAGGTGAGATTCAGGTAAGTCCATTTACACTGGGATCCCTCTAAAGTCTGCTACAAGATATCTCCCTGTCCCCAAATATCTTCCTCTCCTGACTCTACCTCCTGCTGGCCTCCCAGGTAAACTGGCTCAGCAAAGTGTAGCAGTAATGACTTTGTATTTGTTGTCACCTCCTTGTATACATGGTATCCTTGTATCCTTTTGCAGCATGACTTTGCCACCTCTCCTATCAAGAGATGTGGTCTTTTTCTCCAACTTTTGGTCTTGAGCTTAGTCTGATGTCTTGGTTTTGTTAATAGGATATTAGCCAACATGCCAGAAGCAGCAACTTTAAAAGTGTGCTTTGGAGTTTGCTCTTCTTGCTTCCCCTGGGGCCCCTGCTGAGTCCAAATACAAAGGAGCCACTGGAGAGATCCCAGTACTCACAACTTCCCCAGCCAAGTTCACAAAGATGGGAGTGAGGCCACCCTAGCCTCAGCTGACCTATCTCAGGGCAGAACACTGAGCCAGCCTTCAGAATTATGGTGTCAAATATTTATTGTTTTAAGCATCTGAGTTGTACTTTTCTTTTAATGTACCAAAAGTGAATACCATCAGGATATTACATTTACTGAGAAAAACATGAATGACTTCCCAGCCCACAGAAAAATGATGAGATATTAACTGGAGAAGGGACATCCAAGAAAACACTCCTTCATCATCCTGAGTCTCAAGCCTGAAATGTTACCTGGGATTTAAACACAGATTTTTAAAAGTAATTCACAACCCCACAGAAAATCAATCTCTCTCTAGGACTAAAAATATCTTAGCTTTGAACAGTTTTCTCATTCTTATTAGACTTGAAAGCATGCCCATTGACCTAGCAGACACAATTTACTAATAATTAGGCTGACAGAGCAGGCTTGGGATTGTTACCAAATGTGGCCCCTTCTGTTCACAGAAGCCACTGCCCTAAGGAGAGAAAAAAGATGAAGAAGGGACAACTGGAATGCCTCAGTTTCCTAAAATTCAGGTGAGATTAAACTCCATCACAGAAAACAACTTTCAAAGAAAACATCACCTCATTCTGTACCGGATGCAGAGAAGAAGCAGTTTTTAAGTCAAGTACCCCTCCCAAGAGACCCTGAACTACTCTTACAGTCCTTCCCAGGGCATGTACTTTTCCTTCTCTTTCTCCTCTTTCCCTTCCTCCTCCTTCTTTTGAATCTTCCATGAGTGTAAATAATATGTACTTGTTCATCCCTCCCATTAGACTTGAAGTACCTTGAGGGCAGAGTCTGTGTTTATTCAGGGTTTTAGCAAGTACAAGGCACACAGAAGGTGCTTAATAAATGTTTATTACATAAATGAATGGAAGAGGGCAGGTTCTACGCAACACAGAGACTAATCTAATATCCAGATGACTGTCCCCAGGGCCTAAACAAGGAGCTTGGCAGAAGAGGAAGAAGAAAGAGAAGAAGAAGAAGGAGGAGGAGGGGGAGGGGGAGGGGAGGGGAAGGAGGGGGAGAAGAAGAAGGGGAAGAAGAAGAAGGAGAAGTCACCTTCTTTTATTAAATAAAATTTATATTATTAAAAAAACACATAATTGATAAAAATGTGTCTTTTTTTTCATTAAGATGCCTGAAATTCTACCAGGACACTTGTTACAGCTATAAAATGTTTTACATTGAGTGAATATAGTATTTGTTACTGCATCCCTTCTGTTTGTTTGGGAGACCAAAAGTCCTGAGCAGGGACGGGCGCCACAGAGTGCCGAGACAAAGCTCTTTTCCTAGACAGCATATGCCAAACGTGTTGCATCTTGAGATAAATAATCCTTGGGAGCTCAAGCCAATTTTAAAAAGCTTTTTTTTTTGCTTTCAACTGGGTAATGTGGGGACATTATTTTTACCATTTCAGTTGTTCATACCCCCAAAAAGAAAAAGAAAAGAAGCAGCTATCCCCATCCCTTCTCTTATAAAATATTTATTGCTTTATATATATATATATATATATATATTTAAAAGAATGAAATCAATTCTATTTTGAAAGGCACATTAAAAATGTAAGCACAAAGCACAGGGCACATTTCACAGAAGATTGGAATTGTTAACAGTTTTTTTTCGTCTACCAGAAGAAATCAAATGAAGCCAGTTTGCCTCTGGGGTTTTAAACATCATTACAATTCATCTTAATAATGAAGTTAAAATTAACTGAAAGAAGACAAAATGGGGAAAAAAATCCCTCACATCGCTAACATGGGTTTATTCATGGCAAATAGATAAAAGTAATATCCTTTGGGCATACTTTTAAAACAATCAAAATAACCGGCATATAGAGACCCATGATGGAAGCAGCACCTCCAACACTCATTTTGTGTTTATGGAAGCATAAACTAATGCACAATACGCTCACTTCATAAACATATGTTTGGAATACACACATATATGCAATACAAATAAATGCAACCACCAAGAGATCTTTTAAATTATATTAAAAAATACTGCAAATTAGAGACGATTGACTCACCACGAATCTGTTTGGATATTGCACAGAACTAACAGCAGGAACTCAGTTCTGCATCATGTAAGCATCTCAGGCTATGTTTCTGGAAACTTTCTGTGGGAAATACAGGGACCCAGACAACTGTCAAAGGGGGCATCTGCACTCCACAGGGCCCTCAGATGTCTCCAGGAGCACTGTCACTGTGACTCTCGTCCTTCCCCTCCGAGGGGAAGAATGAAACAGGCAGCTTGATCCCTGGGAATGGATGGGGGACTTTTTTTTTTTAACCAATTAAACCCTTCTCAGAAAACTAAAGCTGTCACACTGAAGGTATAATGAAGGTAACAATAATGAATTACAGAGCAAAATTACACTAGAAGATGCTGTGTTTGCTTGACCATCAGCTGGGAACACTGCTGACTCATTCATACTCTTCCATGGTAAAGTTTAGAACTCCATTATTTCTCTTAAAACCAGTAAGTTATTTTGGCTTTAAGTTCCCTGAGAAGGTACGAAAAGCCCCAAACTATAGAACTGAAACTGTTGATTTTATTTTTTTGAGAGTGGGAAAGATAATTGACTGACTAGCTTAATCTTTCAAAAGTGTTTGGAGAAACCAAACATAAGGAAACAATATAAATTAGGCAATAGAGAAAGCACAAATTCTCATGAGATTTTAACCTTTTTAAATAAACAAATCCGTAAGGGTTTATAAGGAAATCACGACTCCATCCCAACATGGAGGAATCTCTCTCTCTCTCCCACTCTCAATAACCATCACCTCTAATTAATCAGAGTTTTCACCCTTTAATTCTGATTTCTTTAAATATTTAGCTTTTTTTACATTATACTAGACACAGAATGGTAATAAGGTAACAAAGGTCACAACTCACACATTATCTATGTTTCAATATTTTACCATTGGTGACCTAGTCATATGGTTAATTCTAAGCATGGTTTGGGAAAACAGAAAGCTACATGCAACCTGTATAACTGGGAAATTGATGCACAGAAATTAATACATGCATAGAAATCTTCCTCATAATATGCATTTACATAATAAAGTTAGAGAAGACTTGGTGGAGAAATTAACATGATTGACTGGGGGCCTGATATTTAAGAAAAACGTTTAGATTACAACTTACTGATTTAAACTAAAATTTTATTTGGGAATATTCACCTTGCTTATAAAAATCTTTCTTCAGCAACTGATTTACTCCAGCAAGAAAATCTTCTATGAGTGTATGGTGACTGGCAAATTTGAAAAATAAGACAAATATTTAAAATTTTTATTTCTTCCAACATATACTGTCTTCATCCATTTGGGCTGCTATGAAAACACACCACAGACTGAGTAGCTTACACACAACAGAAATGCATTTCTCACAGTGCGGGAGCCTGGAAGTCCAAGATCAAGCCGCCAGAAGATGTGGGGGACCTAATGAGGGCCTGCTTTCTGGTCCACAGTTGCCACCTTCTCGCTGTGCCCTCATGCAGCAGAATGTCTGATACTAAGAGGGAGTGTGATGATTTTGAGTGATAACTGATGATGCTTTGAAGACTCAGGACTTGGAGCACAATCAGAAGACTTTCTTTCTCAGCATCACATTCATGGACCAATAGAGATCAGCACTCTTTTTTTTTTTACATTAGCAGTTTTGCTTTAAATTTCCAATGTAAAGAAATGAACACAGATTTAGTAATATAATATAGTTATTAAAAAATATTTTACCTAAAAAGAAAAACTAATGGAAACTGTTCTAAAAAATGCAATTGTATTTCAATGTCACCTTGTTTGAATTACATAAATGCCTGTTGACTTGTTACATACACTGTAGAAACTGAGAGATAAACTGGTATTTTTGTGAAAGCTTCACTAAAAGAAAAGCTTAAAGTATCACTCAAAGGACAAGATGATTCTGTTTATCAAATTTCTTTTTCATACGGCTCAAGGGTGGTTGAGTTTGTTTATTCATGGTCATCATGGCTGTACTTTAATATCACCAAGTGTCATTAAAGAAAATAAGAATAAACCAACTAAAGCTCCAGCATTACACAACCTTTTGGAAATAACTTAAATCTAAAATAAAGATCTAAATGTTGTTTTTTCCCCCAAATCCTCTTTAGTCTGACTTCACATTAAGAAGTAACATAATAGTAAAACATGACTTCACCGTGGAGTAATTCAGTCTTTGACCTATCTTGATGCTTCTTATCTACAGCCAATTCTTCAAAATGTGCACGAGCTCCTTCTCTCCCACCTACTCAAGGAAGGTAGATTCTCCTCTCCCTCCCGCGTTTAAATTCCTTCCCTCGTTAGAAGACCATTTCTCCCATCCAAGTACTAACCAGGCTTGACTCTGCTTAGCTCCCAAGATCAGACAAGATCGGGCACGTTCAGGGTGCTAAGGCCGTAGACAAGAACATTGCTAATAATGTAAAACATGCTATTATATTTCCAATTTTCTATTTAAAAAGCTCTCTTGAAGCCTTCATACTTTTTATTAGCTGTTCCCTTTTGTAGTAAGAATTCCTGACTACACTAGTTCCAGACACTTTCCTTGCTTTCCTACCTCCAAATTCCTCTCTCACATTTTGATCCCACAGCTGCATTGAACTTCCTTTTGTCATAGTCACAAAGACTGCATCTTTACAAATCCAGTAATCACTTCTCCCTTTATTTTTCTGGTCTTCCCAACATAAGAACATTTGACATTGTGAGCACTCCCCACCCTTGGCTTCAAGAACAACAAGCTTATCATCAAGTTTTCCTAATCACTGCTCCCCACTCTGAATGCTGGAGACCCTAAACCTTAATCCTAAAAATGCTTAGTCCCTATTTAAATAATCTCATGCAATTCAATGACTTGAAATGTTCTATATATACTGATGACAGCCATCACTTCTTGTTTAAGTTCCAGACTCATTTATGTAACTACCTACTTGATATTTAAATATCTGGTAGGAAGTTTAAAAAGAGAATCCTTGCTTTCTCACACCTGAACTACAAATTCATCTTTCCCCATATTTTCCTCATTTCAGGAACTGGCACTATTTTTATCCATTTGTTAAAGGTAAAACTTGAAAGTAATCTTTGATTTTGCTTTTTTTCTTACCATCTAAAGTCTAATCCATCAGCAACTGCTCCCTGTCACCCCCACTTCTCCCCTCCAGCCCAGGAGCCATAGTTTTCTGGTTGGGCTACTTTCACAGTCAGCCAGCTTCCAGCTTCTTCTCTTTCCTTTCATGTGAAGGCTAACACGAGCTTTTCAAAATTACCTCATGCCCCACAGCAGAGAATAGATAGTTATTCAGAAATCTAGCTGTTTTTCTTCTTGCTTTCAAAACTAGAGTACATTTAACAGTTTCCCTTGCAGTTAAGTTTTGTCATACTACTCCTCTTAACCAATGAAACAGGGGGAAGTGATATTTGCTACTGCCAAGTCTAACCCCCCAATACTTCCACGTACGATTCCCCTGCTCCTTCCCCTTCTGCTCACTTCATGCAGCAAGCATGCAACTTGCCTCCAGCTGGAACAACACTAGGTCTCTGTATCAACCCTCTGCAGCAGAGTTACCCACTGGTCAGGAATACACACTCTGTATTTATATAAATGGGAAATAATCTTACATTATTTTGCGCCTTTATATTTTTATTTGGATTTGCTTGTCACAGCAGCTAGAATTACCCTAATTAGCACATTCTCTAATACAAAATTCTCCAGGGTTTCCAATTACATATTCAATAAATTTAAACTTCTTTCCATGCCTTTTGAGGCTTTAATGACCTGGGCCTTGCCCAGTTCTGTGATTTCATTTATTCCTCATTCAGTTTCCTCTACCCACATGAGCCTCTTGATATTTCTAAAACATACCAAAGTGATTCCTGTCTCAGGAACTTCATTCATGTTCGCTTTTCCCTCTGCCTGGAATGACTGACTCTCAGACATTCACATCTGCTCAAATTTCAACTTCCTAGAGAATCTCCCTTCACATCCCATCAAATATAGTGTTTCTATACTTCTCAATTTTCCTTTCTTGCCTTCATAGCTCTTCTAACTAGGTATAACTATGTCAGTGTTTTTTTCTTTTTGCTTACTACCTAACTATCTATACCTCCTACTACAATGAAAGCTATATTTTTCCTTTTACTGCTGAATCCTAGCTAACTACAGTAGTGCCTGAAACTAATAAATATTAATTTATATAATAAATATGAATAGATAGATGGAGGGATAAATACAAACTGCCTTTATGATATACTACCTCTAAAAATACCCCAAAGATTCCTACCTCCCAGTATTTATAGCCTTCTATAGTCCCCTCCTCTTGACCACCTTGCTTCTAATTAGTAGATGAAAGGATATCTCTTTTGTGATTTGTTTACGTAAGACTATGACTGCCCTATTGCCAGCACACCCTTTCTGTTGACTTCCTTGGCTTGCACATTTTAATGAAGCCAGCTGCTATACATGAAGGCACTGCTGGCAGCCACTGGCCAACAGCCAGCTAGAAACCATGGCCTTCAGTCCAACAACCCATGAAAAACTGCATTCTGACACCTGAGCTTGGAAGTGGATCCCTCCCTACTCAAGCATTCAAATGAAACCTCAGCCCTGAACAAGCAAAGGCTTGCATACAGCCTTGTCAGGTGCTAAGCAGAGGTCCCAGTGAAACCTGGCCTAGGTTCCTGAGACACAGAGCCTATGAGAGAAGACAGGCATGGTACTTTAAGCTGCTGAGTTTGTGCTAATTTGTTACACAGAAATAAATAACTAATACAGCCTGATGTGGGTAGAGCAAAAAGAAATTAGAAAAACTCTCTGTTTTTTTTTTTTTTCTCAAATAGGACAACAGAAATCTAAAGAATTACGCGTTCTTGGATGCCTAGTTCCCTAAAATATAATCTGATATCTATGAACAGTGTTTTCCAGTTTGACTTTCAGATTTGTCAGGGAAAAAATAAGAATAAATTCTTTTGTTCTTACTATTCTGGCTAGTCATCCTGGATGTGGAGTGTGGTACCATTAGAACCAGCACAGTGCTGTATTTTCCCTGCCCCCAGACGGTGTCTAGGACACAAATGTTCAGACTCCCTCTGAGGAACTGTCATTTATTGGATGACTGGCTCCACCTCTTCCATTGTCTCTTTAAAGTAATATTAAAAAAATAGAAAGGGAGAGTTATTTGTTCTTGTTGCTTATATCCTTTCTAGATTAGTAAAGAAACTTTCAGGGACGACAAGTCATGGAAGCCTTAGATTTGTTTCAAATATATTAATAAGGTTTGGTCTGGTTGTATACCTACAAAGTGGGGGTTTTTCCATTACATAACATTTGAAAGCTATAGTAAAAACTCGATTCAAAATATTTTATACCTTCTATGCTCTAATATTCCAAAGATGGAAATAAATTTCTGCTCTAGAAACAAAGAATGAAGAATTAAATGAGCACGTAGTGACAAACCAAATTTTCACTCTGAAATAAATATGTGAGACTAGCTGACCACGGGGAAGCCCGCTCAGACCCCCATTCCTCTAGTGTGGTTAACCCAAAGTCTAACAGGCACTTAGAGACTGACGGGGGCAGGACAGTGTGGTCTGCAGCCCCTAATGCCTGTATCTGTGAGAACATAATGAAGTCACTAAAACTGTCATTGAAGACTTGACGTTAGTATCAAGTTAGGAGATATTTTTCAAAGGGATTAAACTGGAGAAATAGGTAAATTTTGGCTTAATGGCCCAATGGCAGAGTGTTGGAAAGTAAAAATAATCTCTGATAGCACAAATAGGAGTTATCAAAATGGCTACGTCTGCAACAAACTGGCAAGTTCTCCTTTTTTGCTGTCAAGGGTCCATTGGAGATTTTAAATCATTTTCATTTTGCTATTATCAAGAGGAATAAAGTCTAACCCTGTGTCTTCCACTGAACCACCACATAGCTACTTAGGTTTAGGAAACATGCTGCAGTGCACGCATAATACCAGTGCCTCAGTGCTTAGATGGAAAAGAGTACAACGGCCAAAAAAACAGTAAATTACTTTTGATTTTTTATTTGATATTGGGATTTGCACTCTACCCGATTGATTGCACATGGAATCAAAGGTGAGAAAAACATCAACTATTTTTTTTTAGCTGTGCTGCAGAATTCATGTAGGTACAATTGACTTGCCAGTAAATTAAACAGAAAAAATTAAACTTTCTTCTCAAGAGAAGACAGATCATAACATCAGCTCTTATTCAATCCCAATCCAGATCCATGGGAATGAAAAGAAAGAAAGTTAAGAATTAAAGTGTATTTGAATCCATTCTATCTGCAGAATGAAAAGCAAGGATAGAAAGAATATTTCATCTAATAAAAGATTAATGTGAGAGCTCTTCTGAGTGATAACCACATTGCTTCCTCTCTGAGCTAATTATGCCTTTGAACCACATTCAGAAAGGAAACACAAAGTAACCTTCAGCAAATACTTATTTTAATTGCTTAATAGTGAACACTTCTTTTAGAGCTAATTGGATTATTTTTCTGTGAGGTACACAAATCCCTCTGTCTTCAGTAAAATGTTGGTGATGAACAATGGTATTGCTTTGGAAGAAAAATTTGGACTATTGTAATTATTGACATCAGATGGTTTTGGTCAAAAGATGATTTTAAACTAAATTTATTTTGAGCATTGAATTACTCTATGGAGTTTCTGAAGGGACTAGAAGCTCAGGAATTAATCCACAGCTGGGGTCTGTGTCTTCACATAGATAGAAAAGAGGTTTCCTGTAACTGTATTTCCATATACCCACACAGACAGCTGAGAGGCTAAGGCTGAGATTGTCTTACCATCCACTCTCAGCTGGCCTTCCACAAAAACATATGCATATATCAATACCTCATAAGAGAGACTCACATTTTCTAACTACACAGTGGTATGCCATGGTAGAAGTTATGGAAGTAAGTTATCCAAAATTGTTTAGATTTGATGGCACATGAAAATGAATTATAACCCAACTTTCAGTAAGTAATATTATGTTTAATTCTCCTCAGACAATGCACCCTTTGCAAGTACATCTAGGGCAGCCCACTTCACCCCCAGCAGTGGGATACATCACCTGGGGTGTCTACTTGATTCATATCATCATGTTAAATTCTATGAGCTTAGGGGAGGAAACTCAGAGAAGTAACTTTCCTTACAAGGTTATTGAACCAGTCCTTCAACTAGTTCAACAAGATACTCAAATTGTTCAACTAGTAACTTGCAGAGCCAGAATTAACACCAATTAAAACCAAGAGCTTCTTAATACTAAAGCCCATATACTAACCACGAGTTATGCTGCTGAGATGAGGACACTGAGTCTCCCAACTATCACTTCCTTCTTCATTCCTTAAATATCACACTCCCAGTATGAGAGGACTCAGGCTCAGAGTAAAGGCATTTTAACCCCACTTTTCCTTGTGATGAGGGAAGTTTCCCTTATAATATATGAATCCTGGTGGGAAAGAGCAATATGTGTGGTGCAGAGTACATCGGCCTTTCCTTCTCTGCCAAGGTCAGAGCAGAGAGTAGTCTGTGTGAATACTGTGTATACCATCCATCAATCCTCCTACTCTATGTAAAGAGTGACTCTTCCCTTAATTTAAAGATGTAGACCCCTCATCACCTAAATATCTCAGATTCGGTTTTCCTTCAGTTCAATAAAACTTAATAGGAACATACACAAGATAAAAATATAGAGAGGATTGTCTACTTACTTTATTGTCTTGATTTAAAAATTAAACTCCCTAAAACATTTTTATAGTACCACAAGAATGAGATTAAATAACCCAGATGTTGGGAAACGTACCTATGAAGACTGTATAGTTGCCTTGTCAGGCTATAAGCTAACAGACCACTGCCAAGTGGGTGGTCTACCCAGAAGGGAATGGATGTTCTCATAGCCAATATTCTGGTAATGATATGTGGAGCAAAGTCTTAGAGGTAAAGAAAAACCTGCTTCTTTCTCAGGAAATGGGATTCATTTAGTTTGAACCCCTGCACGTGGAAGCACCTGGGACACTCATGGTGATGGCTAGTGAGCTGCCCCAGTCCCATGGAGCCATGTGGGAGTGAGCTAGGGGATTAGCTCTCCGAGTTTCTAGGACAGGTGGGGCCTGGGGCTCTGCAGTAATTTAAGTTTTACTCCATTTGAGTTTCCTTAAAAGTTACATGCTGGTCTCTGCTACATTATGAAAAATAAGTGTCATGTCCATCCTTAGAATAAAGCCACAGAGGAAAGCAGGGCCCTCTCTCCCATGGCAAAAGTTACAGGAGCAGAGACACGTGTAGAGGACAGCTTTGCCCAATGGGTCCATGATTTTACAAGGATGGATGCAATGGCAGAGGTAGCACGATGAGAATTCTGGAGTAAAATGAGAGCTGTATTCCTGAACAAAGTAACCTGTATACTTTCAGAGATATCTGGGAAATGTTAAGGAGGTGTTAATTGACGGCTATAAATGGATTCATACCATTGTAGTTATCCAAATTTTCTGTCACTAAAGACCTTATTTGGCCTGTTGGTTCTACTTGGAAGGATGATTAAGTAACCCTATTCTCTTCAGTCTCCTGATCTAGAGTTAAAAAGAAAAAAACAAAATAACAAAAAACCCTCCATATCTACAAAGTAAATAGAATGCAGTACTAACAGTGGGAGAATATGGGCTACAAGGTCAAATATTTCTAAACTCCAATCCTAGCTCTGACCTAGACATAAATAATCAATTTCTTTTTGATGAAGGATCTGGGGGGTTAAATGAGAAAAAGATGGTCTATTCAACAAATAGTGTTCGATAATTGGATATTCATATGAAAAGAGTAAACCTTTATGATATAAAAATTAAATCCAAAAGGATTATAAGTCCATGTATCAAAACAAAAAGTATAAAACTTCTAGAAGAAAATGTAGAAGAAAAACCTTTTGACCTTCAGTTAAAATTTCTTAGCATGAATCATTAAAAAATTGAGAAATTTCACATTATCAAAGTTAAAAGTCTGTTCTTCAGATGACACTGTTAAGAAAATGAAAATGTAAGCTATAATTTGGGAGAAAGTATTACAAATTATACAACTAATAGAAGACTTATATCCAGTATATACAAAGAAGTCTGAAAGTCACAATAAGAAAACAAACAACCCAATTAAAAAACGGGAAAATATTTGAACAGACAGTTCACTGATAAATTAAAAACAAAATCATCAGAAGCAGATCAGCACCATGAAGCATTAGGGAAATGCAAAATAAAACCACAGTGAGATCCCACTGGAAAGATGGCTGACAACACCAAGTGCTGACAAAGATCTGAAGCAACTAAAAAATCTCATCAGTTTCTAGTGGGAATGCAAAACAATGCAGCCACTTGGAAGCAGTTTGTCAATTTCTTTTAAATATATGTGTGTGTGTATATATATGTGCCTAATAATCCCATTCATAGGCATTTACCCTAGAACAGTAAAAATTTATATACATAAAAAGACATAGGTGCAAATCATACAGGTTTGTTTCAGTTTTATCCATGACAGCTGAAAACTGAAAATAATGAATATCCATCGACTGATAAATGGATAATCAAACTCCATAGAATAAAATACTACTCTGTAACAAAAAGGAATTAATTGTTGATACATGAATGAATCTCAAAAGCATCCTGCTAGGTGACATAAATAATCGAAAGGCATGCTATATGATTCCATTTGTATGACATTTAAGAAAAGTCAAAACTTTGGGGAGAAAAATTGGTTTAGTGGTCACCAAGAACTAAGGGTGGAGAGAAAGATTTACTGCATGAAGTTACTTTCTGGAATAACAGGAATATTTTATAACTTGATTGCAGACATTGTTAACTCTATAAATTTGTCAGAAAGCCTTATCAGACTGAACACTCAAAACGGGTGTTTTTATTGTATATAAATTATGCCTCAATAATATATACTTTGAAAAAAAACAAAAGAGAAATTATATCTCTACCATTTATAACATGCAAGTTCTAAATGGGCTCCCTGAGCCCATCTCCTCATTTAAATGACTCATAACACTTACATTGCAGAATTCTTTAAGAAAATGTATGTAATGTAGATACCAATGGGTAAATATTACTGCTGTTTTATTCTGGGGATAACTAGGGAGTTCAGTTAACACAAACACAGTGAATGAGGCCACAGTGTTGGCCACTAGAAATCCACTTTGTAGCCTGAGTCATTATCACTGTTTTCAGATTTATGATGCAGTTTCCTCATGTCTGCTATTAGGTTTCCATCCTGTTTCTCAAGTTGAGCCCTATCCATCTACAGTACTTCCCAATTTGATAACTGGCTTTAATGCCTGAATTTCTGATCCTGAGTGCCGTGAAGGTGTTTAACAAGTCTCAGGGCTGAGCCTTGATTCAGCCCCCCATTTGCTTCTACTATAACTACAGAAGACTCCCTTTCAAAAACTAGGAACTTATACAACTTTTTAGGGGAGGTGTTTGACAGTGTCTATTAAAAAGGGGTATAAACACAACCTATGATCCAATTACTCCACTCTTAGCTACATACCCAAAAGAAATGGGGACGTATGTTTGCCAAAAGACCTTCATAATAATAATGTTCCCAGAAACATTATTTGTAATAACCAAAAGGTGGAAACATTCAAATAGAATGCATATGTAAAAGGTGCTACATACACAAAGTGGATCTCTATACAGCAGTAAGAGTGAACAAACTACAGCAGGAAATAACTTGGATGAATCCCACAAATAAGCAAAAACAAAAGGCTGATACAAAAAGAGTGCATATTGTATGACTTCACTTTTAAAACCTATCAATACAGGCAAAGCTCCCACATGGTGTTGAAAGCCCTGACAGTAGTGGCCCCAACAGGGAGAAATAGATCCCACAGCTAGAAAACAGCATGAAGAGGACTTCCTAGAGTGTCGGCAATATTATGTTTACTGAGATAGGTCTTTTTAGATAGGTCTGTTTACTTGGCAAACATTCATGGAACTTAGGAGATGTACTCTTTTCTTGATGTTTCTTTATAATGTTACAATATTTGAATTTTAAAAGTACACTTGGAAATGAGAAAATAACTGAGTCTTTAAAAAACTGGAATTCTGCTTTGCTCTTGCCAACATCTTTTTCTCCCATCCCAGGCCTTACCGCCTTTTGTTTCTAGAGTCATGAAAACACTAATGGGCAAATCCTCTGGAGCGAGGCTTGGGAGCCTTCCTGAACATGCCTTTCTGCAAACTCAAATCAGCAGCTAGAGTCAAGATACCTTCTACCTGCCTATAGCATTACTGCAAAATATTAGATTCCATGGAGACCACATCTTGCTTTCCCAGCTGAACATCTAACATCAGCTCAATCTACCTCTATCTTTCCTCTTTTCATTCATTCATGCATTTTCTTATTAAATTATTCTTTCATTATTTCAACTATGTTAGACATTATGCTCAACTATAAAGATAATATTAGCAAATAAATTCATGGCCCATACAATCTCCCTCTTCCTCAATTCGTTCCTGTAGCTTCACAGTATGAGATCATGGCCTCCCGCCACCACCCAGACTAATCCATCCATCTGCTATCGAATAAACCATTTGGTATGGTGAGTTGTCTTTGTCCGCCACAGTCCATGACAGGCAGCCACATGATGCAGATGGGCCATAGCTGTCCTGGTGACCAAATCATTGAGTCCAATCTATTTTGGAAAAGGTAAGAAGCCAACTGCATGAATTAAATGCATTCATTACATGATTCTGGTATATGTGAATAAAATTTTCTTAAAAAAAAAATTAAAACCAGAACCAGAATTGTGCTTCTAATGTCTGCTTGAAATTTACTTTTTCTCATTTGGAAACCATCACATCCTCAATTTCTAGCTGTTTTTAAATACTTTTTAAATCTCATTTTCATGAATTAGGGAGCCCATTTAAGTAGAATGTGGACTCTTGGAATCATGTTTTTAAGACTTAAAAAAAAAAAAGGAGTGTGTAACATTTCTATGTGAATTTACCAGCTCAATTAACAACTTGCTCACTGAGTTTAATAATCTCAGGTAATAATACAGCCCATTAATGATGATTTCAGTTTTCCATAATAACACATGTAGCTGTATTTGTACCAGTCCTTTGGGAAAAACTTGTGAAGATGATATAATATTACTATGTTGCCATGTTCAACCCCATTCCAACAAATCTGACAATTAAAGACACTTTTAATTAAGATTCATTGGAATATAGATTTGGACAATATTTCACATGTCAACATCCAAGAAGAATCGTAAATATCCTCGTGAGCCTAACACTTTCCAGGAGCTTCAGCAATGCCTCCCACTTATATGAGAGATATTGGTAGCACAAAAGAGTAACCAGACTCTTAGGGTTACAAATTGTCTACATTTGTTCTAAAAGAAGCATTGACATCTCCCGTTACATATACATTCACTGGCATATTTTGCCCTTTGCTCAGAAAAGATAGGTACATTTTTGTACATTTATCCCACAGATAACGAATATACCTTTTTCCAATTTGGTCTTTTAATTTCCTTTCTTTAATTAGCTCAAGGAATTTTTATGCAACCTTGCAAAGAGTACCCTTCCTTGCCTTCCTTCCCTCTCTACTTTCCACAAACACTGAGTGCTTCTTATATTTCAGACATAGGTGATACAAAGACAAATAAGCACTTTGTCACCCGTACCATTATAAAATGTTCAGCTATCTATCAATTTTAACCCACTTGAGTTCCCTTCGCATCCTGGAACCTGACTGATTTTAGCTCCCGGTGAGTACTCAAGTGTCTCTGAAAGCCCAGCTTTACCACAGACCTTTGTTCATTCTCACAGCTTGTGACTGAAACAAAGGGTGGGTGAGCATTCCTCCATTCTCTCCTTTCTTGCTCACATCTCCTTGACCCTCCTTTTCACCCACCTCCCCAAGGACTTCTGTGGTCAGGTTGGGAAGGGAATTTTACTAGGGATCCCTTACTATCGAAAAAAGCCATACTTCCTCCCAGAATCGCTACAACAATTTTTGCGCTAAGCTTCTCTGACCATCCATCACATTCCACAGATGAGAACTGGAGATAAGATGCAAGGCACAAAAGACTAAAGTTGACACAGGATGAATCTCACACCACCTGAGTCTATTTTGGTGCCTCTCTATTTAGTCCTAGAACATTAATGGGAATTTGTCATTTTAAAGATATAATGATGAGAAAACAGGCTCTAATTTCTTAGTAACTATAAAATCATGAATAAATATGTTTTAACTATCCCAGCTGATTTCCCCCAATCAATTTTCATCTGGATTTCATTTCAGGGTCAAAGCTGAGGGTCAGTTTATATGCAGAAAGTGCCCCTGAAATAAATTTATTGCCTCTCAGCCTCTCACAGGCTCTCTGCTCCTGGATCAGAATCTCAATTGTGCTAACTGTAACAGCTGCAGGTTTTTCTGGTTAGGTAGCTGGCAATTAACACTAATAATATGTTGGTTGTGGTATATCCTTCAGTTCTCCCACTAGGTTGATACCCACCTAAGGAAAAGTCAGTTGTGCTATTTGGGGAGGCATTGGTGGTGCTTAAACTACAGACATGTATTTTCTTCACTTATGCAGGATAGAAGTTCAAGATTAAAGTGTTGGCAAGGATGGTCCTTCTAAGGCCTCTCTCCTTGGCTTACAAATGACCATGTTCTCCCTGTGTCTTTATGTGGTCTTCCCTCCTTGGTGCATGCATCCTAATCTCCTCTTCTTTGCACTTTAATTGAGGTGTAATTGACATAGATTATATTAATTTCAGGTCTACACACAATGATTTGATATTTGTGTATACTGCAACAGGATCACCATAATAAGTCTAGTTAACCTCTCATCTGTCACCATACACAGTTACAGCATTTTTTCTTGTGATGAAACTTTTAAGAAGTATTGTCTTAGCAACTTTCAAATATGCAACACAGTATTATTAACTATAGTCACCATCCTTTATATTATATTCTCAGGATTCATTTAGTTTATAACTGGAAGTTTATACCTTTTGAACACCTTATGTTTTGTCTAACCCCAACACTACCTCTGGCAACCACCAATCTGTTCTCCATATCTGTAAGTTCAGGTTTTGTTTGTTTTTGTTTTAGATTCACATGTGAGGTCACATAGTACTTGTCTTTCTCTGAGTTTTTGCACTTACCATAATACCCTCTAATTCAGGGGTGTCAAACTCATTTTTATTGGGGGCCACATCAGCCTCTCGGTTGCCTTCAGAGGGCTGAATGTAATTTTAGGACTGTATAGATAATGTAATTACTCCTTAACTGTTAAGGAGTTGAAATTACATTCAGCCCTCTGAAGGCAACCACAAGGCTGATGTAGCCACCGGTGAAAATGAGTTTGACACCCCTGCTCTAAGTCCAACCATGTTGTCACAAATGGCAAGATTTCATTCTTTTCTATGACTAAATAGTGTTTTATTGTGTATATATATATATATATATATATATATATATATATATATATATATACACACACCATATTTTTTCATTTATCCATGCATAAGCACTTAGGTTACTTCCATTTCTTGGCTATTATAAATAATGCTGGAATGATTATGAAGATACATATATCTTTTTGAGTTAATGTCCTCATTTCCTTCAGGTAAATACTCAGATGGAAAATTGGCTAGGTCATATGGGAGTTCTGTTTTTAATTTTTTGAGGAAACTCCATACTGTTTTTCTGTGGTGACCACACAAATTTCCACTCCCACCAATGTATATCAGAGTTCCTTTTCTCCCCATCTTCACAAGCATTTGTTATGTCTGGTCTTTTTTGTAACAGCCATTTAACAAGTTTAAGTTGATTTCTCATTATGGTTTTGATTTGCATTTCCCTGGGGACTGATGATGACGAGCACATTTCCATGTACTTCTTAGCCATTTGTATGTGTTCTTTGGGAAAATCTTTATTCAGGTTCTTTGCTCACTTTTTAATCAGATTTCTTTTTGCCATTGAGTTGTGTAAGTTCCTTATATATTTTAGATATTAACTCCTTATTAGATATATGTTTTGCAATGATGTGTTAACTAACCATTTTGTGGTAATCATTTCTCAAAATATATACTCATATATCAAGTCATTACATTGTACAAATTAAACTTACATAACACTATATGTCAATTATAGCTCAATAAAATGGAGAATATAAGAAAGGAAACAGGAATGTAGAACAAGCAGGGCAAACAGAATTCACTTTAATTCAATTAAAATGTATCAGTAATTCAAGTATATCAGCAATTATATTACATATAAATATAATAAGTAATTCTGTTATGAAAAATATGATCAGACTAGATAAAAAAATAACAACCCTATGCTATTACAAAAGACATCTAAACATAAAGATACAGAAATTCTGGAAAGAAATAGACCCTACCAATACTAACCAAAGGAAAAACTATTGGAGAAATTAGGCTATTAAAGTAAAGCATGATTAGGGAAATGGAGAGAAATCTCAAAATGAAAAATTTAATTTACCAGGAAATATTTATATCTATCTAAAATTATGCCCTCAAAATATGCAAAGCAAGAATTAACTAGTAAAATGTGATTTAAATAAATGAAGAGAAAAAAAGTTTCATAGATTGGAACATTCAGTGTTGTAGAGCTGCCAATGTTTTCCAAACTGATTTAAAGAACTAATGCAATCAGAATCAAAACCCCCGCAAGTATTTTCTGGAACTTCACAATTGTAAATTTTATGCAGAAATGCCACCATTACTATATGTAATGAATTTATTTCTTTTCCAATCACATCTTTTATTTATGCATCATGCCTAATTTATTGGCTTTAACCTGCAGAATGTATTGAATAGAAGGAGCTCTACTGGTCCTCCCTGTCTTGATACTGATTTCAGAAGGATCGGTATCAATAAATTGATGCATCTTTTAGATTACTTTTATTGGAGTTCTAGCCATTATTTTCTGTATTTTTCCATAATGAATGTATAACAAATTTTTAGGCATATTTTCTGCATCTATTTAGATTAATATATGATTTTTCTTCTTTATTCCATTACTGTGATTATTTACATTGATTGGCTTTCATATATTTTACAAACCTTGCATTCCTAAAATAAAGCCAACTTAGTCATGGCACACTAGCATTTTAATGTACTTCTGGATATGATTTGATTACATGTTGTCTAAGAGTTTTGCATTTATGTTAATGGTGAGATTGACCTGTAATTTTTCTTTCAATATCCCTGTCAGGTGCTGCTATCAAGATTTTCTGGTTTATACACTGAATTGGCAAAAATTCTTCCTTTTGTTTGCCTCAGAGTTCTGTTTCTTCTTTTATTATTTTTCTTTTGAGATTGGTGTTTTGTTTTTAAGTATTTAGTAGGAGAAAAGTATGCTAAAATCTCCCCCCATGAGTATTTGTCTATTTTTTTCTTTTAGTTTTGTCAATATTTTCTCCACACAGCATACATATATAAATTATTATACCTTCCTGGTGAAAATAAAATTACATCATTACAAAATATTCCAATGTGTCTTTGTGTCTTTAATCAATTATCATGCCTTTGTCTGATTAATCTAGCAAAGGCAGTTTTCTTATTAGCATTTATATCATCTACCTCTTCCTAATACATTTTATTTTCAAACTTTCCATATCTTATATTTAATGCACATCACTTATTAACTACAAGTGGTCATTGTGTTTTAATCCAGTCTCACAGTCTTTGTTTTCTGATGGGGTCAGACATTTAGGTTTAACACCATGGCTGATGTATTTGCGATTAAATGCGCATCTTATTAAGTGTTTTCTATTTGTCTTGTCTACACTGTGTTTCTTTCTCTCTCCTTTCTTGACTAATTTTGGATTGACCATTTTCAGTTTTTCATTTTCCTCTCCATGAACTAAGCACTTGTAAACTCTATTACTATTCTGTCAGTGATTTGCCAGATTAAAACATGTCTCTGATCCTTATCAAAATCTAATGTTTCCTGCTACTCCTACCTTTTCCAAGACAACTCAAGAACCATAGATGATAATTCTGTATCTTCTTTCTCTTGGTTCACATGGTACCTTTTAATATATTTTATGTCTATAACTATTTTAAGTGCCAGTTGGCTCGACTTTACTGTTTATTTTTATAGTAATATCATTGGGTTTACCCTCATATCTGACCATTTTCACCTCTTCATTCTTATCTGCATTGCTGAGTTTTCATCTAAAATCAAGTTTTCTTACACCTGAAAAATATGCTTTATCAGAGGCTGATTTGTTGTGAAGGTATTAAAACTTTTAAGTTTCAGAAAACTTTACCAATGAGGGCCCCTTCCAGTATGTCACATGTTTACATAAACTTTTACAAAATTTGCACAGTAAGATATTTTAGCTGAAATGACTTAAGCCTACTCTCTATTTGCACTCGTGTTTCTTCTTCATCATGCTTCTGTTTGCAATAAATAATACTTGATTGGATACAACTTCCAAGAAAGCTGAGTTGCACATACACACAGCATAAATGATTCCTGTGATTCATAACAAAATACTTTTGTGATTCATAACAAAAATATTTTTGTGATTCATTGTCACTTCCACATGGAGCTAAATAATCTCTAGTTGTCTTGAGATATTCCTGGGATCTGTTGCACTGAGTCACTGGGCGCTGTGACGTGAAGATGGAGAGCCAGGGTTGTATCACAGTAACAATACGTCCTAAGGTGCTCAGCACAGGGTGTGACCATGCACACACGAAAGAAAGAAAGAAAAGAAAGGAAGGAAGGAAGGAAGGAAGGAAGGAAGGAAGGAAGGAAGGAAGGGAGGGAGGGAGGGAGGGAGGGAGGG
>PVIA01003071.1:0-182670 GCA_004024845.1 Tonatia bakeri | reverse complement strand
CTCTATTCCCACTTTGCTTAGTGTTTTTATCATAAATGGATGCTGTACCTTATCAAATGCTTTTTCTGCATCTATTGAAATGATCATGTGATTTTTGTCTTTGCTTTTGTTTATATGATGTATTACATTTACTGATTTGCGAATATTGAACCATCCTTGCATGCCTGGTATGAAACCCACTTGGTCATGATGGATGATCCAGAAGCCTCAACTTATTTATTTACTTGTTCTCTCATAGACTGAGAAACAGAAAAGTTAAGTAATTTTACTAAGTTATCAACAGTACCTGGTAAAATTCTTTAGGAAATGGCAAAACAGAATTTAGGCAGTGTCACTTCAGAACCTCTTAACTATTTATAGTGTACTGAATTTCATGGGGTTTCATTAGATTTTTCTCTGTGTGGTATCACTTGATTGTCAAACCATTTAGTAGGAGAAAGAGAGATCTCCCAGGGAAGCAACTTGAATTTAATAAAAAGTTTGTGAAGACACAGAATTTTGTGTAGCAATTTAGGAAGATATCCAGGAAGTTAAGTGATTCTCTCAGGAACTGAGTGCTTGCACAAAATGTAAAAAGACCAGATAAAAAGGAACTACAAATTGTGGAGTGTTGGTCAGTGAAGTTTCCAAGGATGTGGTCTACTTAGCAAGGATGCTGTGTACTGGGGCAAGGAGAGTACAGTTACATCTGGGATGATAAATGGCTAATATTAAGCAACTAAGTAAGTGAAGATCAGGTTACACCACCAATCTGTAAGATGGTTATGACAATGCAATGGTTTATCACTGGCAGACCTTCCAAGCTCTGATTCGGGAGGAAGGTATCACTTGCAGGAGATTCCACCAGCCAGATAATTGCAGGGGAATGCCCCTGAGCTGTTTTGCCTCTGAAGGGAAGTGACAGCTCCACTGTGGTGGAGGGTGGGGCCATTTGTGCCTCTGGCTGGTAGGTCTTTCATCTTCTCAGAAAGGAGAAAGACGTCTGTACTGAAGAAGCTAGTCTGTTCACTACCAGAAATGAGTCCATTTTAGGGAAATCTTTAGGTATTATGTTTAAAAAAG
This sequence comes from Tonatia bakeri, assembly GCA_004024845.1. Classification (NCBI taxonomy): domain Eukaryota; kingdom Metazoa; phylum Chordata; class Mammalia; order Chiroptera; family Phyllostomidae; genus Tonatia; species Tonatia bakeri. The sequence goes on along the minus strand of PVIA01003071.1, from coordinate 181,608 downwards.
GATACAAACCAGAGGAGTGTTCTGCATTACAAAAAAATTACTGTGTGTATATCTTTTGGACTCAGATGTAGAAAGGGTGTCTGTTCTCTACAGCTTAGAGAAAAAGTTAGTTGCCCTGGCCCTTAGGAGAAGATTCTTAGGTACTTCACTCACAAGGATGGAGAATCCAAAACTTTATCAATATGCTGGGAGAGAAATGGAATGGTTGTAAAACTGATTCCCTGGGTATCTGACAGATTTGGAGTGGAGAAGATGAGTATGTTGGAGATAAAAGGAATTATAGATTTGCTCTCATACCCCCATGCTTCACATCCTGGAAGAAGTTATGAAGAGGTGAAACAGCTGGTTGTTTGAAGCTGCCCATTCTCAGGTGAGCAAGGAAAGATGTGGAATTGAATCAGGTCAGAAATAAAGCTGGCCATGGAGAGGGGGAAAGGCTGGAGTGGTTATGATACATCAAGCAGGAAAACTGTGAAGGAAGGTGGTAAGCAAGGAGTAGATACTGAGGGCACTGTCAACCAGTGGTTGTTGGTGCCAATTCAGCGCTAACAGAAATCCCTACTTTGGTATGTGGTGAAGAAGGAAAATTTATTCAATGCAAAACAGATCAATTGTGATACAATAAGGCATGCAAACGGCAAGACAGTGAGGCAGCCCTGGGGAGACAGCCCTGGGGCCAAGCCCCTCTGAGCTAGACTGCTCTGCTCTGCTCCTCACTAGTCTATTCTGCTCTGCTTGGTGCCAGTCTGCTTTGCCTTGCATTAGTCTGCTGTGCACTGGTCTGCTCAGTTCTTTGCCAGCCTGCTCCAGCCTGCACTGATCTGCTCCACTCTGCTCCAGCTAGACACATTCAGTGCCTAACCAAAGAAAAGGCCACCAGGCCATACCTATAGACAGAAGTTTAGAACTTGCTGTGAAGAATAACTGGTTGTTGGATGTCTCAGAAGGACAAAACAGCTTTGTGCTTGTGCTGGTTGGTTCTAAGAATAGATGACTTATTAGTCATTTCTGCAACTAGAGTACAGCCTTAATTATGTTTGGTCAGAAACATTGTGCTGTTGCTTGTCAGCATCCTGTTGAAAACATTGTTTATCACAGTCCAACCACTAGCAGAGGTGCTTTGCACTTTCTCAGGCCGTAATTAGAGTTGAATGGGAGGTCCTAGTTGGGGAAAGTAATCTGGCTGGCTACAAAGCCACGGTAAGCCTTAGTAGGGTTATGACTCTAGAGGAACAGTACAGGAAAATTCAACTAAATGAACTGGAAATGAGGAATATGGCTTGCATGGAAGTAGGACACTGCTCAGCAGTTGAAAGGTCTAAGGTAAGCCTTTCCTCGATACCCAGAAACTGTTCCCTGCACTTCCATGGGTACTCTATGTTGTGGAAAGACTGAGGTACATGGGGAGACAACACAAAATTATACTGAATATAAGATACCATGGCCCTGGCTGGTGTGGCTCAGTGGACTGAGTGCCAGCCTGTGAGCCAAAAAGTCACCAGTTTGATTTTCAGTGAGGGCACTTGCCTGGGTTGTAGGCCAGGTCCCCAGTTGGGGGTGTGCAAGAGGCAACCAATCAATGTATCTTTTGCATATTGATGTTTCTCTCCTTCTCTTTCTCCCTTACTTCCCCTCTCTCTAAAAATAAATAAATAAAATCTTAACAAAAAGATGCTATGCACTTCCCCTTCCTGTTGTGATTGTCTTTCAGCTATACTACCTTGAGAAATTTGGCTTTAAGTAGCAAGCATTTTTCCCTCTTAATACTAGTGAAGTTGGACACACAATTTAGTTTAAACTTCTCTGTGTTCTGAAAAAGTAACAAGGTTGGACAGACTTAGTTTTGTAGTGTAAAGCAAAAATGTTCTCTAAAATGGAAAGGGTTAAGATACTGTGAATTTAAAAATCTAAAATGTTCGTGGGACCTGTAAAGTACCATTTATGTATGTGTACTTGTGACTCTGCTCAACTTCTTTCTTCTTTGAGAAGCCTTTTTTTTTTTTTTTTTTTTTAGATTTAGGTCAGAGGAACAGGAGGAGGGACACACCCAACAGCTGTAGAAGGAGGAAATACCTATTCACAATCTGAAGAACAAAAACATGTATATTGAGACTATTTGTGCATATTTTGGGAATGTGGATACTTGGTTCACTTTGTGTGATGTATACAGTGTGATTTAGGTGGTTTTATCTATGCAAACTTAATTGTTTCCTTTGGAGAGTATTTCTTTGCTAGATCACATTCCAGAAGTATCAGGAACTAAGTCCCATAGGACAGCAAGGGGGAAAATTACAGGAGCAATGTTCCTCTCAAGCTGGAAAAGGGTCAATGAAGAGGGACTGGCTGGGCTTGACAAATGTATACTTGAATTGAACTATCGATGGGAGTATTTAGAACCAAAAAATATAGACTTTGAGGGAAGTGAAAAATGAAAATTGTCATTGGTTTTCATAATGTATATGGTTATATAAAAGTAAATGATCCACTTGCTATAATATCTGTACATCTCTTGTAGTGATAGTGCATTCTAAGTTTATAATAGGCCAACTTCCGTGTGAGGGGAGGATGAGCAGTATCCAGTTTTCAGGGAAGATCTTAGTTCTCTTTTAAGTAAGTGAAACCTATATAGCAAATGGAAACTTGGTCCATGGGAGAATTTGTATTTCTTTCTGGTCTTTGTTTGGGGACTCTCTTTGAAGTAAGGTAGACATGTTTGTACGACTACTGATTGTTAGGGGAAGATGATCTCTGCCCAGGTGAGAGCTATAAGCTGCAAATGACCCAGCTGTATTTCTGTAAATCAAAGTATATATTCCTTACTATATTCATGTATTTTTGTCCCCCTTAGCTCAGTGTTTCTTAAAATGTAGTTTATGGACGGCCTCCCTTACAGTCACCTGGAAATTGCTAAAAATAAAATTTCCTCATCCTGAACTTGACTGATTCAAATATAGGCATGGAACCTAGGGTTCCCTATTTTAAAGACTCCTCAGTCTGAACCCCCCAGCAGGATCTCAACTGTGCTGCTAGGAATTAAGGAGGGGTTCTGATTTCATAAGGGCCACAGAGTCTTAATGAGGGACATGGTGGTGGCAACAACAGAAATTCCAGTTGAAAGGCTGAAGCTTCAAAGTCTAGCTATTCCTCGGAGCCTGTGTATAAATTCTCCTTCTATTGCCAAATGTGGGGCCTTAAGTCTCTTATTGTAGGAAATAGTGATTTCCTGTAGGCTTTGACTCTGGAGACGCCGAGAAATACCTTATCCATTACTAGTCACCAGCTAAAGGCTGAGGCTTCTAAGCTGGGTTGCTATTAAATCCTTTAGGAAGGTGATATTCTTTCAGCCAGGCAATATCTTTCCGGGAGTAGCGGAAATGTTCAGTTTCATTTTCTCCGAGTCCTACAGTGAGTTCTTATCACTGTTTTATTTGGAGCTAGAGTCAAACGTTAGAAAGTACTGGCCTGCGTGCTGTGTGGCCTCACAGGGCCTCTGGTGCACTTTCGTAATCACAGAAGACTGATGGGAGCCCCAATAACAGTGAATACTTCCTCCTTCAGTACTTCCTCATTGCCTCCGGAGTCTGCTGTGCCCAGCCCACCACACGCTTACATACCGTCACTGCTCTCTTTCCTGCCACCTTTCCCTGTGCATGCTTTATTCTGTTACTGATTTCCTATAGAAGCAAAACTGACACTTCATTCTTCTTTATTTAAGCACATCACATACTGTAGCTAAGAACAAAATAACTACTTTGCACTCTTAGATATGGCACTCTCTTCTTTGAGCTATAATAGTAGGCTCATCCGACTGATTCTGCTTCCAGAATAATAAACTCAAGAAAAGTTCCTGTAAATCTGAACTCTGTAAACAGTGTTATCTCTGATTTTTGTTTTACTGATGTCTGAAGACATGAATAATCTTTGTAAATATGATAGTTGTATGAGAGGTAGGGGTTTTTTTTCTTCGCCATGAACAGACTAATATAAACTTGGTATCCTTGATAATTTTGCCTTTCTTCTCCTTTAAATATTTGTGTTTTGAATGTGGTGAGCCAGTCTTTCTGGCTTCTTCAGAAAGAAATATGACGCCCTTGCCCTGATGACACATAAATGTTGTGCATCCTTTCCTAAATGCAACAGTCTCTTGAGCATTTTTTTGGTGCTCCCTTTCAGGTCTTTGCAATGTGCCTTCCAGAACTCCTTCCACTGGCGGAAGATCACTTATGTCTCTCCCCACCTCAATAAAAGTGTTTTCATTTAACCACTGGCCTGAACACAAAACCTGGGAGTCATCTTTGACTCCTATCTCTCCTCACTCCCTTCTTTTACCTCCTAAAAGTCTTTCGTATCAGTCCCTAACACAACCATTGCCTCTTTTATTCATTCATTCATTTATTTATGTATGAGAGTTTTTATTTAATCTGTTGCTCTTTTGAAAACATCTTTATTGAGATATAATTCACCCATTTAATGTGTACAATTCAATGGTTTCATGCATAGTCACAGAGTTATGCAACATCAGCACAATCTAATTTTAGATATTTTCATCACCTCCAAAAGACCCTTTAGCAGTTAACCATAATCTCTTGATTGGGTTTCTGCAATAGCATCCAACTAGTTATTAGTTTAAGCCCTGTGATCCATTCTCCAGGTTACAGTCAGAGAGAACTTTCTAAAGTATAAATCTAAGTGTGCCCCATCCTAGGCTGAAAACCTTCAAAAGTTCTTACTCCCACTGTTGTCCTCATATAGCACAAAATCTTTAAGGTAACTCCAGGGCCCGAGGTGCCTGACTTCTTTCTTAATTCAGGAAAACAGTATTTTAGAATCACCTGAGGATGATGGTGGACTTCAGAAAATTGATGAGCCCTATGCAAAGTTGAAATGTACTTGGACATTTCTCCCCATGAAGAGATGATGCTCAATTGCATTAGCTTTTCCAAAAAAGCAGTTTAATTATATATAGTTCTACCAGTTTTATAGTTTTGTGTTATTTATATATTCATTTTATCTGTAGAGTGAGAAACACAATCATATTTTCAGAGTTTAAGGTTTCTAAAGCCCATTCCAACTCAAACTATAGGGCAGGGAGAGGCAGCCCAGGACCAGAAAGTCTTACTTGGGACAATAAGGTCTAAACTGAGCCCAGTTAAACTAACTGGGGTGGGGTGCGGGGGGAATGAAATTGGTAAAGAAGAAAAGAAGGATCATGGCAGGAGCAGAAAGAAGTCTATTGAACAGAGGAGTGGAATGTCAATGCCACAGCAAGTCTAGTCTTTATTTCCTGGGTCGCTTGCTCTTGGGAGGATGGAAGGTGGGTAGTGCTTTTTCTTGTCCATCTTTGAAAACCCAGAACCTGGCACACAATAGACATATGACTGGATTAGTAAATATGTGAATGAATAATTCTACTGAAGCTCCACAGATACTTATGTTTCTGTGCCTCTTTTATTCATCTCTGCTTAACTCATCTTGTGCTCAGTGTCTGTTGAATTGCCCTTAGCTGCATAGCTTAGATAGGGATTCGGTTTGGCGCTTGAGAGCATAACTTTGCAGTCCTAGTTCAGTTTTCTTGTTCCTAATACCATGTTGCCTCTTTAATGCTGTACAAGTACTATAATATGCTCCTGAGTGCTCTTGGTGTTTCTCAGAGGTTCACAAACCACAAGTTTCTTTTCTGATAATCAGTTTCATTTCTTTTTAACCCTACCTCTTATTGGTAAGTAGCATGTTTTTCAAGTAGTGAGTTTCAAATATTCAAACCCATCACCCTTGTATTTTAGATAACCATTGATGCTTTATCTAATTTGCTTAAAAAAACAAATTAAAAAGTGTGTACTTTTTAATCTGCCATGGTCTCAATGGTAATAGATTCCATCTGAAGTAGAGCCTAGTATATTTGTTAATAGCACTTTGCCTCCAACTTCTAATTGATCTAAAGGTCTATTAAAATGGAAACTTTCAGAAAAACAACTGACTTTGCTCAAGTTTCAAACACTACTAATATGTATTAGAATCTTTTTAATCCTCATCCAAGGACATTTTTTTCATTGCTTTCCAGAGATAGAGAAAGGGAGAAAGAGAAACTTCAATGAGAGAGAAGCATCAATTGGTCACCTCCCATGCATGCCCAGACCGGGGATCATACATGCCAGGACTGGGAATTATAAGTGCCCTGGACCGGGATGGAACCCACAACCATATGTGTCCTGACCAGGAATCAAACCTGCAATAATTTGGTTACAGGACAGTGCTCTAACCAATTGAGACACACTGGCCAGGGCAAACATTTATTATGAGTTAGATTTATGGACTTACCAGACTATAGTAAGTTTTTAAAACAATGACACACTTTAATATTTCAGCACTAAATTCTACAGTTTTAGAGAATCTCAAGGAAATCTGATACTTGTGAATAGACAGAGGTTATATGGAGAATAGAATTAATAGAATAATGGCTCAGTTCACAATACTATATGACCTCTAAATGAACTCACCTGTAGTATATAAGTGTTCAGGCTTTTGAACCAAACAAATTTGGATTTTAATCTTAGCTCTGTCAGTTAATAGCCATTTGACCTTGAGCAAGTGATTTATCCTTTATGTCTCAGTTCCTCACTTCTAATACAGGAATAATAACCATCTAGCAGAAGTAATTGAAATAAGTTCCTCAATCACCCAATACATGGCAGTTATTATTATGATAATATTCATTTTAAGAATATCAATGCTTAATGTACTATTCAGGGTTTTTATTTTTATATTTTTCCTCACCTGAGGACATTTTTTTTTTCATTGAATTTTAGAGAGAGAAGGAAGGTTGAGAGAAAAGGGAAAGGAGGGAAAAAAAAAGGGAGAGAAACATCAATGTGAGAAAGAAACATGGATTGGTTGCCTTTTTGTACTGTCCAAACATGCCCTTCCAGGCCTGGACCTGGGACAGAACCCGCAGTCCAGGCCTGTGACCTGATGAGGAATTGAACCTGCAACCTTTTAGTTTTCAGGATGATGGCTCCCAATCAAGCCATACCCACCAGGGCTCATTTGGGGTTTTTAGATACAAGGAAAAGAAACTATCTCTGGCTCGTTTGAAAGCAGAAATAGTATATTTGACTAGGACACCATGTGACATTTGGATTTTCTGGTAGATTGGCAAACCTCTTAATTTAAGAGAATTAAGAGTAATTCTCTTAAAAATGCCAGACCATATCACACCTCTTCTCCAAGTCTTCCAATACTTCCCATTTCATTTAGACTGCATGTCAGTTACACAGTGAGTCATGAGGCCCTTGCCATTAGTCCTTGTTTTCCTCATTTGTCTCTCTGTTCTCATCCTCTATTTCTATCACAGTGCCAACCATGCTCAACACTCAGGGTCTTTACACTTGTTTTTCCCCCTCCAAGAACATTTGTCTCACAGTTTTTTACAACTTGCTCCTTTACTTCCTTCAGCTTCCTGCTCAGATATTGTGCTATCAGAAAATGTTCTCTGGCCACTATATAAAATTGCCCTCTGGCTCCCATCCTTTTAGATTTTTCTCCACAGCACATTAATCATCGCCTGACATTCTGTATATCTAATTGCTAAATTGTCTCTGTCTCTTCCTGTAAAATGTGAGACGATAGGGACTGATTTGCATCCTCACCATCTAATTGTCACACAATAATATCTGGTGAATGAATGTATGGTAATAGATCTTTAATAACTATCAATTTATCATTTAAATAAGGTACAATCTATATATAATGATGTCTGCACAAAATGATGTCCTTCCTTAATACTCTTGCCACAGTTATATTTTTAGAACACATCTAATTATGCCACTCACACATAAAATTTTTCTATTGCTCCTGACTGCCACTAGTCATGCTTCTTGATACAGTAGCACATAATTCTAGGTGAGAGGGTCAATTCTACTTTTAGGATATTAGAGGAGAAAATTTCCAAAAGAGGATTTTTGGCACATGTGTGTATATACTCTTTAAAAAGCCAAAAAAGTAGAGGACTTGAACTTTTCAGTGTTTTGTTTACATAGAGAAATATATCCTCATACAACTTTAGTAGAACTCTGAAAGAATTATGCAAGGCAATGTTTCTAGAAATGAAGAGCTCCTAGACTTCTATGAATACATACACAGACTTCATTTTCAAACTACTCTTTCTAGTGTCAAAATGATTTCTATACATATCCATTATTGTTTTAAGATTCAATTCTTTAACAATTATATGTGATTTTAAAAAAATACCTGCATTCATTCAGGTTTCTCCAACTCCATATGACAACCACTGTTTTAAAATAAAGGCAAAATAATTAGTCAACATGCAGCTATTTTCCTGTGTTTCAAAATAACTGATCAGGATTTTAGCCTCTGCTCTAAAATTATTTCTTAAACTTGGAGAGTCACTAAAAATCTTTAGAGTTTTTTAAAAATATTGAATAATTGACAGTAGATACTCTCTACCATTGCTTCAGAGACTACAAATCAGTTTTAACCTCCTTGAGTTTAGGTTTCTTGGTTGCCCATTTCACAATTGTATTAATTTTACCTTGTAGGACACCAATGCACACAGTAGATGTATACTAATTATATGTTCAGCTAAATCATTAAATAGCCCCCTACATTTAACACAGGCCTAGCTTCTAATGGTTGATCAATAAATATTTGTTGAGGGAATTAAAGTACCTGAAAGGAGCCTAGAAGGATGGAATAACCACCTATATTCATTCATCAACATGAAGATCAAGTGTTATATTATCAAGTGAGTTGACTTATGCTCATTAAAATAGTAAATTTCCGAAGAATTTAATTTTTTTCTACTGCAGATAGAAAAGACTTACCACAAAAATGGTCAAGTTAACAAATACACATCTTTGAGGTCTTTTTAATTCTTTCTGGGTTAGTGCATGGAATGGTGGCCTAGGAGACAGAAAGTGTGCATTTGGGCATCAAATAGTTTTATTGCAAAGAACAGTGTGATAATTACATAACCTTGGCCTACAATTTACAGAGTGAAACAAAAGTAGGTTTCCAGTTTTTCATATCAAAAAAATAAACTAATTAATAAATAACAATGCAAGAATAAAGTCTGTATTTTGCATACTTACACTGTAAACCTACTTTTGCCCAACCCCTTATATCCAGTTCCTTATTAAGGTCTGAGTTTTGGTATTATGGAAATGTAGTAAACCACATCTCAAGTGTCTCATAAGTGAGAAAACACTGAGCAAAAAAGAGAAGGAAGTCATTGTTCTTGCAGTGACACTTAACAACCAACTACATTTAAAAAAAAGAAAAAAAAAAAACTACATTACATTCCTGAAGACTAAAGTGAGGTGGTTTGCTTCATAGACTATCAAGTTAGATAATTGGAAAATTAAGGCAGTGCAATATTAGCAGAGAGAAAAAAATTAACCAGTACAACAGACTATAAAACCCATGAACAGAAGCATGCCTCTATGAATCAGAGTATGAAAAAGTTACAAAAAAAAATCTTTGCAGGGAAAAAATGGACTGACTATTCAATAAATGATGCTCAGATAACTAATTATTTAATTTTGAAATTGGAGTCTTTTTGAGTATCATACATAAAAATCAATTCCATACATATTAAAGATTTAAACTTTAAAAATGGAAAAAATTAAATTTTAAGAATAAAATTTGAGCCCTGGCTGGTGTGGCTCAATAGATTGAGCACCAGCCTGCAAACCAAATGGTTACTGGTTCAATTCCCAGTCAGGGCACGTGTCTGGGTTGCAGCCAAGGTCCCCAGTTGAGGGTGCTCTAGAGACAACCACACATTGATGTTTCTCTCCATTTCTTTCTCCTTCCCTCCCCCTCTATAAAAATAAATAAATAAAATCTTTTTAGAAAAAGAATAAAATTTGAAAAAACTTTAATAATCATGACATTTTTAGAGACAAACCATAATGGATTGAATAATTCAACTGTATTAATATCAAGTATTACTTCTTATTAAAAGATCTCAAGAAGACAGGAAAAATACAAGCTACAGACTAAAGGACAATGTTAAGATATATAACCAACCAATATTTAGTAGCCATAACATATAGAGAATTCCTATGAATAAAATAAATAGAAATAGTCAAATAAACCCATCAAAAAATGGGCACAGAGCATGAATAGGGATTTCACCTAAGAGGGAAAACAATTATGAAATAAACATATAGGAAGATGCTCGATCTCATTTATAAGAAGGGAAGTGCATATTAAAATTACAATGAGACACTATTTCACATTCACCAGATTGACAAAAAATTTTAAAGGAAATTCCTAAGTGTGCACAAGGAAATGGAACAGTAGTAACTTTTCTATACTGCTCAGAAATAATTTGGCATTATATGCTATAACAATTGACATATACCCTGTGCAATATATCCATTGCATAAGAACATCAAGATACAAGACAAATATTCAGTGTAGTGCTAGCCAGAGACAAAGGGTGCTGGGGGTAGGTGGAGGTTGGCAAAGGGTGGGGGGAAATGGAGGTGGAAAAAGACTTTGCTTGGGGCCATAGGTGCACAATGTGGTGTGCAGATGATGTTTGTTGAGTTGAAACCTGTATGATTTTATATACTAATGTCACCCCCAATAAATTCAATTTAAGAAAAAGGAAAAACATACAAGAAATCAAAATCCTAAAAATAATTAAAATGTCCCTTCATAGGGTAATAGAAAAATTGTGGTGTATTTACATCCAGAAATACTATATAGCAATAAAAAAGAATGATATAGTTATATGCATTAACATGATTGAATCTCACAAATATTCTTGGCAAAAAAATAATTGCAGAAGAATGCAGAAATGTATATGTGGCATTGCAATTTATAATATAAAAATTATGTTTGGTCTTCAACTTTCCTTGACACAAAGTCCACAAACCCTTGAAATTTCTTACGTGGTAAGAAGCACCTTTCAACTACATTTGAGTTTATGTTAATGAGGGAATTTTTGGAAAACTTCCAAGATAGGGGCTGGTTGCCAGGAGAACCAACTAGGCTTAGAGGGTTGGAACTTTCAGTCTGCCCCTACCTTCACCTTGTTGGAAAGAAGAGGAACTGGAGGTTGAATCAGGCATCAATAGCCAATGATTTTATCAATTGTACCTATCTCATGAGGCCTCCATAAAAACCTGAAAGTTTAGCATTCAGAGAGCTTCCGGACTGGTAAACACATGGAGGTTCTGGGAAAGTGGAGAGCCCAGAGAGAGCATGGAAAGGTCCATGCCCCATCCCCCATACCTTGCCCTATGCATCTCTGTCGTCTGTTTCTGAGTTATATCCTTTTGTTGAAGAAAAACCACAGGTCTAAAATGGCATCACTCATGCTAAAAGTCCATGTTACCAAACCTGGGTCTAATTAATCTTTGTTGTAATTGCAGTTTCCAAAGTCTCCCAGAAATATAATCAACAAGTCTGGAATTTTCTGATCAACACCACTGAGGTAATCCGTTGTCCCCATCACACGCCCTTCATCACAGAAAGATGTCTGGTCCCAAAATAAAAATTTCTTGAATAAACTAAATGAACAAACAAAATTGAAACAGACATAGATACAGAGAACAGACAGATGGTTGCCAGAGAAGAGGGCTGTTGAAGAACTGGGTGATAAAGGTGAAGGGATTAAGAAGTACAAATTGATAGTTACAAAATAGTCACAGGGATGTAAAGTACAGCACAGAGAATATAGTCAATAATATTGTAATAACTAGGTATGGTGTCAGGTGGGTAATAGGAACATCAGGGGGAACACTATTTAAAGTATATGATTGTTTAACCATTATGTTGTACAACAAACTAATAAATGATAACACTAAGTATAAACTATAACTTAAAAATAAATTTTAAAGTGTTTAATAAAAATAAACAAATAATTCTTTTCTTTTGTTAACAGCTCCCATGCCATACCTTTCTTCCTACAAAAACCTCCCATTTTGTTCAAACCTTTGGAACACCCTTCTAGTTGCTACATAGGATACAGCCCGATTCATGGATCATTTAATAAAATTTAGAACTTCAACTTTACTTGGTTGAATTTTGTTTTTTAATACTTTTGTAATAAACTTATAATCTATTAAGTGAACTGTTTTTCTGAGTTCTGTGAGCTGCTATAACAAATTAATTGAACCTGCAGAGTAGATCATGAGAACCTCTGATTTATAACCATTAGGTCAGAAGCACAGGTAACAACTTGGACTTGCAATTGGAAATCTGAAGTGGGGAAGGGGGACATGACACTTCCTCTAGGTGGAAAGTATCAGAATTGACTTAAACTGTGAGACCTCCAGTTGGTGTCACAGAATTGTCTGATGTGTGGAGAACCCACCCTTCTGGTGTCAGAGTGGCGTTGTAGGAGAATATTGAGAACAGAGGAGACGCACGGTGTAAGTATGTTGTTTTTCCTTTAAAATATATACATTCAAAAACTTTTAAAACCCAAATAATCTATTATAAACAGAAATAAAAATTGTTACACATTTCAGAAGAGAGATTACCTCAGTAATGGAAAGATGGCAGTTTGGGAGGGGCCTTCAAAGTTTTAGGAATGCTCTTTTTCTTATGTTGGGTTGCAGCCACACATGTGTTTGTCCCTTAACAGATATTTAGATCACATACCTCCTATGTTCTTTTGTATGTATAGAATATTTCATGATATAAGTATAAGAATATAAAAACCGCCTTGGCTGGTGTAGCTCAGTGGATTGAGCGCAGGCTGCGAACCAAAGCATAGCAGGTTCGATTCCCAGTCAGGGCACATGCCTAGGTTGCAGGCCATGTCTCCCAGCAACCGCACATGGATGTTTCTCTCTCTCTCTCTCTCTCTCTCCCTCTCTTCTCTCTCTAAAAATAAATAAATAAAATCTTAAAAAAAGAATATAAAAACAAATTGTTAAGAAAAATGTAAAGTCCTTGTAGAAGTACTAGCAATTCAAGAACTCAGCAACTAAGTATCATTTTCCATATATAAGTAAAACATTCCGCTACACAGATTGTTTTTTATTGTAGTTCCTCAAAAAACTAAAAATTGAACTGCCTTTTGACCCAGCAATTCCATTGCTGGGATTATACCCTAAGAATGCTGAAACACCAATTCAACTACAGAGATTTTTGAAGGAAAAATAATGTGTTTTATAACCAAAAAGTGAAAACACAATCTAAGAGTTCATTAAAATATTTTAAAGTGCTTCATTCAAAATTAGTTCCTGAAGTGACATGGAAATTAAAGTAATACATCAGGAGAAAGTTGGCAAAGGCCTATATGACTAGAGATGTATTTTAAGATATAAACATATCTTAGTATTTTTTCCTCCATTGATTTTCCCCTTAAACAACTCCCGCCAGCTCCCAACCCAATTCAAGAATGTAGCCCTGGCTGGGTGGCTCAGTTGTTTGTAGCATTGTCCAGTACACCGAAGTCTGCAGGTTTGATTCCCGGTCAGTGTACATAGCTAGGTTGCAGATTTGATCCCCAATTGGGGTATATATGGGAGGCAACTGATCGATGTTTTTCTCTCTGATGTCTCTCTCTCTCTCCTCCCTCTCCTCTCTCTAAAATCAATAAATATATCCTCAGCTGAGAATAAAAAAGAAAAGAAAAAAATAGCAGGTGTGCTTTTTTGCCCCTTTCTCACAGACTATTATTTTGCTAGCCCCCCAAAAAAACATGCTTGCCATATTCTTGCCTGTGCCATAGTCCCTCCCCTTTAATCAGGGATGGCTCTGTGACCTGCTTAGCACTGTTTCAAGTCCTAAACCTTAAGAAAGTCTCAAGCTTCCACTTTTGTGCTCTAGGGGAAGCCAGGTACTACATAAATCTCATTACCCTGAGACTGCCTCTCTGTTAGAATCCCAACCTAGCCATGAGGAAAGGCACAGGAGAGAGATCTGAGGGACCTGACCATCAGTCCCTGCACAGTGTCAAGCCAACAATCACTACCAAATTGCCAGTCATTTGAGTAAAGCATCTTGGAAGCGACCCCTCTAAGAACTGTTCAGACTGATACCACATGGAACAGGAAGATCCAGTTCTACTAAGCCCTGCCCAAATTGCAGAATCATGAGCAAATAAACAGAATGATTATTGTTTTAAGCCACTAGGTTTTGAGGTACTCTGTCATGCACCAATTCATAACTGAAACAAGGTGCAGGGTAGAAAAGATACTTTCTTCCTTGGAATCTTTTTTGACCCTAGAAACCTAAGTTTTTAGGAGAATGCAGAGGATTTTTAAGGGGGTGGGGATGAGAAAGGGATTTATAGGCTTGATAGAGTGCCTTAAAAAAATGAAGAGAGTTTTGTCCAGATTAAAAAGATTCCCTTTAGAGGTGCTACTCTCATCTCCCCTAAATAGCGGTATACAGGGGGGACAAAAATGGAATTATCTTCTGGAGGGCGAGCCCCTTGTAATATAGACATCCCCCACTAGGTGAGAGTCCTAGAAATGCATCTGTATCAGTGTATCAGCTGATGTTTTGAGAGGCTGGGCTTCAGTGAATTTCTTTTAAGACTCTCAACATGTCTGCCCATTTCTCGATAGGCGATTTCTGAGTGCACTTGCCTACACTGCACCGACTGTTCTGCAGCTTTTGACCAAAAATGGCAAGATGTCCCCTACCCCACCCTTCCTATTTACCTGATCTCACCCCTAGCAACTCTTATTTTTTATTTCCCTGGATGAAAAAAGTCCTCAAAGGCCTGGCTGGGGAGAGGTGGCAGGCTGTGCCGGAGGGGCTGACTTAAGGGGAAACAGAGACCCAGAGATTGCTGTGAACTACAGTGGTTGCCACAGTGGGAGAAATTCCCAGTCTTACGTGAGAATTCATTAAAAAGTGGGCTAGAGATGATCAGGGGAGCCGCATTGTTTCCTCTCTGGCCCCTCGCTCACAAATAGTTCTGCAGCACAGCAAGGAGGGTTGCCCTGCCTGGGTGAATGCCCAAGGCCCTGCCCCCTTATAACTTAACAGGGGCCCTGAACAAAAAAATAGGGCCAAAATGAAAGAACAGAGCAAATCCTCAGAAACAGAGCTAAGCAAGGAGGAAATAGTCAACCTATCTGATGGAGAATTTAAAGCCCTGGTGACGAAAATGCTGACAGAACTGATTGAGCTTGGTCAAAAAATGGAAGAACAAATGAAAGATACCTGAAATGAAATAAAGCAACATATTCAAGAAACTAACAGTGACAGAAAGGAAGCCAAGACTCAAATCAATGAGTTGGAACAAAAGGAAGAAATAAACATCCAACTGGAACAGAATGAAGAAATAAGAATTCAAAAACATGGAGAGAAGCTCACAAACCTCTGGGACAACCTAAAACGTTCCAATATCTGAATTATAAGGGTGCCAGAAAGAGAAGAACAACAGCAAGAAATGGAAAACTTATTTGAACAAATAATAAAGGAAAACTTCCCCAATCTGGCGAAGGTAATAAACTTCCAGGAAGTTCAGGAAGCCCAGAGTCCCAAAGAAGTTGGACCCAAAGAGGAACACACCAAGGCACATCATCATTAAGTTACTCAAAATTAAAGACAAAGAGAGTATCTTAAAAGCAGCAAGAAGAAAGGAAAGAGTTACCTACAAAGGAGTGCCCATAAGGCTATCAGCCAATTTTTCAAAAGAAACCTTGCAGGCAAGAAGGGGTTGGAAAGAAGAATTCCAAGTCATGAAAGGCAAGGACCTCCATCCAAGATTACTCTATCCAGCAAAGCTATCATTTAGAATGGAAGAGCAGATAAAGTGCTTCCCAGATAAGGTCAAGTTAAAGGAGTTCATCATCACCAAGCCATTATTATATGAAATGTTAAAGGGACTTATTTAAGAATAAGAAGATAAATATGAACAGTAAAATGACAACAAACCCACAACTATCAACAAATGAACCTAAAAAAATAAAAGAAAGAAAAAAAAAACAAAAACTAAGCAAACAAGAACAGGAACAGGATCAGAAAACTGGACATCACATGGAGGGTTTTCAATGGGAACGGGGAAAGGAGGAATAGTGGGGGAAAGGTACAGGGAAAAGAAGCACAATTGGAAGGCATTAAATAGATGGAGAGAGGTAAAAAATGGTATAGGAAACAGAACTGAAAGAAGTTATATGTAAAACCCATGGACATGAACTAAGTGGGGGATGCTGGAGTGTGGGGGGATATAGGGTGCAGGGGGGATAAAGGAGGAAATATTGAGAAAACTGTAATAGAACAATCAATAAAATATCCTTTTTTAAAAAAAGGACTTCAAAGGGAAATGGCTTGCCAATGTGGAAGAGGTGAAACAAACAAAAACAAAACAAAACAAATAAACAGCAGAAGCACTAAAAGGCATCGAAATAAAAAAGATCTGTTTTGAGCAGTGGGAAAAAAATGTCTCAATAGCAGTATTGCATCAAATGGAGAGTATTTTGAAGGTGACTGAAATTTAAACATGTAAAAATAAATACACACTTTTTTATAAATAAATTATGTTTTTTGTGGGGTTCCCCCTTGTGTACATGCAGAGACTGGCATCAAAAGAAGCTTTGCAAGTCATCCCCATGTCCCAAGCAGCACAAAAGCAACAGGAAGTCAACAGATCCAAAGAGGCCAAGTAGACATAAATGAGCCTCTTTCCCTACCACCTAGAGCTTGGAACTTGTTAAAAGTGGAAACGGAAGAAACTCCAAGATGTGCTCTACCTGTCTGATAGATTGGGTGCTCAAAGTCATAAACTATATGATAGAAAGTATTTTAGCTGGCAAACTCCTATCACTAAAATTGTCCTTACCTTTTCAGAAAGATATATTTAGAAAATAATAAATTTGGCAATATAGGAGCATTTAAAAACTCACTTTCTTTTAGATTTATCAGAGTATTCACTTTTTAAGTTATATAAATGTCTAATCACTGGGTTGTGCCCCTGAAAGTAATATAATATGGTACACCAACTGTGATTTTAAAATAAAATATTTCAAAACTCACTTTCCAGCCCTGGCTGGATAGCTCAGTTGGTTAGAGTGTTATCCTGATATGCCAAGGTTATGTATTCGATCTCTGGTCAGGACACATACAAGAAACAACCAATGAACACATAAATAAGTGGAACAACAAATCAATCTCTCTCTCTCTCTCATCAATAACTTTTTAAAAATCTCATTTTCTTGTCCTTTATTTTGTAGATATTTTTATTTGGGGATAATTTAATCTCATCAGCATATCCTAGACTGCATTTTCTCCCCTTCTTTCTGCCAACTATCTTATTTGTAATACTTTTTGAAGCTAGTGTCATCATATACATAGATATCAGCTCTATATTCCAAATCAGCAGGGAATTCTGCAAGTTTTTATCTATTATAGGAGGGTACCACTAACAGGTTGGCCATGTAACTATCTTTGGCCAATGATATTAACAAATATAATGCAAGCAAGCCTTTGATAGGCAATGCACATTGACCTTTAGGTTTTGAAATTTTTTGACAGCCAAGTATGAAACCTAGTTATCCTATTAGAAATGTCTAATAGAAGAGAACTGAGCTTCAGTTTTCAACAGCCTTAGATAAATGCCAGACATATAAGTGAGACCATTGTGGATCAACCTGTCAGGTGATTGCTACTGTATATGTAATCTCAAGTGAGTCCAGCAAAACTGCCCAGTTAAGCTCACACCACATTACAGAATCACAGGCAAATAAACTGTTTGTTTTTGAGGCCACTAAATTTTTTTAATGTAAAACTATTTATTGAAGTGGGTGGGCTGGGATGGGAGTATATGACAGAAAACTCTACTTGGAAAACAATTAAAATAAAATTAAAAAAATATATTTATTGACCACTTTTCACCAATTTACAATAAAGTAAGCAATATACAGTTCGATAACATTCTGATCATTACAAAGTTAGTTATTCTTGACTGCTCTGTTGAACCAGTAACACAGATACTGAAAAGATTGAGTCTACATGTAAGGAATGGGTTGGGTAAAATAAACAAAGCATGCAAATCAATAGTTTATATTGAAAAAATTTGTTCACTAATTTATACTACTAGATACTAAATGGCAATATTTTTAATTACCTGATAAGTTTCAGGAACAAAGACATTTCCATGGAGCATGGACTTTTAGTCAATACAGTACAAGATTAGAGAATCTGAGATAGCAGCAGAGTAAGTGGAAGTTACAGTCACCTCTTCCCAGCACCAAATTGGAATTACAACTATATTATAGAACAATCAACATCAATAACCAACTGAAGAGCAGATAAGTCTTATAACCAAGGATATATAGAAGCCACACTGAGACTGGTAGGAACGGTGGAGACATAAAAAGGGCTGGCCCTGTACCCATGTATAATGGATGAGAATACAAAGGGATATCTCAGCTTCTGAGGTCCCCTTTGAGGAGTGTGGGATCTCAACCCTACAGCAGGCTCCCCAGCCTATAGAACTAGAGTAGGGAAGAGAAGCCCACATAACATCTGGCTATAAAAGTCAGCAGAGATTCTGTCCACCAGGGAGAGATAGAAGTTTGCTAGAAACCCAGACACCCTCTTAAAGGGCCAGCACAGAAGTCATATTGATAGCCACTCACCCTGGGCTCCAGCAGAGGGTGGGTTGCTCTGAGCAGACTAGAGTCATGTGAGGAAAACTGGGTTGTGTGGTTCTGGGGAAATAGCTGAAGAATCTGCCACCAGGGTTCCTGTGCTGAGTCCCTCTCCATACTGGCCACAGACACCCCCATTCTTAGGTGAAGCACTCCCCTCCACAGGGTATACTGGGGGAAATGAAATAGCCCCACCCTCCTGACTCCCTATTGCTCAGCCCTGCCAAGCTCACACCTTGTGGAGGAGTCAGCTGCCTGGACTCCTGATACAGAGGTCTGAGCAGACTCAGGGCATATCAGAGACAGACCCAATTAGCTCCTTAAGCAGCACATCCAAAAGATGTCTCTCAGCAGGCACTGGATGCCGCTGGGGCAAATTCTGCATCATGTGGTTAGCACCCACACAATAGCTTGTACACTGTGGTTCACAGTCAGCCAGCCTGAAGGTCAACCCCACCTACAAAAGGGCCAACAGAAATCAAGGCTCAACTACAGCAGAAGGGCTCACATAACCCACACAAGTGATATTTCTGGAGCACCTTATTTGGGTCACCTGGGAAAGTGCACTACTGAGCCTCATAGGATACCTACTCTATAACGTCAGTATACCAAGACTGGGAGACAGAGGAGATCCAGCTAATATAGAGAAACAAATACAGAGAAGCAGCCAAGAGAAGGAGGCAAAGAAACATGCCCCAAATGAAAGAACAGGGGAAATCCACAGAAAAAGATCTAAGTGAAATGGAGGCAAGCAATTTACCAGATACAGAGTTCAAAACATTGGTTATAAGAATGCTCAAGAACTTAGGGGAAGAATGGGTAAAGTCAGTGGGATCTTAAACAAAGAGATAGCATAAAAGAGGACATAGAAACCATAAAAGAAGAATCAGTGAGAAGTAATAATATAATATCTGAAATGAAGAATACACTAGAAGGAATCAACAGTAGGTTAGATGAAGCAGAGGATTGAATTAGTAATTTGGAAGACAAGGTAGAAAAAAACACCCTATCAAAGCAGAAAAAAGAAAAAAGAATTTTAAAAAATGAGGATAGTTTAAGGGACCTCTGGGACAACATGAAGTGTAACAACATCCACATAATAGGGGAAACAGAAGAAGAGAGTGAGTAATAGATTGAGAACCTATTTGAAGGTGTAATAACAGAACACTTCCCAAAACTCATGAAGGAGAAAGATACACAAATCCAGGAAGTGCAGAGAATCTCAAACAAGATGAACCCAAAGACACCCACACCAAGACACACCATAATTAGAATAGCAAAGGTTAAATACAAAAAGAGCATCTTAAAAGTAGTGAAAGAATGACAATTACCTACAATTACCTTAACTGTTATCTGATTTCTCAACAGAAACATTTCAGACCAGAAGGGACTTGCATGAGATACTCTAGTAATGAAAAGCAAGGACCTACAAAATACTCTACCCAGCAAAGTCATCATTTAAAATTGAGGCAAAAATAAAGAGCTTTTCAGACAAAAAACAAACAAATAAACAAACAAAACTACAAGAGTTTATTACCAGCAAACCAGCCCAGTGTTACAAGAAATGTTTTAAAGGGACTTCTTTAAGGAGAAAAAAAAGAGAGAAACATAGTTATACAAAATTAAATTTCAATAAACATGTCAATATACTATTTATTTCAACAAACCTATGAATAATCCCTGTAAATGTAAATAGCTTAAATGCTCCAATCAAAAGTCAAGGGTAGCTGAATGCATGAGAAAACAAGACCCATACATTTGCTGTCTACAAGAGACCCACCTAAGATTGAAAGATGCACACAGACTGAAAGTAAAGGAATGAAAGAAGATATTTCATGCAAATTAAAAAAAAAATTTTAAAGCTGGGGTAGCATTACTTTTATCAGACAAAATAAACTTTTAAAAATGCTGTAAAAAAGACAAAGAAAGACATTACATAATGATAAAGGAATCAACTTAACATGAAGATATAACTCTTGTAAACATTTATGCACCAAAAATAGAAGCACCTAAATATAAAGGCAAATCTTGATGTACATAAAGGAAGAGATTGACAGTAATATAATCACAGCAAAAGATTTTAACACCCCATTGACATCAATGAATAAATCTTCCAGAGAGAAAATCAACACAAAGACAGCCCCTTAAATGTTACACTAGATTAGATAGATTTACTGACATTTTGCAAGCATTTAACACCAATGCAGCAAAATATACATTCCTTTCAAGTACACATGGAATATTTTCTATGATAGACCACATGTTATGACACAAAACAAGTCTCAATAGATTTAAGAAGATTAAAATCATATCAAGCATATTCTCTGACCACAATGGTATGAAGCTAGAAATCAATTACAAGAAAATAAAACTGAAAAATGCACAAACACATGGGAGATAAATAACATGTAATCAAATGATGAGTGGGTTGACCATAAGATCAAGGAAGAAATCAAAAGATACCTTGAGACAAATGAAAATGAGAACAAAACAACCTAAAAGGGGCACAGTGAAAGCAGTTCTATGAGGGAAATTAAGAGAGTTACAGGTTTACCTCAAAAAAAAAAAATAAGAAAAATCTCAAACAAACAATCTATTACACCTAAAGAAACTAGAAAAAGAACAACAAAGCCCAAAGTGAGTGGAATGAATAAAATAATAGAGATCAGAATGGAAATAAAGAAAACAGAGTATTAAAAAACAACAAAAAAGATCAATGAAACCAAGAGCTGGTTCTTTGAAAAGATAAACAATACTGATAAATGTTTAGAGAGACTCATTAAGGAAAAAAAGAGAGAGGACCCAAACAAATATAATCAAAAGTGAGGAAGCAACAATGGACACCATAGAAACACAAAGAATTTTAAGAAAATACTACAAATAAATCTATGCCAATAAATTGGACAACCTGGAAAAAATTGATAATTTCCTAGAAGCGTACAACTTTTTAAAACTGAATCTAGAAGAAACAGAAAGTCTGAACAGACCAATTACAACTAATGAAATCAAAACAGTAATTTAAAATAAAACTCTCAACAAACAAATGTCCTGTACCAGATGGCTTCACAGGTGAATTTTCCCAAACATTCAAAGAACTATCACCTTCCTTCCCAAACTATTCCTAAAAATTCAAGAGAATATTCCTGAACTCATTTTACAAAGCCAGCATTATCCTAATTTCACAACCAGATAAAGACACTACAAAGAAAGAAAATTATATGCCAATATCCCTGATAAACATAGATACAAAAATCCTCAACAAAATGTTAGCATACCAAGCCCTGGCCACGTGGTTCAGCAGGGTGGAGCATCATTCAGTGCACAGAAGGGTTGATCGTTGATCCCCTGTCAGGGCACATACCTAGGTTGCAGGTTAAATCCCTGGTTGGGATGCATGTAGGAGGCAATCCACGAAAACATGTCCTTAGGTGAGAATTTTAAAAAAACTTAGCATACCAAATTCAGCAATATATTGAAAAAGTCTTTCACCATGATCAGGTGAGATTTATTCCTGAGGTGCAACGTTGGTATAATATCTGTGAATAAATTAACATGATACACACATGAACAAAATGAAGAATAAAAATCATATGATCATATCAATAGATGCAGAAAAGCATTTGACAAAATGCAGCACCCATTTATGATAAAAACTCTCAGAAAAGTGGAAATGGAGGGAACATATCTCAACATAAAACCATATATGACAAACCCACAGCTAACATCATTACTCAATGGGGAAAAAGTGAAAGTGTTTCCTTTAAGATCAGGAACAAGACATGGATGCCTGCTTTTATCACTCTTATCCAGCATTGTACTGGAGTCCTAGCCACAGCAATCAGACAAGAAAAAATAAAAGGCATCCAAATTAGAAAGGAAGAAGTATTCTGAATACAGGTCTTTTACTTTTTTGGTTAGGTTTATTCCTAGGTATTTTATTTTTCTTGTTGCTATATAAATGGGATTTTTTTCTTGATTTCTGCTTTTGATGTTTCATTGTTGGTATACAAAAACGCTTTTGATTTCTGGATATTGACTTTGTATCCTGCTGTTTTGCCAAGTTCATTTACTAGGTTGAGCAGTTTTTTTGTGAAATCTATAGGATTTTCTATGTACACTATCATGTCATCTGCCAACAGTGACAGTTTTGTTTCTTCCTTTCTGATTTGGATGCCTTTTATTTCCTTTTTTTGTCTGATTGCTGTGGCTAAAACTTCCAATACTATGTTGAATAGAAGTGGTGAAAGTGGACAACCTTGTCTTGTTCCTGATCTTAGTGGAAAAGATCTTAGTTTTTGCCCATTGAGTATGATGTTGGCTGTAGGTCTCTCATATATGGTCTTTATTATGTTGAGGGATGCTCCCTGTGTTCCCACTTTGCTGAGTGTTTTTATCATAAACGGGTGCTGTACCTTATCAAATGCTTTTTCTGCATCTATTGATATGATTATGTGATTTTTGTCTTTCCTTTTCTTTATGTGACATATTACATCTATTGATTTGCGAATACAGTACCATCCTTGCAAACTATGGTACATTTACACAATGGAATTCTATGCAGCAGAAAGAAGGAGCTCCTACCCTTTGTGACAGCATGGATGGAACTGGAAAGCATCATGCTAAGCGAACTAAGCCAGGCAGTGAAAGCCAAATACCATATGATCTCACCTTTAACAGGAACCTAATCAACAAAACAAATGAACAAGCAAAATATAACCAAAGACACTGAAATAGAGAACAGGCTGACAGTGACCAGAGGGGAGAGGGGAGGGAATTTCAGGGGAAAAGGGGAAAAGTTTACAGGAACAAGTATAAAGGACACATGGACAAAAACAACGGGCAGGGGTGGAAATGGAAGGAGGTGGTGAGGAATTGGGGGGGTAGTCTGGGATGGGAGTAAAATGCAGAAAACTGTACTGAAACAAGAATTAAAATAAAAAAATCATAATCAGATAAGAAAAAAAGAAAGGAAGAAGTAAAACTGCCATTATTTACAGATTACATGATACTGTATAGAAAGAATCCTAAAGATTTCACCAAAAAAACAAAAACAAAAACAAAAAACCAACCAGTAGAACTGGTAAAGGAATTCAGTAAAGTAGTAGGATACAAAATAAATATATAGAAATTGGTTTCATTTTTAGATACCAATAATGAACAATCCGAGTAGGGTGGTTGTTGGCAGTGATAAAAAATGTTTTGCCTTCAGGGAGTTTTGCAGTTAAACCATTACATTTATATGACTATAAATAAAAATAGGAATTCTGATAAAGCTGCTTTAAATTGTCCAATTTAAATTGTCCATTTAATTACAGAGTCATCTATTTCATTTGAATGTTTATGGCTTCAGAAAATTTCCAATTTAACTTGAGTTGATTTATTTGTTGGGTTTCTCAGAAGAACGGCACACACAAAACATCCTAGGCTTACTCATGGTTGTAAAATGTCATTTCTTTTTTTTGGTGAATGTAAAAAAATAAAACCAACCAACCAACAACTATTTACATGTGTACAGGGTAGGGCAGTAATAGGTTTACAGTTGTTCATATAGAAAATAATACAATAATTAATGAATAATCCAAAAAGAATAAACGCACAATTGTGAACCTGCTTTTGCCCAACTCTGTATTTATGTTTACACACAAAAACAAATCTACAATGGTCCTTAGGAATTATATGTTAAATGTAAGGTCTGACTGAGTAGTAACTATGGAAATTTTTATAGCATTTAGAAAAGCTCTTCCTAATGAAGAGGAAATAATATGCTATGATATCAAATTTTTTTCCTGATAAATGAAGCAACTATAGAAACCTTTTATTTGTTCAATGTAGCCAGTTATTGATTTAAAAAATACAACCCAACAATCCCCTGAATACTATTCAAAATTAATATATCATGCTTGATTTTTATTAGAATGTAGTTATTTTCCACACTAATAAGAGATAAAAACATATATATATGGTTTATATACACACACAGATTATTGTACATCTTCTGGACAAAAATGCCAAGTTTGTCTCTCTTCACAAAAAAACAATTGCAATTGGAGGACAGTTTATGTTTGTCTTTTTTCCAGGATCAAGTCTGTCTCATCCATATTTTTCTATTTCATGACAAACATTAATTTTCCACTACTATCAGTGACACCAGTTACTTGTTCAGGATCAAGACCACTATGAAGTATCTTGGTTCGTCAGCAGCATCTCTTCTCTTCTTTGACTTGCTGTCATCAGTTTCAGTCATATAAAGGTTTTCTTTTTGTAGCACCTAGTTCTTTACTAGCTTGTGAAAATTTTAAAAAAAATGCTTCATTAACCCTAGACCATCAAAATTTTCTTTAGGTTTTTAAGTATTGTCAGCATCTGTAAATCTCTTCCACTTAAGGAAATATTCTGCCTTCCCATCCACTCTGCATTAGTCCAGTACATTTTTACACTAGAAAATCTTCAAGCTCTACTGCTTCAACATTTTTTTACTTTTTCCCATTCTGTTTCTTTCCCATTCTTTACAGTGTAGTTTTATTGGAAGCCATTTTTTACTTGTGGACTTGAGGAGCTATTATTCACTGTTTCCCAGCACCTCTGATCTGAGTCTGTGTTATGTCAGATCTCAGGATGGGAAATGGGGAGCTGTGCAAAAGACTGTTAGGTTTTGGGCAACAGATAACTTGACACTTAAATATTTATATTCTATATGATAAGATGACCAATGAAAATAAAAAGTCAATTGAGCCCTGGCTGGGTTGCTTAGCTGGTTGGCTCATCGTCCAGTACACCAAAAGGTTGCAGGTTCAAACCTCAGCCAGGGCACATACCTAGGCTGTGGTTTCCATCCCCGGTCAGGGTGTGTATGGGAGGCAACTGCTCAATGTTTCTTTCTCATATCTCTCTCTCTCACTCCCCCTTTCCCTACCTCCCTTCCCCTCTGAATATTAAGCATTTTGTGAATGTTGTGTAATTTCAGCCTAATAACTCTTGGGCAGAGGTGCTCCCATTCATAATTTTCAGCAACGTGACAGCAGCGCTGGAGGGGAAACGTGTAGGATAAAGATTCGGATGCGGAGATACTCCGGGGACCTGAACGCTGTCCGTATTCCAGAACTCTAGGAGGCCACCTGAAGAAGGCCGCGCTAGTCACAGAACTTTGGTTCAGACGTTCTCAGGATGGCCCATACTGGGGCCCACATAAAACCATTAGGAAATGGGATGGAAAGGGTGGCGCAGGGTCTCTTGACAGGTTTTCTCTCCGGGGTAACCCACATGCTCCCGCGGGGTAAGTTCCCCCCAGCGAGGCCTGTGCGCCTGATACTGCACGCCTGATGCTGAGTTAACGCCACACGACCCTGTGGGCACAGCGTGAGCAACCCGGAAGCTCGAGGCCCCGCAGCCTAGGTTCGGTTCGCCGCGAGGAGAGTAGATACCAGGACCCTCACCACAGCGAGAAAACAATCACTCAGAAGCCTCCCCACGCCGCTCCCGGGACAGGCTCTCTGGCCCCAGCTAAGGTGTAGCCCATAACAGCTCAGGTGCCCACGGAGCGCCCCCGCTCCCCTCCACCTCCGCCGGGGCGAAAGGGGCGGGCCCAGGCGCGGAAGCCCCGCCCCTGCCCGCGCGGTCTGCCGGATTCGCCCCGCCTCCTCTTGAACGCTGGCGGCCCCCCTTCCTTCTGCGCCACAGGCCTTGGCGAAGGCCCTGGTTCCGAGTCGCGCTGCGAGGCTCGCGTGGGTGGCTTCGGGCGCGGGTCCCGGCCCCACGAGCAGCGCACCCACCACCCCGCGAGCGGCGGCCGCGGAAGTGACGTGTGTACGGCAGGAGCCTGTTTGAATCGGTTCCCGGGTGATCCTAGCGTTTGCCACTGTTCTGCTGCCACCGCGGAGGGTGGGGCAGCAGCGCGCCGGGGTTGAGGCCTCCGGCTGCTCCGGGGACTGAAGCTGAAGGCGCCGCGCGGATCCCGAGTCTGAGTCCTCTGAGCAAGGAGGCTTAAGACGCCGGCGCGGCTGTTTTTTTCTCCACTCCCCCAATATGGCAGCGGCAGGCGGCGGCGGGCCTTCTGCGGGGACTGGAGAGGGCGGCGGAGGCGATGGCTGCAGGAACGTGTACCTGTTTGACCGGCGCGAGAAGGAGTCGGAGCTCGGAGACCGGGTGGTTCAGGTCGGGGAGCACTCGGACTACTCGGAGTTCCGCGCCTCCGTGTGTCAGGTACGCGAATGGACGAGGGAGGGATGCGCAACCTTTGGGTTGCGAGGGTGAGGAGAAACTCAAGTTTTCACTATAGGCAATAAACCTGTCACCCAGCGCCGGTCCTGAGGCTTTGGCTTCTCTCTCCCGGGTGCCCGCCATCTCCGTGTCCAGGCGACAGGAAGCCCAGGGCCGGCCCTACTCGGGGTGTAGAGCCGGCCCCCCTGTGGGCCTCCCTCTGCCCCGGCATTTTACGGGGGACCTCGCTGCCCAGGGTTTGAGACCTCGAGTTTAATTGGCCTGTGGGAACCTTAGTACTCCACTTGTGTCTTTTTCGTGTGGAAATTTTATTTTGTAAAGAAGAGAGAATTAGTTATACCTGGTGGCTCTGTGAGGAGGGTTGCGATGCTTAAAAGTTGTGAAATTCCTGGAGTTGATTGACTTCAGGTTCTTTAAATGATGCAGTAATTTCCCGGCTCGCCCTGTCAAGAACCCGCGCTCGCCGGCGCGGGAAGGGTCCTTCCCTGGTGGGAACACTTGTCCAAGTTGATGTGGCAGGTGGAGCTTTCTTTCTGGTTTTCTGAACCCTAGTCCTCGGGAGTTCCTGAACTAACTCGGAGGGTGTCCGTGGGTGACTGTAGAACACCAAAGAAAGCAGTGTGTTAGTTGGCTTTAAAAATTAAGGACCATGTGAAAAAACCAGTTTTGACCTGTGAAGCATTTTATGTATAAGATGGTGGTGATGCTGTCTGATATTGACGTGCCCTGCATTAACCAAATGAGGTGGTTCTTACTTTCTAAGGAACTCTTAATCTACCAAGGAAAACAAAGTTTCTGTGAAAGTGTTTTAACTTGAGTGGGCTGATGATTTAGGAGTGTTTTAGAGAAATAAGTCTGTGTAGTGCTGAAGTAGTTGAAATCAAGAACCACACAAGCGACGTGAGAGCAAGCAAGGACTTTGATTTGTTCACAGCTGTATTCCCAGTGTCTAGAACTGTGCCTGACGCAGAGTAAAGTGCTCCGATTGATGAATATTTGAATGACAACAAATATGTATGAACTTGGAAGTTCTTTCTGTGCTTTGATATACAACAAATTCCCATGTGTTCTAAGAGTGAATGAAAGAATGCTTGTCTGATGAGTGTTTTGTATCTAAAACTATCCCCCCAAAAGGAAAAAATTTATGTTTATTATTTTTATTGTAAAAACAGCATAATAAAGAAAATATGGAACCACAGGGAAAAGGTAAATCTATGCACTGTAAAATTTTACAACCACTGTTAACATTTGGGGTTATTTCTTATCTCCCATTTTAAAAAAAGTTGTATATGTATTGGAGGTGACATTGAATAGTAACATTGTATAAGTTTCAAGTGTATAATTATGTAATAATACATCATAATATTTATTGTGTGATGTGCTCACCACCCAAAGTCTAGACCCTCATCTTAAAAAATAACTGTGATGCATGTTTACTTTTCACTTAATATTGTCAGTATTTTTCAGTCATGCAAACTTTCATAATCAAAGTTTGAAATGGTCTGTTTAGTACTGCTGTTTACATAAACAAATCTCTGTAAAATGTCGACAAATCTTTTTTGTTGACATTTACATTACTTTCAGTTTTAAGTAATGTTGTGATAAACATCTTTGAATGCGTAGTCTTTCATGTCATTTTCCTTGTTAGGGGAGGAAGCAAAATAGTGTGCAAATTAAAGTTTGACATTAAAACTTAAACCAGTGACTGTTTGTAGTGTCAGAAATTATTGTGGATCTTAACTGTTATTTGGGGAGAACTCACCTTGGGGAAAAAAGGGAGCAATCAAGAGAGAGGAAGAGGGAAGAGGAGATCTGGAAGAAGTCCTTAGACCTGTAATAAGCAGCTGTTGTCTCACTCGAGACCTTGTGATCTTGCAGAATCGAAGATTAGAAAATGACTCAATTGTCTGTTCCTTAAATGTGTCCAGACATTAAATCCTATGTATGCAGACCCTCCTCTCCAACCCCAGTTTTGAGGAAATGCCTATTTTTTTCTTTGTGTGGTTCCACTGTATCTTGTTACTCTACTATGGCACTTGTTTTACCATTATACTTTTTTTAAAAATTGTATGCTCCTTGTGGGCAGGAGCCTTATGTAATAGTTTATAGCTGTTTAATCAATCTCTTCCTTCAAAAAAAGTTTATACATAGGGTAAACTATGTTAAAAATTCCAAAGATGAAAAGAAAAATAGTAAAAGACAACAGATGTAGGAAAGAATAGAATAGTAACCTGAGGAAATTTAGTAAGTGGGTGTTTATTCAGTAGTATCTTACGTCAGTGCTGAGCCATGAAATCAGCTTTGCGTTTCTTACAGGTCAAAACAAAGAAGGAAAGGTAATGATAGAAAATTCACAATATCCATAAAAAAATTCCCACTGCTGGGGTAGCAAAGCTCTGATTTGAGCAAATTTGTCCCTACATTCCTCATAAATCCTCCATGGTAAAATGGACAACATCCTTACAGATAGGAAAGGCTGCTGCTTGTCTTTTAATGCAAGGTTGGGTATATGTTATTTAGGGTGGTGCAAGCTGCTTTAACTATTTACCACCCAAATTTTTCTAGAGGTTTTATGAGTGTTATGGTCTGTGGGTGATTCAGGGACAGAGCCATTGGAAGGGTATGATATCTTGAACAAATGTGTAATATAAAAATATATTTTTTAAAGATTTTACTCATTCATTTTTAGAGAGAAGGGAAGGGAGAAAGAGAAGGAGAGAGACTTCAATGTGTGGGTGCCTCTCACACGCCCCCTTCTGGGAACCTGGCCTGCAACACAGGCATGTGCCCTGACTGGGAATCGAACCAGCGATACTCTGGTTTGCAGGCTGGTGCTCAGTCCACTGAGCCACAGCAGCCAGGGCCAAATGTGTAATATAAAAATATTTAATTTATGTTTGTCCAATATCAGCTATAAAATACTAAGAAAAACTATAAATTCAAGAAATAATTTGTAGAATTATAGGGAACATACAAAAAGATAGCTTATTTGTCTTAATTGAATAATAGAATTATGGAAAGATTGTATGGAATAATTAGAAACACGTTTCAGATGTACAATGTAGATCTTAAAAATTCAATTTGGCACATAGTTTTTTGGTAACTAAAAACAAATTTTGTTCTACAGGATGCATAAGAACATAATCTAACAGTCGAGACATTGTGGAACTAAAGTACTAACAAACTAAAAATAGAGATTACACAAAAACCTAATAAATATCGGTAAAGGCAATTTTTATTTCTGTTTAATAGAATCTTACCTCCATCAGTTTTTGTTTGTAGCTTAATTTCTCTAGGGTGGAATTGCATAGAATATGAGAATCTTTAACTTGACTAAATTATGCTAAATTGCTCTTAATATGGTTGTGCTGATTTTCAGTCCTTTCAGCAATGTGTATGTATATGGTCCAATTTCCCTATCTGGAGGCCTATGCTTTTTATTATGGGGACTTAAAAAATCTTACAGCCTCATGGGAATGATAATCAAGTTGTTCTAATTTCTCTGTTAACTAGTGAGAAGGAGCATATTTTCATATTTTCTAGTTTTTTTTCTTTTATGGCTTGCACTTTTTGTATGTTTTCAGAAATCCTTTTTTCTGTCTTCTAAAAATTATTCCGTTTTCCCTCAACAATTTTGGATTAATATGCAGCTGCTTTAATTCTCTTGGAATTTATTTTTGAGTATGTCGAGATGGGGATTTTATTTTACCTATTTCTATGAAGTTAACTAGTTGTCTCAATATCATCTATTCAATAGCTTATTCTTTCCCCACCAATTTGTAATGTCACCTTTCTTATTTGCTAACCTTTACATGTATGTATGTGTGGGTCTATTTCAGAGTCTTCCATTCTCTCCTACTGGTCTATCATAGTATATTTTATATAGAAGTTTTTCTTATAAAAAGCTTAAATGTATAGAGAGCTAATAGTACAATGAACACAAATATACCCATCACTCAGATTCAACAGTTGCCAAGTATTTACCACACTAGTATAATTTTTGTCTTTTGTTTCACATTCCATGTCTTAGTTCACTTCATTTCTACATATTTCAGCATACATTTCTATTATCATACCATCAGAATTAACATTTTAAATACTCTTTGATAGCTGCATATTTTGATTTCTCTCATAGCCTCAGAAATGTCTTTTTATAGTTGGTGTCTTTAATTCAGTATCCCAACAGGGTTCTCATATTGAACTTGTTTTTATATGTTTCTTAATCTTCTAAAATTTAGAACATAAAAGCAAAACTTTCTTCCCCCAGTCTCTTTAGTTTTCCCTAACATTGATCTGTTGAAGCAGTCAAGTAGGTTTTTCTTTAATATTTCACTTTCTGGGTTTGTCTGTGCTCCTGTAATGGTGTAATTTAGCTTGTCCTATCTTCATACGCCTATAAATTAGAAGTTATTTTTAAAGGCTAAAATCAAGATTTAGGTTCAACTTCTTTGGGGTTGGGATGCAAATAATTGTTCATAGGTGGTTCTGGTACTTCATTTTACATCACATCAAGAAGCATGTAATACATGGATATTTCATTCATTCTTAGCACTGCTAAAATTGAATTAGTGGGTTCAGGTGGTTTCAGCTGAGCCCTTCCATAATAAAGTTTTGATCTGATGGTACGTCCATTGGGTGATGATATGATTGTCACTCCTCCTATATTTATTAGCTGACATTCGTTAAAGAATGATTTTGCCTGCCCCGGCTGGTGGGGCTCAGTGGATTGAGAACTGGCCTGAAAACTGAAGAATGACTTTGCCTCATCAACTAGAGCTATTTGGTTAACTTGAACTACAGTTGGTATAAGAAAGCAGGATAAATGCTTTCTTTTCCTTTAACATGTCTGTATTCAGAATAAGGAGATGGTGCCTTAGTTTCAGTATTGATTTAGGGTTTTTAAAGACTTGAGTATAATTAATTTACATATTTTTTAGTAGTTTTCTGTAGTAGGGTTGGTCTAGACTCACAGTCCATCATTACCTGAAGCAGAAATCAGCCTTTTCTTTGTTTGTACATTGTTGTTATCTAATTTTATAAAAAAACCTGCCTTTTAATTTTATATATACAATTTTAATAAAAACATTAACTCATGTTTTTAATTCTCATTTTTTGGTCAGTTGTGAAATTTTAGTATTTTATGTGTTCATTGGTCATTTATTTGTATTTTTCTGTTTTTATTGTTTAAGTTTTTTTGCTCTTTCTCTTTGATAATCTTCATCATTATTTATGAAAGCTTTTTTTCTCCTACAGATGCTAACTCTGTCTCCTCTTCTAATTAGCCTTAAGTTTTTTAAATTATTCTTTTAGAAAGGGTTATTACAGATATAAGAGTCTTTTCTTACCCGCATAGCATGGCTATTTTTATCTCAGTGTTATAAAATGTTAAACTCTATTTTCTTTTAGTATTTTTGTGTTTATGTATTTTAGTATTTAATGTATGTGAATATTGTTTAATGTTAATAAATTTACCTATATATTGACTTGAAATGAATTTTTCTGGGAGGAGCCTGCTGATGTTAAAACTTTTCCAAAATATCACACCTATTCACTTGTGGTCCTAGGTGGCATATAATAGCAGGAAAAAAACAGCCTTGTTAAGCAAATAATTTATAGCTATATTTGTACTTAATTATGAAAAGGCAAAAGTTAAAAATATTAAGACTTAGACAAATAAATGTAGCCATCATTACAAGATTATATTATACTATCAGTATTTTCATATTTTTGTAAACTTGATTGGTACATTTATTTCCTTTGTGTAATAATTGATTTTATTTCTATTATTTTGGATAGACTCTTGGCATTTCACCTGAGGAAAAATTCGTTATTACAACAACAAGTAGGAAAGAAATTACCTGTGATAATTTTGGTAAGCAATGTTAAGTGTATGCTTTTATATTTAATATGTTCTAGTACATTGTAAAGCAATAACTATTTGATTATATAGATGGACATCTAAAAACTATTGATGATTTTGGTTATTCTGTTGGGGTGAGGGAGGAAACTGTATGTTCACAGTTTGTGCAGAGGTTCTACTTTTTCAAGCAAGATTATAGAAAAATAATTGGCTATAGAAGATGAGACCTTATTTAACACCTAGCCACAGGCCTTCCATGTAAGCCCTCAAGAAGCTAATTCTCTTAACAAACTTGGATTCTTCCATTATCTTTTTTTATCTAGTTGGATTCTAAGACCTGCCAGTGTTTCATACCTGATTTCCTTTTGAATTTATCCATTCTTCTCCTTTCATGTTGATACCACTCTAATGTAGTTTCATATCTCAATTTCTGTGATATTTTAACTTACTCAGAATTGGAGGTTTCAGATGCATGGAAGTATTTGGGCCTATTCAATTGATAGTCTTTAACAGAACACAACTGAATTTATAGATCAAATCATTATTTTGGGCATTCGCTTGTACCATCTTTAAAGATATTTCATAGATCTAATTTCCATATTTAACAAATTCATGTGTTTCTGATTCTAGCTTTGTATTTAAGATATTACCTTTTGATTTACAGATGAAACTGTTAAAGATGGAGTTACTCTCTACCTTCTACAGTCAGTCAATCAGTTACTACTAACAGCTACAAAAGAACGAATTGAATTCCTGCCTCACTATGACACACTGGTTAAAAGTGGCATGTATGAATATTATGCAAGTGAAGGACAAAATCCTTTGCGTAAGTATTCCATTTATACTAATTTTGTCAAACTATTACTCTCTTTTATCCTCTGATCATCTGTCCCATTCCTTTACTTTAAAAAATTTTCTCAGTAGGTTAGAGCATCATCCTGTATACCAAAAGATTGTGGGTTTGATTCCTGGCCGGGGTACATAACCTAGGTTGTGGGTCAGGATGTGTACAGAAGGCATCCAACCGATACTTCTATCTCACATTGATGTTTCTCTCTCTCTTTCTAAAGTCAATAAAAACATATCCTCAGGTGAGGATTAAAAATAGATAAATAAATAACTCTGCTTTTTTAGAAGACTGTGACAAGTCATTGTGAGCTTCCTTACTTCAATCTATTCATCACAGTATAATTCTTTTTCTACATAAGTCATCTTACTTCATAATAAAGATACCTCTCCTTAATGAAAACAAATTTTTTTAAGTTTTTATTTATTTATTTTTACAGAGAGGGGGAAAGAAACATCTGTATGAGAGAGAAATATCTATCAGTGTCTCTTGTACACTGCCCGACTAGGGACCGAACTCACAATCCAGGCCTTAACCAGGAATCAAACTGGCAACCTTTCAGTCTGTGGGATGGCACCCAACCAACTGAGTCACACCAGTCAGGGGAACACACCTCTCCTTTAAAACTAACCAAGTATAGAATTCATTCTCATTCAACTCATAAAAGATACTGTATCAAACATTTTTCTATCTCACATGTACTCTTCTCTATGATTAATTCTTCCTTGCTTCCTATAAGACCTCTCCCAACTGAGAAAATCATTACCTTGTAAGCTTGTGTAGTTGAACTGCACACTTGGTTTGTGTTCTCTCCATTTCTTTATTTTTCTTCTTTCACCTTTACCACTTGCCAGTTTTTATCTTACCTTTGAATTGTTTGCTAATGATTTTTATAAATCAGTTGATTTAGAGAATCTTTTCTGTTTGGGCCCTGCTAAAGTGTTTAATACTATTAGATGTTCATTATTAACTTTCTTATTAAAATATGTTTTAATTGTATTTGCATTACAGTTTGTAGGAAATTAGAAAACATAGATAAGCAGTAAGAACATAAAGAATATCTGTATCTCAACCATCCACATATAACCACCACTAGCCCTTTGGTGTTTATCACTTCAGATCTTTTCATATTGTTTGGTGTTTTTTCTATTTTGGTGGTTTTAGATGATGCTTATTATTTAAACTTTTGTTTAAAATAAAATGAACATCTTTAATATATGTCAATATATACTTGGTTTTAGTGGTTAAACACTATTTAGATAAGAATATACTGAAGTGTTCTATTTTTAGACATTTAGGTTATTTAAGGGTTTTTTTTGTTTTTTGTTTTTCGGGGTTTTTTTTGCAAATGGCTGAATATTCTTGTGAAAATTCTCATGCATATTCTTACCTTAAGTACTACTAATACTATTACTGCTATCAGCTGTAGTACCAGGCACTGCAGTGTTTTATGAGTATCTTCTCATTTAATCCTTGATTCTGTGTGGAAGCTAATGTTTGGTAATAACCCTATTTTGCAGAAAAACTGAAGCTAAGAGATTTTAGGTTACTTGCCAAAGGCCAGAGTTAGTATTGAGTTAGGATTTGAACTCTAGCAGAGTAACTTCAGAGCTTGAACTCAAAACCAGTATATTTATTATTTCTGACATTGTTCTTTTCATATAAAAAAAGCTCTTTTTTCTTCAGTCTTAAAAACATCATAGTCTTACTTCCTCCAGTTGCATCTTTCCAATGTAGTCTCATTTCCTCACCTCATTCAAGTCTGGTTTATCTGTTACCCTCCTAACAAAACTTTTCTTGATCACCCTATTTAATATTGCAACTGTATTTCCTCTCTGCCTTTAGTATTTTTTTTTACCTCTTTTCTCAGCTCTTTCTTTTCTCTGTAGCATATACCACCTTCTAAGATGCTAAAGAATTTACCTATTAATTAAGATTATATTTGATTTCCCACCTTCTTCCACTAGAGTGTTAACTCCATGAGAACAGGATTTTTGTCTGTTGCGTTTAGTTCATAGAACAACGCCTGGCAAATAGTGGGGGCTTAAATGTTTGCCTGCTGAATGACTCTTTAATTCTTTCTCTGGGGATCAGTTTCTTAAATATATAATCATGTAGTCAATAGATAAAGTCTTATGTTCTTGTGTCTATATGTCTGTCTTTATATTATAAACTCCTTGAGGCCAGGAATCATGGTTGGCTGACTCATGCCATGTAGTGCTCTATGGGTACTATTGGATGACTACTTTTTTATGCTGGTGGTAATTGGTGATGATGCCTTTAATTATGTATTGCATTATTAGAATCAGGATAATAACTTTAATTCTAGTTCTTCGGAAAATAAAAGTGATGGTTTAAGGTACTTCAGAGTTTTTTCTACTTTGAACTTTAATTTGAAGTATTTGAGAGGGAAAATTTAAGCAATACTATTTTCTCATTCTTTTCCAGCATTTGCTCTTGCAGAATTAATTGACAATTCATTGTCTGCTACTTCTTGTAACTCTGGGATTAGAAGAATACAGATTAAGTTGGTAAGACAATAATACCATTAATCAATTTAACTTTTCCTTTTATAAAAGTAGTACAACTTCATTGGAGAAAAATTAGAAAATAAAGATAAATTAAAATAGAAATAACTATTTTATATCTCTTCATTGTTAAAATTTTTCATATGCCTTTTTTTCTTTGTGTATATGTATACATATATGTGATCATAGTTTATATTTTATTTTTTTGCGATCTTTTTCTTAACAGTAAGTACATTGCCATGTCATGCATATTCTGCCATATAGTATCACATTGCTGCAGGTTGGTTTATTGACTATTATATAAATTATAATGTAAAACATAATATAAATTTACCTACTATTATTGAATATTTAGGTTTTTTTCTATATTTTAAGCAATGCTGGCATGATGAGCATCCTTACAGGTTTTTGTACACATCTCTGATTAATTCTTCAAGCTAAATTGTGAGAAATGAAATTTCTGGATTAAAGGACTTGAAGAATCCTATGACCTTTAATTCATACAGCTGAAGTGCCTTTTAGAAAATTGTGTTAATTTATGCTTCCACAATTTAGAAATGTATGAGTGAGCCCACTGAATCACTTTTCCTGTCTTTAACTTTTCATGTTTTTAATATTGATGTGACTTTTCCCATCTTTTTCAACTTATTTTATTTTGTAGCATTTTGATGAAACACAAGGAAAACCTGCTGTTGCAGTGATAGATAATGGAAGAGGAATGACTTCTAAACAGCTTAACAACTGGGCTGTGTATAGGTTGTCCAAATTTACAAGACAAGGTGACTTTGAAAGGTTAGAAAACCTTACTTTTTTTATGGGGAGTTGGATATTTCAATAAGGATAAAAACTGATTATTTATATATAATACTTCAGAGGTTTTGATGTTATCAGCATATTTATTTAGATTTTTGTTACAGAATTTTTATGAGCAATGCTTAGTTTAGAAATAGTCAAAACTACATAAATTATGTTGTGCCCTTCCATTGAACGGTTGTTTTTACATTTTCTGAGGTATGTAGAAGTTTTGTTGATATATTGAGTACTTTGAGACTTTTCACTCTTACTAAGTTTGGTGAAAGCTGTGTAGCCTTTAGAGACGTAGAATGAATTTTAAATAGGCTTTAGAAATCATTTAATACTGCTTTTAAAATGGGTAATGCATATAGTTTGGTTGAGCTCTCTGTTGCTCTTTTAAGGGTCTGTGTTACAAAACATTCACAGCTGTCGGAATAGAAGCTAGTCAGAAGTTTTCTGTCAGAATGTGTTTGTAAAAATATCAATGTCATAGAGGAAACAAAATATATTAGAAACTGTCAGGGATACAAAGATTCAGGCCCGGGTATTAACTCAATTCTAGTAAGTAATGATCCATAAATCTTTTGCTGTCTTAAGCAAAGTTGTGTACTTTAGGAAACATACTTGGGAAGAGTCTGTTGGTATTCTTATGTAAGTGGTTAATATTTTTGTTCAAGTGCTGTTTTGCTCTTTGCTATTAAAGAAAGTCACCCAAATTATTAAAGTGTTAATCTAAAACATGTGTTAAAAATTAATGTAATTAGTATATTTACCATCTCATTGCTGAAGTTTTAGTACCCTTAGAATTTTCATTAAGTTTGTCAAGACTTACAGTGTTGTGGTGAAAGGCAGTATAGTGAAGAACAAGGGCTCTGGAATCTTTTAGCCTGGTTTGATTTCTAGCCTTACTGATTATGTGCCACTGATCAAGGTATTTCCCTTTGTCTCATTTTACATATCTGTAAAATGGATAATATCTCATAAGGTTTTGTGAAGAACAAGTGAGTGCCTGGCATATGGTATGCAATCAGTAAATATAAGCTATAATTTTAGTTATTATTTCTTATTCTTGGCCTCAAACTTCTACAACCATTCTTTTTCACTATTTTTGTGAGTATATCTTCAAGGATTTATAAAATAGCTATATAGAAGGATAAAACTATTAGGAAAGGGGGAAGGGAACAGATGGTATATTGGACTAAAAGGTCAGAAAAATGTAAAGTCAAATGGAAGAGGAGAAAGTAGTAGAGTCTACAATGTATTAAAATTAGATCTCAACTGGATTAATGGGATATTGACTTTTTTCTAGATTTTAGCACAATACCAACTTTTAAACTTAATCCAAATGTTAGGGAAATTGTGTTTAATTTTGGTAGAAATCTACTTGTTGCTGTTTTTTTTTTCTCTAGCTTTATAGGTATTATGTCAGTAAACAATCAGTTGTTATAGTTATTATATAATCATACTGCCCTTGAGTCCAGTAACAGTTCCTTGACCCATTCTAATTTCCATTAGTATCAAATATATTCCCTCACTCCCCTAGCGTCTACTCCTGTAGAAGAAACTGTCAATTACTCTACTGCTTTAAATTTAATTTCCACTGAGTACAACGATGGATATCATAGGATGAATATCATATGATGTACCATCATAATGGATGTAAAGGAAGGATATCCTAAAAGTACAAAACAGCTGCCTTGGCCTGTAGCTTTTCTTGTAGTAGAGAGGAAGTCAGAAGTAAACACACACAAAAGTTATAATCATTTCAGTTATTGATAATTGCTGTTAAGACAATAAATACTGAATAATGTGTTAGAATCTGATGGCCATCTCCTTTAGGTAAGGTGATTAGAGAAGTCAGTGGCCTCTTTGAGGCTTGAAAGAAGAAAATATTTTGAGGCTGCAGACATTCCATCCTAGAACCATGGCCCAATTTGTCTCTAACCTTCCAGAGAAGCACCCCCTCCTGCTCCCCATGCTGGTAAACACTGCTGTGACTTATTCAGACCCTTGATTGACTATATTTTGGTACTATGCAAAGTTTGAGCTGGCCCTCCAACCTCTGCTGAGATCCATACAGGTATTCAAACTTAAAAAAATAGTAGTGCTCAAGCTGATAGCCTTAATAACTCATAGTTAAAGAAGCTCTCTGAATAGTTAGTGGGCCACTGAGGTGTGGATATGGTTTTATGTTGGCAAAGTTATAGGCAAGTGTGGCATTATTGGCCATAATCTTTGAAGACCAGTCTTTAACATCTGTTTGTTGTGGGTTTATTATTTGAATATTCTTGGACCATGAGTGATCAAAATGGCATTTGAATAAAAAAGAATGTCAGAATCAGTGTGTTCTACATCAACCACTACATAGAAAGGTCACAATTTCTCTAGTTATTAGGTTGGATTGTCTTTTGCTTTAATAATATTAATGGAGCTCTAAATGCATGTCTTTGCTTAACCTGAAAATGAAAAGCATATGTGTTAATATACCAACCTGGTGTGTGTGTGTGTGTGTGTGTGTGTGTGTGTGTGTGTGGGTAAAATTTTAATTTGAAAGTTGGAAATAGAATATTTTTCTAGAAAAGTCAGGGAAAGCCCTGAAGAAAACTACAACTTGCTATAGTAGTTAAAGAATAAAATTTGTGTGGTTTCTCTTTGCTAAAATCAGAGAAAGACCTTTTTGACAACACCTGTGTATGTAAATGTTGGGATAATTGGTGGCATTCTAAATCTTTGTTTCTTGAATGGGGGTGGCTTAGTTGGTTGGGCGTTGTACCGCAAAGCAAAGGGCCAGCCACAGGTTCGATTCATGTCAGGGCACATGCCTGGATTGTGGGCCTGGTCCCCAGTTGGGGTGTGTGCAAGAGGCAACCAGTTGATGTTTCTCTCACACATCAATGATTCTCTCCCTTTTTTTTATCCATCCCTTCCCCTATCCAAAAATAAATAGTAAGTAGCATTTAAAAAAAAAATAGATATGTTTCTTCACAACTAACATCTTTTTAATACCAAGACAGTGAATGAGAGCCATTATCTAATAATAAAAATTAGATTAAAAATCTATTATTATTAATCTGTCTGGTGTTCTGATTTTTAGAACCTATCTTTGCTAAAATAAAATACCCCCTGGATATTTAAACAGGGTCATAACTTAATACCATCCATGGATCTAAAGTATATTACATTTTGAAATAAATGGAAGTATTGGTTATCAGAGGAAGAGAAGAAAATACTCAAATGAAGACCTGGGGGAAGAGTATTCCTAGTAGAGGGAATATCAGCAAATGTAGAGACCCTGAAATTGTGATTGGTTTGTTTTGTTTGAGAGGCGGAAAGGAGACCAGTATAGTTCGAACATAATACATGAAAGGGAAAGTAGAGGGAGATGGTGTGAGATTTCTAATTTGACAATATTCTTTATGATTCTCACCTTGATATTACCCTTTCCTCTACCCTTTTTATTTTGAAAAATGTCAAGCCAACAAATAAATTGAAAGGACAGTACTAGATATATCCTTTAAGCAATTAACATTTTGCCACTTCTCTTATCTTCTATCTATACACACACAAACTCACTCACACACTCTTACACT
Source organism: Tonatia bakeri (assembly GCA_004024845.1). NCBI lineage: Eukaryota > Metazoa > Chordata > Mammalia > Chiroptera > Phyllostomidae > Tonatia > Tonatia bakeri. The sequence continues at coordinate 141,181 of PVIA01003071.1, read as the reverse complement.
TTCTCATCCTAAATCATTTGAAAGGAAGTATCTCCTTCACAGGGAAGTTCTCCTGAATAACCATAATACCATTATCACACCCAAGAAATTTATCACTATTTCAAAATATCTCAGGTAATGTTCACATTTAGATTTTTTCCCTTTGTTGTGTCTCTGGTTTCCTTTATAATAATGCCTTGCATTTTTGTCTTTCATAAAACTGTCTTTTTTCCCCTAGAATCATGAATCTGAGTGTTTCCTGAGCACTATTCTTTCTTCAATATTTTCTGAACATTTTTAAACATAGAAGTTGAAATTCTACAGTGACTACCCAAATACTCATATTTAGTTTTTACCATTGACAGTTGCTTTACCACATATCTATTTATCCCACTAACCTTCAGTCATCTTAATTTTCGATTAGTTCAAATAAATTACAAATATCAATACATTTTCTTTTAACATTTAAGCATTAATATCATCTAGCATTCAGCTTTATTTCTTTTGAAGTAAAATTCACATAGAGTGAAATGTTCACATCTGTCTTAAGTGTATCTTCATTGAATTATTATTTATGGTTATATAATTTATATACCTTAAAATTCACCATATTAAAATATACAATTTGTGATTTTGTATATAGTCACAAACCATCATCACTAATTTCAGAACATTTTCATAACTCCAGAGGAAACCATATACCCATTTGTAGTTATTACTTATCCATCTCCCTCTCCCCAACTTCTGGTAATCCTTAATATACTTTCAATAGTTGTTATCTATTTTTTTAGTTGTTTTTTTGGGGATTACTTTTTACTTTTATTTAATACTTTATAATTATGTAGTTTAGATTAATGCCAACTTAATGTCAGTAATATTTAAAAACTTTTAATGCATAGCTTTATTCCTTTCCCACTCCTTTGAATTATTATTATTTTTTTGTAAATTACCTTTATACATTATAACCCTGTCAACACAGTTTTATACTTACTGCTTTATGCAGCTATCTTTTAAATCAGAAACATTATAAATATTAGATTTATGCTGTCCTTGTCTGTTTATCTACACATAGTTACCTCTGCTTTTTATTTCTTCTTTTTCCAAGATACTTTCTACTGTCCTTTCATTTTTGCCCCAGACACTCTACATCATAGCTAATTTAGGATATATCTAATAATAGAATTTCTCAGTTTTTATTTACCTGGAGTGTCATAATCTCTTCTTCATTTTTGAACGTTATGCTACATACAGAATTCTTGGTTGACAGTGTTTTTCTGTCAGCACCTTGAGTATTTTAGATCACTGCTTTCCTGGCTCCATGATTTCTGATGAAGAATCAGCTGTTAATTTTTTCTTACATTTTTTTATTGTTGTTCAAGTACAGTTGTCTCCGTTTCCCCCCAGCCGTCCCCACTTCCCTCCCTTGACCCTACCCTCCTTTGGTTTTGTCCATATGTCCTTTCTACATCTTCTTTGACAACCCTTTCCCATCTTTCTCCCCATTATCTCCTCCTACCTCCCCTCTGGTTACTGTCAGTTTGTTCTTAATTTCAGTGTCTCTGGTTATATTTTGCTTGCTTGTTTGTTTTGTTGATTAGGTTCCACTTATAGGTGAGATCATATGGTGTTTGTCTTTTACCTCCTGGCTTATTTTACTTAGTATAATGCTATCCATACCCATCTATGCTGTTGTAAGGAGTAGGAGCTCCTCCTTTCTTTCTGCTGCATAGAATTCCATTGTGTAAAAGTACCAGTCTTTTGAGCCACTCATTTACTGATGAGCACCTAGGTTGCTTCCAGCACTTGGCTATTGTAAATTGTGCTGCTATGAACATTGGGATGCATAGGTTCTTTTGGATTGGTGTTTCAGGATTCTTTGAGTATGATCCCAGCAGTGGAATTGCCAGGTCAAAAGATAGTTCCATTTTTAATTTTCTGAGGAAATTCCATACCATTATCCTCAGTGACTGCACTAGCCTGCATTCCCACCACCAGTGCACTAGGGTTCCCTTTTCTCCACACCCTCTCTAACACTTGTTTGTTGATTTGTTTATGGTAGCCATTCTGACTGGTGTGAAGTGGTAGCTCATTGTGGTTTTAATTTGCATCTCTCTGATGGCTAGTGATGCTGAGCATCTTTCCTTATGTTTCCAGGCCCTCTAAATGTCCTCCTTGGAGCAGTATCTGTTCAGGTCCTTTGCCCATTTTTTAATTAGGTTGTCTCTCCTGGAGTGGAGTTGTGTGAGTTCTTGATATATTTTGGAGATCAAACCCCTGTCCAAGGTATCATTGGCAAATATATTTCCTATACCATTGGTTCACTTTTCATTTTGCTAATGTTTTCTTCAGCTGTGCAGAAGCTTTTTATTTTGATGAAGTCCCATTCGTTTATTCTTTCCTTTATGTCCCTTGCTCTAGGGGACATACTGGTGAAAATAATTACCATGTGGAGTGTCTGAGATTTTCTTGTGTATGTTCTCCTCTACGACTTTTATGGTGTCATGACTATATTTAGTCTTTTATCCACCTTGAATTTATTTTTGTGTGCAGTGTAAGTTGGTGGTTGATTTTCATTTCTTTGCATGTAGCTGTCCAGATCTCCCAACACCATTTGTTGAAGAGGCTATTTTTGCTCCATTTTATGATTCTGCCCCCTTTGTTGAATGTTAATTGACCATAGATACTTGGGTTTATTTGTGGGCTCTCTAATCGGTTCCATTGATCTATATGTCTGTTCTTATGCCATTACCAGGCTGTTTTGATTACAGTGGCCTTATAATACAGTTTGATATCAGATAATGTGATCCCTCCTACTTTGTTCTTCTTTCTCAAAATTGCTGCAGCTATTTGGGGTCCTTTATGGTTCCATTTAAATTTTTGAAATGTTTGTTCTATATCTGAGAAATATGTCATTTGTACTTTAATAGGGATTACGTTGAATCTTTAATAGGGATTGCGTTGAATCTATAAATTGCTTCAGGTAGTATGGACATTTTGATGATGTTAATTCTTCCAGTCCATGAACATGGTACATGCTTCCATTTGTTTGTGTCTTCCTTAATTTCTTTCTTCAGTGTTGTGTAGTTTTCTGAGTACAGGTCTTTTACCTCTTTGGTTAGGTTTATTCCTAGGTATTTTATTTTTCTTGTTGCTGTAACAAATGTGATTTCTGATTTCTGTTTCTGATATTTCGTTGTTGGTAGACAAAAATGCCTTCAATTTCTGAGTATTGACTTTGTATCCTGTTGTTTTGCCAAATTCACTTATTAGGTCAGGTAGTTTTTTTGTAGAGTCTGTAGGATTTTCTATGTATACTATCATGTCATCTGCAAACATGACAGTTTTTCTTCCTCTTTTCCAATTTGGATGCCTTTTATTTCTTGTCTGATTGTTGTGGCTAGGACTTCAAATACTATGTTGAATAGAAGTGGTGAAAGTGGACAGCCTTGTCTTGTTCCTGATCTTAGTGGAAAAGCTTTTAGTTTTTTCCCACTGAGTACGATGTTGGCTCTAGGTCTGTCATATATGGCATTTTTATGTTGAGGAATGCTTCCTGTATTCCCACTTTGCTGAGTGTTTTTATCATAAATGGGTGCTGTACCTTACTTATCAAATGCTTTTTCTGTATCTGTTGATATGATCATGTGTTTTTTTGTCTTTCCTTTTGTCTATGTAATGTATTACGATTATTGACTTGCGAATATTGAACCATCCTTGCATCCCTGGAATGAATCCCACTTGCTCATGGTGTATGATCTTTTTGGTGTATTGCTGGATGCCATTTGCCAATATTTATTGAGGATTTTAGTGTCTGTTCATCAGCAATATTGGCCTGAAGTTTTCTTTCTTTGTTGTGTCTTTATCTGGTTTTTGGATTAGGATGGTGCTGGCTTCATAAAAAGAATTCGGGAGTCTTCTGTCCTCTTGGATTTTTTGGAATAGCCTGTGAAAGATAGGGGGTAGCTCTTCCTTAAATGTTTTATAAAATTCTGTTGTGAAACTGTCTGATTGTTTGTCTAGAAATGTGTCAGTTTCACTTAGGTTTTCAAATTTTTTGGCATATAGTTCTTTGTAGTAATTTCTTACAATTCTTTGTATTTCTGTGGTATCAGTTGTAATCTCTCCTCTTTCCTTTCTGATTGTGTTTGTTTGGGTCCTCTCTTTTTTTCTTCATAAGTCTGCTTAAAAGCTTGACGATTTTGTTTATCTTTTCAAAGAACCAGCTCCTGGATTTATTGATCTTTAGAATTGTTCCTTTAGTCTCTATATCGTTCAGTTCCACTCTTGGTTATTTCCTTCCTTCTGCTTGCTCTGGGCTGTCTTTGTTGTTGTATCTCCAGTTCTTGTAGATGTAGGGTTAGGTTTATTTAAAATATTTCTGTCTTTTTAAGGTAGGCATGTATCGCTATGAACTTCCCTTAGGACTGCCTTGGCCGTGTCCCCTAAGTTTTTGAGTGTTGTGAGTTAATCTTCATTTGTTTTCAGAAAATTTTTGATTTCTTCCTTGATCTCATTCTTAACCCATTCATTGTTTAATAGCATGCTATTCAATCTCCATGAAGTTGAGTGTTTTTGAGGTTTTTCCTTGAGGTTGGTTTCAAGTTTCAGTCCCGTGTGGTCAGAGAAGATGCTTGGTATGATTTCGATTTTCTTGAATTTGTTGAGGCTTGTTTTGTGTCCTATCATATGGTCTGTCTTTGAAACTGTTCCGTGTGCATTGGAAAAGAATGTGTATTTTGCTTCTTTGGGATGAAAGGTTTTATATATATCAGTTAAGTCCACTTGATCTGGGACATTGTTCAATACCACAATATCTTTGTTAATGTTTTGTTTGGAAGATCTGTCCATTTTTGACAGTGGGGTGTTAAAATCCCCTACTATAATTATGTTCCTGTCAATATCTTTCTTGAAGTCCTCCAAGATTTTCTTTATATATTTGGGTGCTCCTATGTTGGGTGCATATATGTTTATAATGTTTATGTCTTCTTGATGGATTCTTTCTTCCCTTGAGTATTATGAAGTATCCTTCTGGGTCTCTTCTTATAGCCCTTGTTTTGAAGTCTGTTTTGTCTGATATGAATATTGCTACCCTGGGTTTTTTTTCTCTGTCCATTTGCTTGGAATATTTGTTTCCAGCCCTTCACTTTTAGTCTGTGTAGGTCTTTTGTCCTGAGGTGGGTCTCTTGTAGGCAGCATATGTGTGGGTCATGTTTTCTTATCCATTCAGCTATTCTATGTCTTTTGATTGGAGCATTTAATTCATTTACATTTAAGGTTATTATTGATAGGTCCTTACTCATTGCCATTTTACTTCCTTTGTACCTGTGTTCCTTTCTCTCTCTCTCACTCTTTCTCTTCCTTTCCTTAAAGCAGACCCCTTAGCATCTCTTGCAGTGTTGGTTTGGTGGTGGTGTATTCTGTGAGAGTTTTGTCTGGGAAGCTCATTATTTGGCCTTCCATTTTAACTGAGAGCCTTGCTGGATAGAGTAGTCTTGGTTGCAGGCCTTTGTTTTTTATTACTTGGAATATTTCTTGCCATTCCCTTCTGGCTTATAACATTTCCATTGAGAAGTCAGCTGCTAGTCTTATTTGGGCTCCCTTGTATGCTACTTGCTGCCTTTAAGATTCTCTCTTTGTCTTGGAATTTTGCCATTTTAATGATGATGTGTCTTGAAGTGGGCCTCTTTGGGTTCCTCTTGATTGGGACCCTGTGTGCTTCCTGGATTTGTGTGACTTTTTCTTTCAAATTAGGGACGTTTTCCATCATTACTTTTTCAAACAGGTTTTCTATCCTTTGCTCTTCTCCTTCTGGTATCCCTATTATACGAATATTATTACGTTTCATGTTGTCCTGCAATTCCCTTAACCCTTCTTTGTTCTCTCTGAGTCTTTTTTTCTTTTCTTGCTTTTTCAGGGTGTTTTTTTTCTACCTTGTCCTTCAGCTCACAGATCCGATCCTCTGCTTCATAGAGCCTGGTTTTGATTCCTTCTACTCTGTTCTTCAATTCAGAAATTGTATTCTTCATTTCCTCTTGGCCCTTGTTGATAGTTCTGTTTCCTTTTTCATGTTGATACAGTTTGCAGTGAGTTCATCATAGTTTCCCTGCAATTTTTGGTGATTCTCAGTGAGTTCATTGAGCTTCCTGATAACCATTGCTTTGAACTCAATATCTGATAGTTGACTTGCCTTTATTTCATTGAGTCTTGATTATTGTTGGCTGGTTTTTGTGTGGGATTGTTCCTCAGGCTGGCTCACTGTAAGGCTCAACCCTTATATAGGCATGTGAGCTACCATGCAGGTGCAGTCTTGATGTGGCTTCTTCTGCAAATCCTGGCTCATTAGACTCCTCTTCAGCTAGCCTTTAGTTGGTTATTCAGGGTGATTGTTTTCCCAGTTTAGTTGTATTTAATTTTGGTCGTAGAAGGAGTGAGTGCTAGATCCGCCTGCTCACTGGTGTCTTGAAAACTCTCCATGCATTTTCTAAAGCTACTGATACCACTATATCATCATGTTTGAAATGAGTTTATTGTAGACAACCTGTAGTTGGTTCATTTTTTAAATTCACTTTGCCAATTTTATTTAGTCTGTTTGTACTATTACATTTATTGTAATTATTGATATATTAGGACATAAGTATGTGATGTGTCAGTTTTTCTTTGTCTTTCATTTCTCTCATTTCAGACCACCTTGTGGTTTACTTGAACATGTTTCAGTATACCATTTTCCTTACAGTGTTTCTGAATGTACCTTTATTTTGTTTTAAAAGATTGCTCAAGGGAGTACTGGAGTACTGTAGTCATACATAACTTATTGGACATTATACCACTTAAAGTTTACTGCAGAAATTTTAACCAAATTATTTAAATTAACTCTCTACCATTTATAGTTTTGTATTCTTAAGTGTTACCTGTATATACATTGAGAACCACATCAGACAGTGTTATTCGACTTCAGCAGGCTAATGTAATTTTTAAAAACTGAAAAGGGGAATAGTAGTATATTTTATTTGGCCATGTATTTGTTTCATTGTTTTTTCTTCAACCTTGTCTGATGTTAATAAAGTTACTGCAGCTGTCTTTTCATTAGTATAATGATATTAGTATAAATGGTATTTTTCCAGTCTTCTAACCTAGTGTCTGTTTATATTTAAAGAGAGTTTATTTTAGGTAGCATATAGTTGAGTATTAAAATTTGACAATCTCTATTAATTGGGATATTTAGACCAATTACATTTAATGTGATTATTGGTGTTTTTGGATATGAACATACCATCTTTGTTATTTGGGGTTTTTCTGTCATTTTTATTCCTGTTCCCTTTTTTCTGCCTAATTTTTCATTGAGTATTTTGGGTATGTATGTGATTCCATTTTATTTCCCTTGTTGTCTTATTAACTGTTACTTTGTTTTATTATCTTATTGATAACTTTGGGATTCACCATATACATCTTTAATTTATAGTCTATATCAAGTAGTAATACCATACTATTTATACATATAGTTAAAATATATTGTAACAGTGCCATCATTTTATTGTACACCATGTTGATCTTTGTGCTTTTGTTTTTATACACTTTGCATTTGATATATACTGTCAATACTAAGTATATTTTATTTATTTTGCTTTTAATTAACACATCTCATCTCATCTATTATTATTATATTTTTTAAGATTTTATTTATTTATTTTTAGAGAGGGAAGGGAGAGGGAAAAAGAGAGAAACATCAATGTGCGGTTGCTGAGGGACATGGCCTGCAACCTAGGCATGTGCCCTGACTGGGAATCGAACCTGCGATGCCTGGTTCGCAGCCCGCACTCAATCCACTGAGCTACGCCAGCCAGGGCTCATCTATTACTATTTTTAAGTGAGAACATTTAAGTTCTCTCTTGGATTTCAGTTATACAATAGAGTGTTATTGACTATACTCATCATGTTATATACTTTAGATCCTCAGACCTTATTGATCTTTCAGCTGAAATTGTGTACCCTTTTACCAACCTCTTCCTGTTTCCTGCACTCCCCAGCCAGCCAACCACTTTTCTACTCTGTCTTTTTAACAGTCCTTGAAAAAAAAGTAGTAAAAAATATATAACATACAATTTGCCTTTGTGACCACATTAAGGTGTATGATTCAGTGGCATTTATTTTATTCACAATGTTTTATATATGTTACCATTATATATTACCGTAATTTTTCATCCTTGACAAAGTGAATCTCTGTAACCATTAAATAATAACTCTACTCTCAGCCGCTGGTAACCACTGTTCTACTTTCTGTCTCAATGAATTTGCCTATTGTAGGTTTCTTACTTAAGAAGAATCATACATTTGTCATTTTGCATCTGGTTTGTTTCACTTAGCATAATATTTTCAAGATTTATCTGTATTGTAGAATGTATCAGAACTTTATTATTTTTTATGGCTGTACTACAGCTCTACCACATTTTGTTTTCCATTTGTAGGTTAATGGACACTTGGCTTGTTTCTGACTTTTTTCTATTGTAGATTAATGCTGCTGTGAACATGCACATATAAGTCTCTGTTCGAATCCCCAAGTCAATTTATATTTACCCACATATTTAGTATTTCTGGTGGTCTTCATTCCTTTGTGTAAATCTGTCTAGTATCATTTTCATTCTTGTAGGTCTTTTAACAATTTTTATATCTCACGTTCTTGATGAATTTTTCAACTTTTATATGTGTGATAAAATCTGTATCTCTCCCTTTTCATTGCCTTTAAAGGTATTTTTGCTGAGTATGGAATTTTAGATTGAGTTTGTTAAAAATTTCAGTGTATTTAAAATGTCACTCCATCTTCTACTCGTTTCCTTAGTTTATGATGAACAAGTTGTTCTTTGTTTCTCAGTATGTGTTGTGTGTGCTTCTCTGACTGTTTAAAATGTTTTTTTGTTGGTGTGTGTATGTTGTGTGATATTATTGTGTGTTTTTGTCTTAGGAGCACTGTACATGTGCATGTATGGTGTATGGGGTGGTATGTTTTTTTATTTTGTGGGGGTATTTGTATATGCACGCTTTTTTATGTGGAGACATTTTATGTATCTTTTGTGGGGACAAGGTTTGTGTCTTACATTGTGTCCAGATGGGTTTGCATTTGATGATGATGCCTTTTTATGTTCTGAGGGAGCAGTAGTTTTTTGTGTGCTTTGGTTTGTAGGTGTGGTTTAACAGTGTCTTACCTGGTCATTGTTGTCTTTTGTTATTTTGAGTATGAGTATATGGGATGCAGACTTTTTTATACCAATTAAGATATTTTTATCTATCCCATTATTTCTCTTTCGGTCTCTGTCTTTTAAAAAAATTCATTGCATCTTTTTGTTGATTCTTTTTACAATCTTATTCCACCTTTTTTCCCTTTAATGTTTTCAAATTTGTATTCAGTTGTGTTTTAAATTTTAAAATGCATACTTAACTTTAGCCTTCAAAAATCAAAGAGTCTCCCTCCTCCCATGTTAGAGAATTTAGAACACTTTAGCTCTGACCACTTCCTTGCCAAAATAATACTTTTGTTGTCTAGTATTTCAAGTCAGACTTTTTAGAGATCTCACAACTTATTTTTTAACAACACATTTAGAAAAAGCATTTTAAAAATTAACTTTGTATTTACCACGTTATGATAACCTTCCATGTCAAATTGTGCTTGTAGAAGTATTCCTTTAGAGCAAATTTCTTAATGGTAAATTCTCTTGGTTTTTATCTATAAGTTGTTTGTTTAGCTCTAGTGTAAAAATCTTGATTGACAGATTTTTCTCTATGCACTTTGGAGATAGTATTCCACCATCTTACATTGTTGTTTTCAAAGCCTGCTATCTTGTTTTAATTTTGTATTACATCGCAGCCTGTTTTCTAGTTCTTTGGGTTTGGGTGTTCACTGTGCTGTGGATTTCTTTTTATGTATCCTGTTTGGGCTCCTTTGGTCTGAATCTATAGAGCCACATCTTTCAGTCGTTCAAGAATATTTGCAGCTGTTCTCCATTCTCTCCTCCCTTTCTGGAACTACACTTAAACTGTGTGAGATATTTCCATTCAGTCATTCATGTCTTTTAGACACACTTTGATTTTTTCCATTTTTTTTCTTTCTTATCTGTATCTTATTTCAATATATCTTTATCTTCTTTAATTCTTTCCAGGTATGCCACATCTGCTTTCTGACCTTTTCATTTAATGTGATAGTGGTTACAGCCTCACTTATAATTCTGTTTATTTCGGATACTGGCAAATGATGTCCCTGGAGACCTTGCCTATATTTTGAGAACACAGGGATGTCTCCTCTCCATGTGATGCAGTAGGAGGTTTACCCAGAGCTCTTCATTTTTCATGATAGTTGAAAATAAGAATCTATTTGCTACAGTTCCCGTTATTCTTCGCACTATATTTTAATGAGTTTTGAAGCGATAAACAGTTTTGATGGAAAGATTGTTGAGGTATACATATGTATATAGTAACTGTTTACTACTTTGAAACTCATTTATATGTATGTATGGATACTTATTTAGTCATGTTTGCTGAGAGATTTTCTGACCAGTACTAGGCCCAAGAATTGCATATCTTAGAGTATCCAGGTGATGCTAACGCAGCTTTCTCGTGAATAAACTTTGAGAAACACTGGACTAGATGATGTGTTGATTTCTGGCTCTGATTTTTTTACCTTTGAACAGGATATTATCTGGCTTAGAGATCATTTAATTAATACTTAATAAAAGTACTATGACAGTTTCTTTTTGTACCTTAGTAGCTGGTTTAAAATCACTGCAATAATGTAATGTTTTATTTTAGTGATCATTCAGGATATGTTCGACCAGTACCAGTGCCACGCAGTTTAAATAGTGATATTTCCTATTTTGGTGTTGGGGGCAAGCAGGCTGTTTTCTTTGTTGGACAATCAGCCAGAGTGAGTAAAATTTCTTATAAATGAAAGTCAATCAAAATATTTTGAGGTTGATACTGTCTAACTGTGTTAATCAGTTTAACTTTTAGGAATTTTTAAAGTACTATTTTTAATATTCAACAGATGATAAGCAAACCCGCAGATTCCCAAGATGTTCATGAACTTGTGCTTTCTAAAGAAGATTTTGAGAAGAAGGAGAAAAATAAAGAGTCGATATATAGTGGATATATTAGAAACAGAAAGGTATACTACATTTTAACTCATTAATTATAAAGGTATTTGGATGTATGATAGGACGAGAATTTTTTTCTAATTCTATCTAAGATACTAATGTTGCTTTAAAAAGTGAAAGTATGGAATTTTCAGGTGAAATTATTTTTATTATTATTTTTTTAATCATGTGAATAGTAAAAGTGATCATATATGTTTTCTCAGGCTGGAAATCTTCAGATAACAAGTTTTTCATAAAGCTGAATAATCCTCCTGGAAATTGCTCATAAGATTTTTAACTTTTTTCCTTGTACTGAATTTGAGTTTTTAAATCTTTGTAGTATAATAAGCACAGAACTAGAGTAGAAAACAGTGATAGGATAATACACTTTTAGGAAATCAGAGCTTTAGAGAAAGAAATGAGCTTTTTATTTCTGTTATAAATTTGCTTTGATTCTCATTTTAATAAGCAGAATGTTAATAAATTTGAATATTGGTCATACACTTGATATTTATCGGATTCATTAAATTTTTCTCCATTTGTAACACTTAAGAATTTTCAGTTTTAAAATCTTTAAAGTAATTTTGAGGTTTTTAAGAATTCGTTTCTGATTTTAAAACAAACTGCAAACATTTTATAGAAAAATGTAAATAATAGTAAAAATAGTTTTAAATGCCAGAAAAAGGTACTTAATGTTTAGTTGAATTTTCTTCTAGTCTGTCTTTTTAATTATATACCTATAGTTTGAGCCCACATTTTTTAAAATGAACATTTTGAGTATTTCTCCATGTTAAAATTATTTTGGTATGTAACACACTTAAAATGCCTTCATAGTATTCCTTGAGCTGAATGTGCTGTAACTTAACTATTTTGTTGAGTATCTATAATTTAAATATATATAACTTATGTTTAATTTATATAATTATAAAGATGCCACTATGAATATCTTTACATAACACTTTGCCTGAATTATGGTTTTTTTGGTATAGATTATCAGAATTTTAACAGCTGTGACATACTATGAACTTTATAAATGTTTCATAGTATGCATTACAAAATCACTTTCCTGAAAGGTTGATCCCAAATCAGATATATTCCCAAGAACAGTATATGGAAGTGCTTATTTGATCATTTTCTTATTTTTAAAAAGAATTGGGGGAAGGCAGCAAAATGTTGACAATTTGATGGGTGAAAATAACTTTTTTTCATTGATAGTGAGCTGGATTTTTTCATGTTTATTAACTACTTTTATTTTTTCTATAACTTAACATTCTCCTATGTCCAGGAAATTTCTTCCTTTTGCTTGTCCCACTTTTTCCTTTCAAATTTGTTGCATTTGTTTAACAATTTACGTATCTTACATAGTAGTGTTCCATTTTATCTTTTCCATATTACCTTACTATCACAAAGTGCCTTAAAGTATATTGGTGAAAATATTTGTCATGTTAAAGCTGGTGGAAAATTAGGAATTGAGGATTTACATGATTTTTCAAAACTGTGTACGTATAATGATGCTTGGTTTCAACTGAGGTCTCCTGAGTCATACTCTCTGCCAGCTTTTCCTGTATTTTGTGTTTAGTTTATCCCCACAAACATTTATTGGTACTAGTAGGACCTTGGTCCTTTCTTTCTGACCAGTTTTGAGCCCACTCTTTTTTGACTCCACCTATATTCCTGACCTGATGGCACTTAATAGAATGTTCGTGGGGTTGGTAGTTCTTGATATAACCTGCAGTTTTGCTTTGTCTCTGTGCACATGTATGTATGTATGTATGTATGCCATTTAATATCAACAATTCTCAAATCTGTTTTTTGCCAAGTGACTATTCTCTTAAGATTGAGACACACTGGCTTATTTCACTTAGCGTAATGCTCTCCAGATTCATCCTTGCTGTCTCAAAGGGTAAAATTTCCTTCTTTTGAAGTGAAGTAAGCCACAGAGAAAGACAAGTACCAGATGGTTTCACTCATGAATCTAATGAACAAACAGAACAAACAAGGAAAATAGAGACATACTCATAAAGAGTAGGCTGACAGCTATGGGGGCTAATGGGGTGGGGAGGGATTAAGCAAAACAGAAAAAAAGAGAATTCATACACATGGACAACAGTGATAATTGCTGCGGAAGGTGGATAGGGAGTGGTGGAAGACAATATAGGGGGAATAAATGGTGATGGATGGAGACTTGTTTTGGGATGGTATACAGATAATACAGTGTGCAGGTGATATGTTGTACAATTGTGCACCTAAACCTGTTTAATTTTGTTAGAGAAGCATCAGTGTGTGGATGCCTCTCATGGGTCCCCTACTGGGGACCTGGATTGCAACCCAGGTATGTGGCCTGACTGGGAATTGAATCAGTGACCCTTTGGTTTGCAGGCCAGCACTCAATCCACTGAGCCACGTCAGCCAGGGCTATTTCAGTTTTTTCTTAAGAAAGTAATACATGCATATTAAAGAAAGAAAATCGGCCATTTTCCTAGCCATAATATTGGTTTGACCAAAACGTTTGTTACATTTTTTCATTTTCACGAATAACTTTATTGATTTGGATATTTTGAGTATGTCAGTTATCTCCAGCTATTGGCTTCCAGTGGATAGAGGCCAGGGGTGCTGCTAAACATTTTCCAGTGCATGAGATAGCCTACACCAAAGAATTATTTGTCCAAATTGTCAATAGTATGAAGAAACTTTGCAAACCACTTTTGAGATGTTTGATCCATCACAGCACCTTCTCCATACACTAGACACTTTTTTTTTTGCATTTCAGTTGCATTTTTACCCTTCTTGAAATACTAAAGCATAATATGCCAAAAATGTCACATATTTAATCTTCAATATTAAAATGGCTGCACAAAAATTCACCAGTCTTGCTAAGTTTTTTTTAAATGCATGCTGATATGACAGCTGTCAGTCACAATACAATCTAACAAAATGGTTTCAAATGAAGTTAAAGACAACTAAACACTACTAGAGCCATTGTACGCAAAAAATTTAACAGACTTTTTGGCCAACGCAATAGTTCAGTGTGTATCTTTATCCTTATAAATTTTCATATATATAACAACATACATAGTATATATATGTACATATATGCATGAAGTTTCTAACACATATAGACTCACTATATGTGTTAAAAGTTGAGAGGTTTATAATATTTATCCTCAAACACTCCCCCTTATTGCTTCTCCCTACTTCCCTTCTGCAAGGTATAGATATTTTCTGAAAGTGGAATGGGATATAGGATGGTTTTACTCTTTTGTTAAACACAAATGCCTTCTTGCGAAGACAGCTGAGTTCAGGCTTCATCCTAGTTTTCTTGAACATGGAGGGCTAGGTGGTGATCTCGACCAAATTAAGTGGTAGGTATCCCAAGCAAGGACTGTTTGTTTCACCCTAGGGTAAGTGTCCTCAATTTTTTCCAACATTACAAGTTTCATAGTTATTTATATTTACATTTTCTTCGTGATTCTAAAATTGGTTTAGCATTATGGTAGGATACTCCTTTATGTTTGCCAGTTTAGCAATCTGTGTAAGTTTCTCTGTTCTCTTGGCATTGTCATACACTCAACTGATTTGTATTATGCCATTTTTCTCCAAAAGTTTCTGGAAGCCTGTATTTGAAGGTATCCAAGTCAATCACAAAAAAATATTATTTCTATAATTATAATTAAGGTGTATGTAATCTGTTTTGTTTATATTCATTCTTGCAGCCATCTGATTCTGTTCACATTACAAATGATGATGAAAGATTTCTACATTATCTTATCTCAGAGGAGAAGGAAAAAGATAGCTTTACTGCTGTGGTTATCACAGGGGTACAATCAGAACACATACAGTACTTGAAAAATTATTTTCATCTTTGGACAAGACAGTTAGCGTAAGTAATTATTTATATTTGATTTATAACATGTTTTGACTTCTTTAAGAACAAAAATATTACAGATACATTGAAGCTTTTTGGATGTCTGCTTTGCTCCTGCCTCATTTTTTTCCCTTTAGTACAGTAACCAGCACTCTGTCAGCATTAAAATAGTCCTGTAGTCTGTAAATGTTTGGTCACAAGCATTTTGTTTATTGGTCACAAGCATTTTGACACCTATGATAAACTTTCAAATAAACTAGAATTTATCAAATTCAGTGCCAACATTTCCATAGCCCCCTTATGCACTTCTCTTATAGGACCTGTTGTAATCTTTCATGCCATATATTTTACTTACTATTTTGTCTGCCTTCCCACAGTGGAATGTCATTTTTTATGCACTGCTTTATACCATTGTGCCCTGGTACATGGTAGAGGTTCTCTTAAGTGTTTATCCAATGAATGCAGCGAGTCTGTTAACATGAGAAAAAATGTGTATGTGCCTATATGACATTAGTAATGCTGAAGAGAAATATTTGTGTATCTCTCTCTTCTAGGATATCTTTTGTAGAGTATAAATTCCATTAGCCCAAATTAGAGAAACATTTATTTAATGCCCCTAGGCCAGCAATTTTCAACCAGTGTGCAGCAAAAATTTTTAAAACATGCAATATCTCACCATTTACTCAGGGATACTGACCACTTTTCTCTTACATTGTCAAATTTTTTTTAAATATTTTATTTATTTATTTTTAGAGAAGGGAAGGGAGGGAGAAAGAGACAGAGAGAGAAACATCAATCTGTGGTTGCCTCTCATGTGGCCCCCACTGGGGACCTGGCCCGCAACCCAGGCATGTGCCCTAACTGGGAATCGAACCTGCAATGCTTTGGTTCGCAGCCCGTGCTCAATCCACTGAGCTATGCCAGCCAGGGCACATTGTCAAATTTTTAACAAATGACAATAGCCAAGACAACAATAGCTGTCTAGTGTGAATGAATCAAAACTATACCTATTTTTTGTCAGATCGGCAAAAAATATATTTACCATACTTTTTGGTGTGCCGCAGAATTTTAGTAGTTAAGTGATGTGTGCCATGAGATAAAAAGGTTGAAAACTGCTGATCTGACAAAAAATGCTGCTATAAGCTACTTCTCTTTAGCTGTATAGTGTGTGTCTGTGTGTGTGTGTGTGTGTGTGTGTGTGTGTGTGTGTGAACTGTATATAGTGTAGTATTTACCGGAATGTTTCTTTAATTTGTATTAGTCTGAATTACTGAGTCTTGCAAAAATAGGTACATCTGCAGAAACAAAGCTCTTGTTTTTGGAACAAGTACCTTTTCACATTTATCCAAAAGGCTACTAAGTACATATTTTATTCGCTGTTTGATAGCTATTTTTCTTAAGTGAAGGAACTTTGAGTATATAACATATAATTAGGACATACTCCTAGTCTAACAATGGATAATACAGCTTTTACCATTCTTTGAAACAGTCACTAAGCTATTTACAGCACTCTCTTAATGTATGGTTGTAACTTATCTTTAGTTATAATGTTAACACTTTTGAGATGTCTGAAGAAAGATGTTAAGATTTTCAGTGATTTCTTTTTATCAGTAGTATTTTAAACAGTAGCTAGGATAATTATTTTTTAAAATTAAAATTCATATGAAGGACTATTGGAAATTCCTATGTGAGGAGTAACTACAGATCCATTATGTTTTGGCCCTGAAAATTATTTCACCAAAATATAGTCATCTCTAACCTTTATTTAAAAATAAAATAGTGGTTTAAAATTTATTGAATGCATTAGTTTCATTTGGACAATTTTAGGATAAATTTTTTCCATGCTATAGGATAGGAGCAATGAGAGTTACAGAAGAATATTCTCAAGTCCTGCAGATAGCTTAAAGATATCTAATTCTATGCTCCCTGATACTTCAGTCCTTAATATTCCTGATAAGTAGAATTACGACTTCTTGCCTTCTAGTATTTTTTTGAATCATACTTCTTGGAATTGTAAAGTATGTGAGCTTTGAAGTAGAAAAGGCTTGAATTGAGCACCCACCTTCTCCCAAACTCTTAAGTTCTGTGACCTTAGGTAAATTATATAAACTCCTTGTTCCCCAATTTTGTATGTGTAAAATGAAATGTAATAATACCTGCATCTCAGGATTGTTTTTACCTTTAAATGGGGTATTATGTTTGATAATGCTTGTTGTGCTTAGTAGGTACTGTCAAATAGTAGTTAATTTTTTTTTGGCAGAAGAATGTATGAACTGTAATTTTATGTAATTTCTATGTGACTATAATGTTGTTACTCTTCTATATTTTAGGCATATTTATCATTACTATATTCATGGCCCCAAAGGAAATGAAAAACGTACATCAAAAGAAGTTGGACCTTTCAGCAACATTGATATTGAAGTAAGATAAAATTCCTTTCAAATTTTGTCAATTGTTAGGTATCTGTTCCAGTTCCAAGTGATTCTGGATAACAGAATTCAGTCAATAGATAAACAACTTCTCTCTCCTTTTTACTAAAGTTCTTTGGTAATTTGATGTCCAAGTAAAGAGATCATCCGTAGATGTGTTTTTCTGAAACCTTTGTTTACCATAGTTAGTTTCTTTTTCTGTCTTTTATGGAGATATGAGTTATTGCCACATGCTATGTCTTAAAGCAGAGAGGAAAAGCGACATACTTTCCCTTTTCTCAGAAGTCTTACGATGGTGAAGTATGATTTAGAACCACAAAATATTTGAGTGTTTGGTTCTCAATATCCTTGCCCACATGTTAGAAAGAATTTCATATACATCATTGTTCTACTTTCTACCTTTAGCAAGAAACCTTGCATTAAATGTAGTCATGACTTATGTGTCCCTCTGATCTGCTTTGCTCTCTTGGCTTCCTTTCTGTTTTTTTAGTAGTATATTCCTTTTTGAGATGCTGCTTATAGCTATGTAACACATTAAAAAAATTCATAAGTTAGATGTTTACTTATACAAATAAAGGTAGTTTTTGCCTATTCTTTTGTTGGATCATAGCTGAAAACAAAAGTCACCATAGAATTTAATTATTTTTGTTTTATTTTTATTTTAGATTTCTATGTTTGAAAAGGGGAAGGCATCTAAGATCGTCAACCTAAGGGACATACAAGATGACATGCAGACGTTGTATATAAACACAGCCACTGATAGTTTTGAGTTCAAAGCTCACGTTGAAGGAGACGGTGTAGTGGAAGGGATTATCCGATATCATCCTTTCTTATATGATAGAGAAACTTACCCCGATGACCCGTGCTTTCCAAGTATGCTAATATGTTATCTTAGCTACAAAATATGAAGTTGTGATTTAAGATAGTGATTTGTTTCTTTTAATTGTTATTGTAATTAGGCTATTAAGGTTAGATAAATATTAATACGTTTTTCCTTATACAGATCTTTTTAAGATGTTAGGTATTTATAGTTTTTATAATGCTTGATTTTTGTATGTATTCACTTGTATATCAGTAAAGCACTAGCTCTAAGAAGCATTGCATATTCTTTTATCTTAGATTTCTTATTGAACTGAACTTTTAGTTATGTACTGCATATTAAGCCTTCATATATTCCCCATATTATTTTCCCATTATCTTTGTAGGTATTTTTAAAGAAGTTTTAAACTTTATATAGTCAGTTTTTTCTATACGCTTTCTGATTTTGTCTTACTATGGAACGATAATAGGATCTTATAGTTTTTAAAAATAATTTTAGATCTTTAATGCATCTGTACTCTACTTTTTTGTGTGTAAGATGAGGTAGTGCTTTAGGTTAATATTTTCTACGTGGGCATCTATTTCCTTAGCACCAATTATATTGAATGTCATGATTTTTTAAATAGTCTGAAATATTACTTTTATAATAATATTTAGTTTTCACATCTGGTTTCTTTATTATAGATCTATTTTGTATTTTTATGCATGAGTAATGACACTCTCCTGTAGCTATAGACTCTATATTGATATTTGTAGGGCAAGATATTCGATATGCTTCTTTGAGAAAATTCTTATTTCTTAATCTTTTATTCTTCTAGATAAACTTTAAAATCACTTTGTACATTCACTTAGAAAACTTCTGGTAGGATTATTGAGATTTCATTGAATTCATAGATTAACAGTATTAAATTTTCTTATTCAGAATACTTTGTCAGTGTGTCCTTAGTGTTGCAGGTTCTGAAACCAGATTTCCTGATTTGAATCCCACCTATGCCACTTTCTGTTGTGTAAACTGTGACAAACTACTGCCTACTTCAGTTTTCCTCATCTGTAAAATGGGATGGAGGATACCAGTTAATGCCTCACTGGGGTGTTGTGAGGGTTAAGAAATTGCTGTATGTCATTATGCCCACCATCATTTATTCAGTGCTCATACGTGTTGCTACTCAGTGGCTCTTCTTCCCGTGATGTCTCTGGCCCATTTTTAATTTGCCATTTCTAATATTTGTATGCTGATTGACAAAAAGATAAAGTTCTTCAAATGATTTCTTAAGATAAGAGCCAATAAATTGAGTCATTATTAGAGGAGTTCTCTAAGGGCAAACCTATTTGCTCTGATTGAAAGGAACTTTTACTTAGGACTCCTTATGAGGGTTTTGTGGGGTAGAGAGCTTTATATGGGGGGGAGGTTGACTTAATGCCAGAATGACTGAGGTGTTGCTATATCATGATTATAATGTTTTATCCTAACTTATCTGGATATATGAAAATGAATTTCCAAAATAACATAAAAAAGCTATAGACAATTGTGTTAATTATGTGTTTGATGCTTTGTAACATATTTTATAATTTTAGCTATATCACTTGAATCTGATCCTCAAAAATTTAATAGTTTATATAAGATAAACTTAGTATTTTTTAAAAAGATTTTATTTATTTTTAGAGAGAAGGGAAGGGAAAGAGGAAGAGAGGGAGATAAACATTAATGTGTGGTTCTCATGCTCCCCCTACTGGGGACCTGGCCTGCAACCCAGGCATGTGCTGTGCTGCCCTTTGGTTTGTAGGCCCAGGCTCAATCCACAGAGCTATAGCAGCCAGGGCATGCATAAACTTAGTATTATTGATAATTTGCCCAAACTAGGTAAACTTGCTGCTACTAGATTGCATAGATTTCCCAGCTAATTTTTAGGTGAACATACACTGGTTCTGACAAAATTATGAAAGTTGTGTTTCAGGTATAGGACTTAAGCTCCTGTATTTGTAGGGAAGGGGGATTCTGCTAGGTAATAATCTCTTTGGATGTGTGACTCTTTTGCTTTATAAACAGTTTTTAATGATTGTAAGCTAATACCTAGTGTAGTTTCTAACACAGGTTGATTAGTATATAAGTAATTACTGACTTTCAAATGAGAAACACCATTGATAATGGATAACTGCTTCGGAAGTGTTTCTTTGCGAGGCAAACTAAGAATAAAGTTACCTTTTGGGTTTTATAGAATACATTGTTAACGAACATGAGTTTTTGTTACCATTTCTCTGAAGGAACTTTAATATTTTATTTACAGAAATTGATTTCTCAGTGATTAAATTTGCATATACTTTATAGCAGTAAACATTTTGTTCCACTTCCTCCTGTACTCTAGAATTAAAAGATGAAGATGATGATGATGATTGTTTTATACTTGAGAAAGCTGCAAGAGGGAAAAGGCCTATTTTTGAATGTTTTTGGAATGGACGACTAATACCATATACATCTGTTGAAGGGTAAGTTTTGATTTTTGCTGAAATTATATTGTTTTATAACCTAATCTTTTTACTAATATTTTCTTCTCTTCAAGCTTTGACTGGTGTACTCCTCCGAAGAAGAAAGGGCTTGCACCAATTGAGTGCTACAATAGAATATCTGGTGCATTATTCACTAATGACAGATTCCAGGTCAGCACAAATAAACTGACTTTTATGGATCTTGAGCTAAAATTGAAAGATAAGAACACCCTTTTTACAAGGATTTTAAATGGACAGGTATGATTTTCAATATCAAGTTTTGGATGTTTGTAAAGGTTCTATTTTATGTACAGTAGGAGTCATTATTCATGTAGATTTATGTGATATTTTGCATACTTTACTTTTTAATTGATCGGGGGTGGAGAGAGAGAGAGAGAAACATTATTTTGTTGTTCCACTTATTTACGCATTCATTGTTTGTTGTATGTGCCCTCTGGATATCAAACCTGCAAACTTGGTATATTGGGACAACACTCCAACCAACGGAGCTACCTGAACAAAGATATTTTTCATTTTATTTAATAAAAAGAATATGTAGAAATTTTCTCTTATGAGCATTTATGTGTTCACATCTCTCAAAAATTTCAACTGGTTATACCATTTTGGATAAAATTTACAGTTCTTTATTAGATCTTAATGTTAAGACTATAATAGACTAAATGGAAGCTAAACAAGCATATACATTTGGTGAGAGCACGTAAGAACAATTTTATCTAACACAAGGGCTATGTTTGCATATCAAGAACCAAACTATGTAATTTAAATCTAATCTTAAGGGTGAAATTGAGGTAGAACTGTGAAATACTTTGGACTAAAAGGTGATTTGAGATTGGTCAGTATTAAAATACATGCGTTGACTGAACAAGAGTGATAGATTTTTTTTTTTTAGGAGTTG
Organism: Tonatia bakeri; assembly: GCA_004024845.1. Taxonomy (NCBI): domain Eukaryota; kingdom Metazoa; phylum Chordata; class Mammalia; order Chiroptera; family Phyllostomidae; genus Tonatia; species Tonatia bakeri. The sequence continues at coordinate 119,572 of PVIA01003071.1, read as the reverse complement.
AGTGAAACTACTGTACTATTGTACTTTTATTCTATCTAAATACCTCAGAAACCTTTACTTGATATACTCCTCTTTTAGTAGTTAAATGTTGAATTGCCAAGAAATAGGTGTATTTATTGTGAACCTAAAATTGCTAGGAAGTAAATATTCAATAGAATACAATAACATATGGTATTTATAGTTAGTCATCCCTACAAGATGTTGACATTCATTTTGCTGTTATTAAAAAATTCTGAATCATAGATGATTAAGATACTTTTAATGAATTATCTTCTAAGAAAAGTCTTATTTGTACTTAGATTTATTAATTATCCAACATTTATTGAAAAGTTTGGTCTTCCCAAAAGTTATCCAAAATAGGTTAATTCTATTTCTTTGTTACATTGTATTTTAAGAAATGTATTTTGTAATTTGGGGAGATTTTATTTTATTAAAGATTTTATTTATATTACTCTAGAGAATGGGAACAGGGGGAAGAAAGAGAGAGCGGAAAAAAACATCAATGTGTGAGAGATACATTGATCAGTTCCTCTTGCATGCCCCTAACCAGGGACCTGGCCCACAACCCAGGCATGTGCCCAGACTGGGAATCAAACCAGTGACTCTGGTTCGCAGGCAGGCACTCAATCCTCTGAGCCACACCAGGCAGGGTGGGAAATTTTAAATACACAGAAAAGTTGAAAGAATATTATAATGAGTATGCACATACTCCTTTCCTATATTAACTGTCATCTTGCTACACATGTGGTGACATATCCTTTGACATATTACTGAATTTCAGGATTCAATTAATGCATCTAGTAATTTGGTTGATAATGAATCCTGAGACATCTTTACATTTTAGCTTAGGGTAATTTTATCTAATGCTTGGGCTGTACATTGAAATGAAGTATAAAAATGTAGACAGACTGTCCCATTCCTAGTTAATAATTTTAATATCCTTGTCAAGTTGACAAAATGATAACAGTGATTTGCTGATTCAGAAAGTTGATACCTGGGAAAAGGGTTGGGGGAAGTTTTCTTTGAAACTTGCCATTTTTGAGTCTTTCCCAACTACATGTATTTCTTATTCAAAGCTGAAATCATTTTTAATTCTGCCCCATTTTCATTTGGAAATAGTATAATACAGAGTAAGGTATGTAGAAAGAAATGAACTTTTGTAATTTTATACATTTTCTGTGAAAGCATGTAATATGGCCATTGTCTTCCCTACCTACAATCCTAAAGACAGGCAGTAAACAATATCTTTCAGCTTATGTTTAATTATAAATCTCTATACTATCTCCCAGTAGGATGAAGAATGATAAGCAATAACATTTTTAATGTGTTATTAGAAAATGGCTTTTATTTTATGATTTAATTTTTGAATTGGTCCTGTGAATGAAGTACATAATTAAAAGGAAAGTTTTGTTTTGTGTAGCAGGGTTTCTCAACCTTTTTTTCCTTATCATTCTTATAAGGAAACTTTTTTCCTAATTGCTCCCCCCATGACATTTTAGTACTATAGATATACTATATTTGTGTTTACATAAGTACATATCTGTTCTTAAAACATAAAAGGAGATATTTTTGCCCTTTTGAGAATATGCATGATTCACAGTGAAAATGTTTCCACTTACCCCTTTCTCATAGCCAGGTAGTTCTCCTTCTCCTTTGCCACTCTGGTTCATCATTTTGTGATGTATCCTAGGATTTAAAGCAGGAAAGAAAAGTTTTATTGCTGGTATTGACTATTGAGACTTTGGTTCAAAGGATGATAATAAAGATTTGCTTTCTCTAGTGGTGGTTTTGTTAGAAATCTAAATTTGTATGGGAGAAAGATCGGCAAAATATTTTAGTTTTTTATTAGGTTTTCTGGGGTGGGTATGTGGAAGGAAAAATGGAATGAATGACAAGTTCCAATGCTTGTATTTGTTTACTGTGTTTCATAGAATGTTTTAAAATTTTACAGGAGCAGCGCATGAAAATTGACAGAGAATTTGCTTTATGGCTCAAGGACTGTCATGAAAAGTATGACAAACAAATAAAATTTACACTTTTTAAAGGAATAATTACACGTTCTGATCTTCCTTCTAAAAAGCAGGGCCCCTGGGCCACATACTCAGCAATAGAATGGGATGGAAAAATATACAAAGCAGGACAGCTGGTAGGTTTAACTTATTTGTAGATTCACTTGTAATAGAATTTGAAACTTGATCTACTAGAATTTTTTTTTAAATATTGAATTTATTGGGTGACATTGGTTGGATATATTAGGATAAAAATAATGTATGTATTTATTGGCTTCTTAGGAGCCAGGAAAAAAATGAAAAGTTCAAACTGATTTTAATGACAGTTTAGCATGGTGTTAAAAAAACAAACAAACAAAACCCTGTTTATTGCCTGAGGCTTAATTAGCAAGGTTTTTATTGTTTCTTGAATAAACTTTATTCAAATAGAGATTTTTTAATGTGATACGAAATTATGATTTTTAACAAGTTTTATTGAGTGTCTGGTTCTTGTAAGTTACTGTGCTTATTGACCGAGTTGTGGAGAATGCAGAGAATTATTAGATGTGCTTAGTCCTTAGGGATATTACAGCCTAAAAATAGAGATAACCTAAACATAAAAAATATAGGTTATAAGAGGATAACTGCTAAGAAAAGATGGTGAATATTCTTTGACAGTTTGGAAGGAGAGGAGAAAATTTTCTGACTTTGGATGGCCCTGGGAGAAAAGAGTTAATCATGAAATTCTTTGGGCAAGAAATCTCATTTGTAAGGACCTTGAAAGAGATAGAGTTTCATGTTTACACAGATTATTGCCAAAGTAGAAGGATATCCATGCTCTCCATAAATGTGAGAATTGGATGCAGTTACCTGGAGATACTGTGTGTAGCTACAGTCTTGCTTTTCTAACATTTAGGGATTAGAAAGAGGGAGCTGACAAATGAGAATGAAAGTGATAAGCTGGTGAAATAGAAGGAAAGTACAAGAATATAATACCTAAAGTCATGTGAAGAGTTATAAGGAGGAGGGAGTAATCAGCTTTGTCAAATTCTCTGCAGTGGTTGAGTAAAATGCTTTCTCAGGAGTATTCTGAGCATAGACAAAGATACTGTTAAGTTCAGGGAAACAGCAGGCAGTAGAGTTGGGTTATGTGTGTGTGAATAGAAATAGTTTAGAAATGAGGCTGGAAAGGTAGATTGGGTTTAGATAGAGTCTTGTAGTCCCTATCAGGAATTTCTGAATTGTATTAATGGAAATTACCCTTAGATTTTTCAAGCCATGTAAGAAAAAAGAAATAGGCAAGTTTCGAACCAATTTAATTTAAGGAAATGATAACTTGCTGGAGTTTATAAGTCACTGTTCATAGTTTGAAAGCCAGATTTTATCGGGGAAAAGGTTTGATATACTTTGGCATTTATAATAATTGACTTGGGAGGACTTACGGACCTTTGAGACACATGCATCGCTATGACATTTTTGTATGAAGAAGCTACTGTGTCTTTACAAAAATATGTTGTAACTGGAGAACTTTACAATTACAGCTTTATTAGAATATTAGAATGCTGTTTTAAAATTCATTTTTTCTAATGATAGATACCTCGTTTTTTCCCTTTGTGTAAAGTGTTTCTATGAAATAATTATATTAGACCTGTTTATCTTAGTAAATATTAGTACTAAATCCTTTTTTCGAAATTAAACATTAGGTCAAGACAGTGAAGACACTTCCTCTCTTTTATGGAAGCATAGAAAAATTTTTTCTTTATGGTGATCATGATGGAGAAGTTTATGCTACTGGAGGAGAGGTTCAAATTGCAATGGTAAGACAGCAAGTAATACAAAATATTTATTGAAAGTCTGTTGGTATCACTTTTGCTTAAATGTAAAAATAAAGGTAAAGTATTTTGCTTGCATTTGTTTTTTCCATCGTATAAAATAGTGTTGGCATGAATATTTATATTTCATATTTGGTGATATTAATAATCCATAGAACTTAACATCTCTATGCCCAGTGTTTAACAAACATACATATATTATTGCTACTTATCACAGTGATTTTGTAAAGTGCACACTTCATCCAAGACCCATAAACTAGTAAACACTGGAGACAGAATTCTGTCTTAAGAATGAATGATTCCAAAACTAGAGTGGGTTTTGTCCCTATACCATGCTCTTATTAATATTTGAATGGTATTTAATTAGGCCTAAGGAGATAACACGAAAAATGTAAATACACACCAAGGTCTAGTATAATGACACTATTATGATTTTTATGGTTAATGAGGGTAAAGTATATTTCTTTGGAAGAAATAAGTGAATGTTTTCACTGCAGCTGAATTTGAATAGTTTGTTTTTTGAAGGGCTGGTATAAATTTATTTCATTGATTCAGGAACCTCGAGCACTATATGATGAAACAAGAACTGTGCCAATTGCAAAGCTGGATAGGACAGTTGCTGAGAAAGTCATAAAAAAATACGTAGAAGATGAAATGGCAAGGTAATTCACATTTCAAGATGCATGATAAAAATAAGAAAAATCAAGAGGGTAGATCATAGTGCTTTTAACTAGAGCATTTGCAATCTAGATATATATATTGTGACAAACTTAGCATTAAAAAATTGAGAGTTCTTGTTATAAAAACAGAATCCTGTATTTGTTTTACAGAAAAAGGAGAAAATTTTACATATCTAAAGTGTTATTATTGTAGGCATAAGGATTAGGGTATGTTAAAGAAAAAACAACTTTGGCTTGTAACAAGAAAAAATTGTGGTAACTTTGGAAAGATAAAGATTAGCACAAAAGAAGTAAAAGGAAGTACTAAAACATAAGTCTTTTTGTGACTCTTGTATACTTAATGATGCATTATTTTGATTCTCACTGAATCTCACTGGTAATTCTTCTGTTCTTAAGAGTTTATTCTATGTCCAAAGGGTAACTTAAATTGTAAACAAATAGTAAAATCATGAAAAATGGACAATTCTGGCTCTTAATATGAGGTTTTGCCTGACTTTTTCAGTGGCCACAGTGATGGTTATGGAGGAGAAAACTTTTAGATTATTAGTCATAGAATTTCAGATTTAACCTTTCAAAATATATGATAAATAAGTATTAAAGTTTCTAGTAACCTCTGTTTTTTAATTAAGACCACATTGATATAGATTGTGAAACATTAATATGCTGGTTACCCCCTAGGCTCCCTGATAGATTGTCAGTAACTTGGCCTGAAGGAGATGAATTATTGCCAAATGAAATTAGGCCTGCTGGAACCCCTATTGGTATGTGTTTGGTTTTTTCCTTCTTCTCCTTTCCATTTGTTTTTTCCTTAATACTAAAAGAAAGGCTTTTCTTGTGTCTCACATTTCTAATATGTAAAAGACCATGAAAAATTAAAATACAGCCTGAACATCTAGCAGAGTCATCAGATTCTTTGGGTGTAACTAAGACACTCTTACTTTAAACTTTGGACTAACAGGTGCATTAAGGATTGAAATACTGAATAAAAAAGGGGAAGCAATGCAAAAGCTTCCAGGAACAAGTCATGGAGGGTCAAAGAAACTCCTGGTTGAGCTCAAAGTTATATTACATTGTAAGTATACAAACTAATTTGGATCTTTAATATTGTCCTTAAATGTGTAATACAGATTTTAATATCTTTGTACAGTTATTGATGACCTAGCAATCTGATAGGCACATTGGATTTTAAAGTTAGGAATTTTAAGCATGTTATGAATAATTTGAGTTTTTTAATGATAATATTCTGAAGGGTTTTTAAAAACACTTTATTCTGAATTTTCTCATGTAGGTAACCATGACCTAAAATAAAGATAGGGTGTTTATGTGTATAGGAATTTTTACTGAATAGGAATTTAGATAATCTTTAAGATGCCCCTCCTTAAGTAGAAAATACTATGGATCTGAACCTGTGGGCCAAAAGTACTTTTCTATAATAAGCCTGACCCACTCTTTGGTAGACAGAAAAGAACTGGGTATTAATGCTCATCTTGAATCACCTCGTTAACTTTTTTGTCCGTTGTTTTTGTCTTGACTGCCTAAACATATTTTTACTTTTATTTTTTAAAAAACCTTTATTTGCTGATTTTTAGAGAGAGGAAGGGAGGGAGACAGACAGACAGGCAGAAACAGATGACAGTTTTTTGTTCTACTTATTCTTGCATTCATTGGTTGATCTTGAATGTGCCTGGACTCAGAATCAAACCTGCAGTCTTGGCATATTGGGATGACGCTCTAACCAATTGAGCTGCCCATCCAGGGCTGATCACTTTATACTTGCAATAATTTGTTCTGTCACTATATACTTGTGTGTCTAGTCCATGGATTTTGGAGATACAGTATTTTATAGAATGCATTTCTTTCCAACTCTATTTTTTAACTTAAAAATATTTTTTATGTGGCAGTACACACACACACACACACATATATATGTATAATATAAGTGTACCATCTTAACCATTTTTAAATGTACAGTTTAGTGGCATTAAATGTATTCACATTTTTGTACAACCATTACTACTATCTATCTTCAGTACTTTTTCATCATCCCAGCTGAAATTCTGTGGTAACAATTTTCTATTACTCATTCCCCCATCCCTTGTTCCACTTTCTGTCTCTGTGAATTCGACTGTTTCAGATGTCTCATATAAATGGGATCATGCAATGTTTGTTCTTGTATGTAGCATATTTCACTTAGCATAATCTCTCCAAATTCCGTCTATGTTGTCACGTGTCAGAATTTTTTAAAATTTTAATTGTTGTTCAAGTACAGTTTTCTGCCTTTTACCCCTATCCCAGCCCACCCCCCAGCCCTCCCCACCTCTCTCCAGTTTCCACCCCCCCACCCCACCCCCTTCCCCGTTGTAGTATTGGTTTGGTGGTAACAAACTCCTTTAGTTTTTTCTTGTCTGGGAAGCTCCTTATTTCTTCCTTGATTTTAAATGATAGCCTCACTGGGTAAAGTAGCTTTGGTTGTAGGTCCTTACTTTTCATGACCTTGAATGTTTCATGCTACTCCATCTGAAATATTTCTGTTGAGTAATCAGATGCCAGTCTAATTGATGCTCCCTTGTAGATAACTGCCTGCTTTTCTCTTGCGACTTTTAGGATTCTCTCCTTGTCCTTAAGCCTTGTTATTTTAACTATGATGTGTCTTGATGTAGGCTTCTTTGGGTCCAATTTGTTTAGGATTCTCTGAGCTTCCTGGACTTGAGTGACTTTTTCCTTCTTCAGATTAGGGAATTTTTTGGTTCTTATTTCTTCAGATAGGTTCTCTATCCCTTGCTCACTCTCTTCTCCTTCTGATATTCCCACGATGCGGATGTTGTTACGATTTGTGTTATCCAAAATGTTTCTTACGTTCCCCTCATTTTTTTAAATGCTTTTTTCTTTTTGTTGCTCTGCCTGGGTGTTTTTTTCTACCTGGTCTTCCAAAATACTGATTCAGTCCTCTGCTTCATCTGACCTACTGTTTATTCCTTCCAGTGTTCTATTTATCTCAGATATTGCATTTCTTATTTCTGACTGGCCCTTTTTTATGGTTTCTATATCTTTTTTCATGCTGTAGAGTATTCTTATAATCATTACTCTGAACTCTCTATCTGATAAATTGCTTGCCTTCATCTCATCTAGATCTTCTGGAGAATTCTCTTGTTCTTTCATTTGGGTCTCTCCTTGTCTACCCATTTGGGCTGCTGCTTTGAATTTTCCACCTTAGATGTTGAACTAATGGACTGAACCAATCAGCTGTTAATCTAATCAAGCTGCAATCAGCAGTCCCACTTAAGCACCACAGGGTGGGGCAGAGTGATTCCTGCATGCAGAACTGTTGCTTCCCCTCAGGCTGATGGCATTTGGAGAGGAGTGCTGTGCCTGAGAAAGATGGCTTCTGCAGTGTGCGGAATGACTCAGCACAGGGATCCTGGTAGCTGTTTCTTCATTCTCTCCCCAGAGCCACCAGCCCCTGACTCTCCTCTAGTCTACTCTGCTCTCCCTCTGTTGCAGCCCAGGTAAGTGGCTGTAAACGAAATTTTGTACTTTGGCCCTTTAAGAGGCTCTCTGCGTCTCCAGCTATCTCTCTTTGGCAGACAGAAACTCTGCTGCTTTTCACAGCTGGATGTTATCTGGGCTTCTTTGCAGCTTTGGTGCTGTAGGCTAGGGAGCCCAACTTGGGGTTTAGATCCCAATCTTCTCAGGAGAAAACCCCCAGCTGCTAAAATATCTCTCCAGAACTTCAGCTGTTGTCTTTGGGAGCCCAGCCAGCCCTGGTGCACCTCTGCTCTCCCAACCAGTTACATTATGGTAAAGTGGTTTCTTCTCTCTGTCTTTGGTTATAAACCTTCCCTCCAGCAAGTGTTATTCTGGATGGTTTCTCTACAGTTTAGTTGTGAGTATCAATACTTCTGAGCTGACCAGCCTGACTCAGTGGGTTGGGTATTGTCCAGCAAAGTGCAGGGTCACCTGTTTGTTTCCTTGTCAGGGCACATACCTGAGTTACAGTCCAGATCCCCAGTTGGGAGCATGTGAGAAGCAACCAATCAATGTTTTCCCTCTCACATCAATGTTTACCTTTCTCCCTCTCTTTCCCTCTGTAAAAATAAATAAATAAAATTTTTAACAAAATTTTTAAAATACTTTATAGTGAGTTTGTGTTTCTTATGTTCACATACATCAAGAGGCACATGATGTCTAATTGTTCCATTTTTAGTGCTGATGGGTCTTTTAATTTGCTTAGCTAATATGATTATAAGGCTTACCTTTTACTCATCATGTAATGGTTCCGTCCATTAATGACTTTTGCTTGAATTAGTTACTTGGTATGCAAAAAGGTGATATATTTTTCTCTTGATTCATTCCTTCCTGATTTATTATTCAGAATTCATCTGTGAAGAAATTTCCTCTATCAGTTAGGGCCATTGATTTACTCTGAAATACAGCTTTATAGAAAAGATAGCATAAAGGCTTAATTCGTTTTCTTTAATTACAAATTACCAGTCAGGAATTGTACTGTACACTAATGCCAGTGAATGATTTTTGTTTGTGGTTGTGTTTTTGTGAATTTATGGGGTTTTATATATTTAACACGCTTCATTCATTTTGATGTGCTTTCATGATGACTACTGATATATCCCTTTTTATGTCTTTAATGCAACCTTTTTTGTTTGTGACTCAGGCTGCCCTAAAATCTTACACATGTTCTACCCTAGACCTAGATTCAGCCATTACTCCTGGTTTCTTTCAATGAGGAATGCTATTTAGAGGCCACAATCTGAGTGTTAGGATTGCTCATTGCTACTGGTGAAATTGCATCTAAGCATTTTTAATTGATATCTCAATCTGAATATTTTTGAAAAAGAAAAAAAAACTGAATTCATATTGATATCTTTGGTTTTTGTTTAATACTTTGATTTTAGGCCTTCATTTATTTCATGTTGAAGTTCTTTTTTTTTTTTAATAATAGGGAGGTTCTTATTTATTTTTTTAGTTGTTTTATTTATTTATTTATTTATTTTTGTCTTCTTGTTTATGCTATTACAGTTGTACCAATTTTCCCTTTTTTTTCCCCATCCACCCAGCCCACCTTCCACTTCCATAGTCAGTCCCCACACCATTGTTGATGTCCATAGGTCCTTCAAAAATGTTCTTTGACTAATTCCTTCACCTTTTTTCAATCAGTCCCAACCTCTCTCTTCCCCTCTTATAGCTATCAGTCTATTCCATGATTCTGTGCCTCTGGATCTATTTCACTCACTCGTTTATTTTGTTCATTAGATTCCTCTTATAAGTGAGATCATATAGTATTTGTCTTTCACCAACTGGCTTATTTTGCTTAGCATAATAGTCTCTACTTCCATCCATGCTGTCACAATAGGTAGGCATTCCTTCTTTTTCTCTGCTACATAGTGTTCCATTGTCTAAATGTGTCACAGTTTTTTAATCCATTTATTTTAGGCTGTTTCCAAATTATGGCTATTGTAAATAGTGCTGCTATGAACATAGTGGGTTGTATATTCTTTTGAATGGATGTTTCAGGATTCTTAGGGTATATTCACCATAGTGGAATTGCTGGATCAAAAGGCAGTTCCATTTTTAATTTTTTGAGGTAACTCCATACTGTTTTGCACAGTGGTTGCACCAGTCTGGATTCCCACCAGTAGTGCTCCAGGGTTCTGTTTTGTCCACATCCTTCCCAGCACTTGTTTGTTGATTTATTAATGATAGACATTTTGGCACGTGTGAGGTCACATCTCATTGTGGTTTTAATTTGCATCTCTCTTATGGCTAGTGATGTTGAGCATTTTTTCATGTCTGTAGGCCATCTGTATGTCCTCTGTGGAGAAGTGTTTATTCAGGTCTTCGTCCATTACAACAATAGAAATTACTTACTTGCTTGATCCCACAATCTACTTAAATAGTTTCAGGATAATAATATTATTACTACTAGTAAGACTATTGAATTGAGTTTGATTTCTTTGCAACTGTTTGTACTTAAAATATATCTCTCTGTATAAATTGTAAAAACAATTATGTCACTCAAAATAATCTTTTTAATGTGGTTGTATTACCTACGTGACATACATTTTGGTTTTGTTTATGAATTGCTTTATTTTAATTGTTTTTTAGATATTTAGATCATTCCCATAATTCTGAAGTCAGAAATAATATGGGATATTTCACAGAAGTCATGTTATTCCTCTAGTGTTTTCTTCTTCCTTCTTTAGGTAGTAACTTTGTTAGTTTTTGGTTTATCTTTCCTTTTTTTTCCTGTTATAACTATAAGCAAGAACCAATGTATTTGTATTTCTTTCCCTTCCTTACAAAAAAGATAGACTATTTTATTTATATAAATGTTTTTACTCCTTGCTTTTTTTCTTTTAACAGTAGATCTCTAGAGCTTAGAGATTATTCTATATAAATAGAAAATTCTCTTTTAATATTGAAAGAAATTTTTAAAGAAAACAAGTTTATTAAAATAAATTTAATATTAATCAAAATATATCTCTGTATTCTTTTGATTGCCCTATTTAAGCTTATTTACAGATAATTTTTAAGAATTGAAATAAAGGAATTTAATGAACTGAATGAGTAAATTTTTATATGCTATTTATGCATGGGGATAGTTTTAGATCTTTCAGTGTTTCAAAATAATTTTTTAAGGTTACAGCATAGAAGAAATATTTGATGCTATTGTTACATTTTATATTCATGTTCTATATTCAGTTTCATAGGTATAAATCCTTCTATTTTTTTTATTAAGCTTCAAGTGGAAATAAAGAAATCATTTCACATATTAGTCAACATGGAGGAAAATGGCCTTACTGGTTTAAAAAAATGGGTGAGTTACTCTGAATGTTAAAAATTATATCAATATTACATTATTGAGAAGATTTATAATATCTTCTTAATTTTTCCAGAAAATATTCAGAAGTTGGGGAGTTATACATTGAAATTACAAGTTGTATTGAATGAAAGTAATGCAGACACTTATGCTGGAAGACCACTACCATCTAAAGCAATTAAATTTTCTGTTAAAGGTAAGCAAAACACTAATACATAACTATATGCTAAATGTGGCATTTTAAAGAAAGAATAGATAATTTAGTAAAAGATGTTCAAGTAATTGTGTAGCCATTTTGATCCTAAATGATCAAAATAAGACTTTGTAATTCTTCTGGACAATTGTATTTCTTCTAAATTTTGAAGACATCATTGCTTTCTAGCTTTCGTTGTTGCTGGTAAAGTCTAAAGCTACTCCAATTCCTGACCTTTATATGTGGATCCCCTCTTTCCCAACACCCATATATTTGGTGCATCTGTTTTTTTTTGTCCTAATTTCTGAAAGTTTAAATTCTAAGAATTTTCCTTGAGTTACTTTGATATCCTACTCTGTCTTTCTGTAACATCTGATATTAGATGCTGGACCTCTTGACTGATGTACTGGTATTCTTTTTTTCTAGTTTACATCTCTCGGTTATAATTTTCTACTCTGTGAGAGATTCTCTTAACATGATGTTCTACACTCAGTATTGAGTTGCTTTTTTAAAAAAATATATATATTTTACTGATTATGCTATTATAGTTATCCCATTTTCCCCCTTTCACTCCCGTCTGCCCTGCACACCCTCTCCCACCTACATTTCCCCCCTTTAGTTCATGTCCATGGGTCGTACCTATAAGTTCTTTGGCTTCAACATTTCCTATACTATTCTTACTCGCCCCCTTTCTATTTTCTACCTACCATCTATGCCACTTATTCTTTGTACCTTTTCCCCCTTCTCTCCCCCTCCTACTCCCCTGCTGATAACCCTCCATATGATCTCCATTTCTGTGGTTCTGTTCCTGTTCTAGTTGTTTGCTTAGTTTGCTTTTGTTTTGGTTTTAGGTGTGGTTGTTAATAATTGTGAGTTTGCTGTCATTTTACTGTTCATATTTTTTGTCTTCTTTTTCTTAGATAAGTTCCTTTAACATTTCATATAAGAAGGGCTTGGTGATGATGAACTCCATTAACTTGACCTTATCTGAGAAGTACTTTATCTGCCCTTCTATTCTAAATGAAAGCTTTGCTGGATAGAGCAATCTTGGATGTAGGTCCTTGCCTTTCATGACTTGGAATACTTCTTTCCAGCCCCTTCTTGCCTGTAAGGTCTCTTTTGAGAAATCAGCTGACAGTCTTATGGGAACTCCTTTGTAGGTAACTGTCTTCTTTTTTCTTTCTGTTTCTAAGATTCTCTCCTTACTTTTAATCTTGGGTAATGTAATTATGATGTGCCTTTGTGCGTTCTTCCTTGAGTCCAACTTCTTTGGTACTCTCTGAGCTTCCTGGACTTCCTGGAAGTCTATTTCCTTTGCCAGATTGGGGATGTTCTTCTTTATTAATTGTTCAAATAAGTTTTCAATTTGTTGTACTTCCTTTTCTCTTTCTGGTACCCCTATAAATTGGAAATTGGAATGTTTAAAGATGTCCTGGAGGTTCCTAAGCCTCTGCTCATTTCTTTGAATTCTTATTTCTTCATTCTTTTCTGGTTGAATGTTCCTTTCTTCCTTCTGGTCCATGCCATTGAATTGAGTCCCAGTTTCCTTCCCATCACTATTGGTTCCTTGTACATTTTGCTTTATTTCACTTAGCATAGCCTTCATTTTTTCATCTAATTTGTGACCAAATTCAACCAATTCTGTTCACAGCCTGGTCACCAGTGCTTTGAACTGTGCGTCTGATAGGTTGGCTATCTCTTTGTTGCTTAGTTGTATTTTTTCTGGAGCTTTGATCTGTTCTTTCATTTGGGCCATTTTTTTTTCTCATGTTGGAGGGCCTGTTAGATAGTGAGGGGCGGAGCCTTAGGTGTTCACCAGGGCAGGGCATTACAGTCACTGTGTTGTGATCCTGTATGTGGGGCAGGGGTCCCATCTGGAACAATGGCGCCTGCTCTGCTTTCTGCCAGATTCCAGTCACTTTCCCCGCTTCCCACCAGCAAATTGGGCCCTTCTGGTGCTGATTCCCGGGTGGGTGGGCTTGTGTACATTCTAGGACCCTGTGGATCTCTCCAAAGAACTTTCCTGTGAGTCTGGGAGTTTCTCCTGCTGCCGCCTCAACTCCTAGAGGTGTTTTCCATCAGTGGTTTGAGGTTTTACTTCCCACATAGTCTGTCCCACTCCCCGGTTGTTTCTCCCAGTTTATCTGTGGGTGAATGTGGGACCACCCAGTCTGCAATCCGCCACCTCACTGAGTCCTCCAGCCACCGCCTTGCCACAAGTCCTTTCTGCTCAGCTGCCTGTTTCCACCCCTCTGTCTGGATGAATGTGTCTTTCACTCCTTGGTCGTCGGACTTCCATACAGTTCTGGTAGTTTTATGTTTTTAAATTGTTGTTGTCCTCCTTTTGGTTGTGCAAGGAGGCACAGTGTGTCTACCTATGCCTCCATCTTGGCCAGAAGTCTCTGTATTGAGTTTTTCCTGCTCTGATTTTTTTAGTTTTGAAGACAATTTTTCACACTCTGTTTATTCCCTTTTAATATATCCTCTTCCTAGCTCATGGATTCAGTATCTTTATTAATTCTCTGTGTATATTAATAACAGTGGTGGTTTCTCTTGAAGCTTTTTTTAGAATTTATTGATTTTTAGAGAGGGGGGGGAGGAAAGGAGGGAGGTGGGGGTGCAGAAAGAGAGAAACATCAGTTCGTTGTTGCACTTATTTATGCATTCATTGGTTGATTCCTGTATATGCCCTGATTGGGGATCAAACTCAAAACCTTGGTTTGTCCAGTCACAATGTAGCCAATTGTACTACCCAGCCAGGGCTTCTCAAAGCTTTTTAACTTTCTTTATTCGTGGTTTGTTTTCCTCCATGTTGATTTTCTTGTGTGTGTTTACTTCGGGTCTTTCATATTAGATACTCTCTTACATGACTGCTCACATTTGAGAATAGGACATTTGAAAACTTTTACTTGAGCAGATTATGATATGGTAATTTTTAGGTTTTTCTGTCTTTATTCAGATTCCCCAGAGTGGAGGCTTCCAGTCTCTTTCTAGGAGGCTAAACACCTGGTTGCCAATGTTTTGGAAGGCATGCTGGGGAAGATTATTGAAGGGTTTCACGTTTAGTAAATAATCTTTTACTTATTTTCCTATTTTCAGTAACTTAGGACATTTTCAGTAATAGTATTTCCCTCATTTTTTTTTAATCTTCCACAGATTGTGTCTTCCCCATCTATTGCTGGGGCTGAGGGAGGCAGTCAACTGGCTCTGTGTATTGAGAGGTGGGGATCTGAAACTGTTTCTTAGACTTCAGCAGGTCTTCCTTTTTTATTTCACTTTCACTCCAACTTGATACAACCATTCCTGAGACTTTGGGTGTCCTATAGAGTGAATTAGATTGTTCTCTGCTTGCTTTGCTATGATTGAGGATTTGAGGTTCTTGGGTCTTCCTACAACTATAAGTCAGTGACACTTATACATTCTCCAGCTTTGAAATTCGGTAACTGTTGTCTTTTTTCTTTGTTGTTTTTTTGTTTATGCTATTACAGTTGTCCCAGTTTTTCCACCTTTGCCCTCCTCTGCCTAGTCTGCCCCCACCCACTTCTATAGACAGTCTCACACAGTTGTTCTTGGGTCCTTCATATATGTTCTTTAACTAATCCCTTCACCTTCTTTTAAACATTCCCCACTTTCCTCCTCCCTCTTACAGCTGTCAGTCTCTTCCATGATTCTGTACCTCTGATTCTATTTTGCTCATTAGTTTATTTTGTTCATTAGATTCCTCTAACTGCAATAAGCCCATTGGTGAAAGGCAAATAGCATATGGTCTAACTTATAAGAGGATTTGCATTTCTAGTAGTTTAAAAGAGATGGCTGAAACTGCTAGACCAGAGACCATTTTTTGAGAACACCTGGTTTAGAGGAGGCTTTACGTATTCTGGGTTTTGATCCTGTGTTGAATGTGTTGCAAATATTTTCTCATATAGGATTTTTAACTTTGTTTATTGTATCTAATGACATATTTTAGATTTCATCAAATAAATCTTTTTATAACTATTATGTGTTTAATAATGTTTTGCCTTATTTTTCCTATGATATGGTTATAAGCATATTCTTTATTGTATTATAATCTCATTGTAGAATTTTACTTTTATGTATGATGTGAGATAGAGATCTAACTTTATTATTTTCCCAAGTGGATTATAAATTTGTATAATTTTTGTACAAATTTAAAATGCCATCTTTATCATCATTTAATTTCCCATATATAAATGAATCTGTTTCTGACCTACAATGAATTTTCTTACCAATGAATTTTATTTTTACTTTTTTTTAAGAGGGTAAACCAGAGAAATTTTCATTTGGTCTTCTGGATCCTCCTTTTCGTATTGGAGTTCCATTCAATATCCCTCTGGAGTTTCAGGATGAGTTTGGTCATGCTACTCAACTAATAAATGATATTCAGCCAGTTCTTGAAGCAAGGTAATTTGAAAGATCAATTTGTATTTGACTTTCCATATTTGCTAAGCATTAACTCTCTTTTCTTTTTTTCTCTTAAATATTTTGTATGTGGTTACCTTCAGTATTATCATTAAAATGCATAGGTTTTTATGATATCCGGGGGATTTATTTACCCCCAGCCTATATCATCTGTGAATATGGGGTCATGTATAAATTGACCTGCTAAAGTTTATGTTTTGACTGAATTACTGTTAATGTTGTTTAGGTAATTCTGATAGCTCTGCCTTTTTTACTCCATTTCTTTTGGCAAGTATGATATATCTCCTGGTAATTCATTGTTAATTATAACATGTTTATTTTGTTGTCGTTTGCTTATAAGCTTTGGCCATTTAAACTGAAAGATACTGCCTAATAAATTTTTAACTTAATGCAATTTATTTTCGTTTGTTTTAAAATCTATAACAATGAAGTATATGCTTTCCATTGCAAATTTGAGTCCTTCCTTAGAATTTTACTTAATAGTCCTTTAGAGTGATGTGATTGGCTTATATGAAGAAATAGCTCTTAGAAACTTAACAGTGGGTCCATTGATGTTGTTAAGGAGGTTCAGTATTTTCCATTACTTCTTTTTGTGGTGCCTAGGAAGAAGTTCTTGATCAGTTTAAAGAGCATGAGTGTGAGCATGATGGTTGGATTTCATTTTTCCATTGCCAGATTTGTCCTTCTGGACCCACTTTTTCTGTATGCTTTCTTTTGTTGTTTGTATCTATTTTTTCCTTGTGCTATAATCGTTTCCTCTTTCATCATATGAACATGTACTATAATCTAGGCATTTGCTAACTGGAGATAATAGAAGTGAGTAAAGACATTGTATTTGCCTTCTAGAAGCTCATAGATTAGTGAAGATAATTTTAGTGTCTAGATTTATACCATGGTTAAGTTCCTGAAAAGCAATACATAGGTATAAAAAATATTCTAAATGAATTTTTCAGTTTTATATTCTCTTAGTTTGCAAAAGTGATTCTTGTCTTTTGACATCTCGCATTCATTTGAATGTGAAGCAGTAATGAAAGTAAAAGTTGAATACAGTTGACCCTTGAATAGCAGGATGAGAGTTGCCTGCTCCTGCACTATCAAAAATTCACATTTAACTTCTGACTCCCCCAAAACTTAACTGATAGTGACCTGTTAAATGGAAGTCTCACCAATAACAGTCAATTAACACATATTCTGAATATCATATGTATTATTACTCTATTCTTTCCAAAAAGTTTGAGAAAAGAAACTGTTAAAATCATAGGGAAGATAAAATTACATTTACAGTATTTATTTTTAAAAATCTGCACATAAGTGGAACTGTACAGTTGAAGCCCATGTTATTCAAGGGTTAAGTGTACTTCAACATGTTTATTCAAAAATAAAACACTAAAAAGAATCCCATCTAGTCACAAATGGAAAATATTAGTGCATTAGTTAACAGCTATAACTGGTTATAACTTCCATCTTATCCTGAAAAAATTTTTTTTATGATTGATTTTAGAGAGAGGGGAAAGAAGTGGGGGGTGGAAGAAAGAGATGGATTTGTTGTTCCACTTATTTATACATTTCACTGGTTGATTCTTGTATGTGCCCTGTCATTTGAACCCACAACCCTGGCATGCCGGGATAACAGTCTAACCAACTGAGCTATCAAGCTAGGGATCCATCTTATTCTTGATAGGATATTCTTACATATGAAGTCTCTGTCACATATATGTTGATATTTAAGATTTTGGACTTCTAAAAATTTTGGTGGCATGGCTCTGTGAATTTATATTTAAAAAGTATGACCATTATCTCAGTGGGTTTCTTGCGGAATTTTTTTGTTTGTTTTGTTTTTTTTTTTTTAGTGTTAATTTATATTTTTCAAAATTATTCACATATATTGCCTAAAGAATCAAACTTTTTAATAAAGTTTGTTATAAAAAAGAGCACTTCCTCCTCCTTGTGCCCTCTTTACTGATCCATAATCCACATCTCAAGAAGCGAACCATTGTCAACTTTTGCACTTAAATCTTTTAGTAATGAAAAAGATTTATTTCTAAGTAACTTTATATTGCTCCTTCTTGATTTCTTTTGTTTGTAGTTTTAACATCTGTTGATTTATGATTATGGAAGATGAGAATGTAACTCTTCTTGATACCACTTATATTATAAACAAGCCTTTTTTCCCCATTCCTTCTTTCTTCAGTAAAGTTATATTCTGTCTTGATCAGTATTTAGTGTTTATTTTATTATAGGCATATATAAATGCTAGTCACTTTCTTTATTGTACAACTTTGTCCTTGTTATACTTTTTATTTGCTAAGTTTATTACAAATTACTCCCTAAGTTTTCTGCCAGTTGTCTGGTCTCTTAAGATGTTTAGATACATAGATAATCTATTAGTTTCATATTCTTGGAGGCGTCTCTCTTGGAACTTGTGTTCCAGTCTAGATCAGTTGTTTTTAGGCTTATTAACAGTTATGATCTGTAACCTTAAACGAAGAAAATAATTTTGTTTTTGAATAAACATTAAGGTAGGATGTGATGCTCATCATAGGCAATTTGATAAAGAGATTGCAAAGACAGTAGGAAATCTTACTCTCGGTATCGTTAAAACAGTATCCATATTTTCAAGATAAATTGCTAAGTATCTTTATGTCTGGATGTAGGGTTTGAAATTTGGAAACAGCCGACTCTAAGTTAGGCCCAAGAAACGGAGACAGGGCTTTGGCTTCTTTAATGATGACACTTCAGAAAGATAGCTCTGAGGTTTCTGAGGAAATATTTCTGAATTGTGAACCTGTGAAGTAGATTATTTTATTTAGCATTTAACTTTCCGTGGGTCCCCCGTTTTTTAAAGAAGAATCCCATATTCCTCTCCTTTTGCTGAAGCATACACATCCTTCACTAGTTTCCTAAGAAAGGGCCATAGGGAATAAAACTGTTGCTCTGAAAATGTCTTTATTCTACCCTGATACTTGATTTATTTTTTTAATTTTATTTTATTTTAGTTGTTGTTTAAGTACAAGTTTTCTGCCTTTTACCCTCATCTCAGCCCCACCTCCATGATACTTGATTTATTGAATTGAAAAGTGGACACTGTTTCCTGTCAAAATTAGGGAAGCGTTGCTCTATTTCTGCCTTTGAGTTTTCACTGTTGCTGATAAATTTAAACTTGGTTAATTTTCCTTTTTATTTTTCCTATGTATTGTCTCTGGGTGCTTATAGGATTTACTTTTTATTGACAGGGCAGAATTCTATAGCAAGAACAAATGTAAAGGACACATGGACAAAAACTAGGGGGGTGAAAATGGGAGAGAGGTGGGGAGGGATGGGTGGGTGGGCTGGAATGGGAGTAAAGGACAGAAAAATGTACTTGAACAATGATTAAAATCAAATTTAAAAAAATTTTATAGCAATACATGTCTGTATAGATCTCTTCATTATTTGAAGTACTCAGTTGGCCAAAAAGTCTTTTTTTTTTTTCCATAAAATGAAAGGCACAGTTTTTATTTTCTCCAATAACTTTATTTATTTGGACACTTTGAGTATGTCAGCTCTCTCCCACTTGGTATAACGTTGATTGTTCTCAAGTAATGTCTTGATTTGATCGCTATCAAATTTAACTGGTCTACCCCACTGTGGAGCATCGTCCAGCAAGAAATCATGAAACTTCACAAACCCCTTTTGACACATTTGATCAATTGCAGTACCTTCTCTGTACACTACACAAATGTTTTTTTTGTGTGTGTGTTTCAGTTGCATTTTTACCTTTCTTGAAATAATAAAATGTAATATGCCAAAAATGTGTATTTTCTTCCATCTACAGTATTTCCATCAGTACTATAATGGCAACACAAAAATTTACCAATTTTGATAAGATTTTAAAAAATGCATGCTGATGTGACAGCTGTCACAGTACAGTCTAACAAAATTGTGAATGAAGTTAAAGACAACTAAGCACCACTAGAATCATCTTATGGAAAAAAACAAACAGAATTTCTTGGCCAACCCAGTACTTCATTCTCTACCTTTCATCATCACTGTTTTGTCTTTCTGGGATCCATATTTATTTGATATTGAACATTCCAGACTAGTTCTCTGATTTTCTTAATTTTTTTATTTTTCTTAATCTTTTTTGTTTTCTTAATCTTTTCTTAATCTGCTTTAGCTTTTGACAGATTTTTCTTAACTTTATAACTTTTCCATTGAGTTTTTCCTTTCTGCGATACTTTAGTTTCCAAGAGTTCTTCCTGGTTTTCTGAATGTTCTTTTGTAGATCTTCTTTTTGTTTTATAAATGTAATACTTTTTTTCATTGATAAATAATTGGTAGTTTTTTTAAAAAAAATATAAATAAAACTTCACCTACATAGATAATCTCTGTTTTCTCCAAGTTAGTTGTTTTATGTTGGTTTTTCATCTCTTTCCTTCAGATATCTTTCCTTCAGGTAACATTGCTCATCTGCTTGTAATTGAGTGGAGAACTGAACTGCAGACAGGAGACTCAGCGTGTAGGAGATGCTGTTGACCATGAACTCTGCTATAGGATGATCTGTCTGTAACAATTTCTTGGGGAGAAATACTGTTGTTAGTATCTTTATGTCTTTTTTTCTTGGGCTGGGCTATTTCCTTGAAGAAAATCTTTAATCTCTTGCCTGGAAGGGAATAGTTTGGCTCTCCAGGTTAACTCATCCCGCAACAAGGCTGGGATAAGTATGGGTATGGGAAAGTCTCAGCATCTATATACATTTATTCAGGATTACCTCTTAAGACTGTTCTTTTTAGCATTTTTACTCCCTCTTTCACCTTATGTGCTTTCCCTTGGTTCAGAAAGTGTCTGCTTTAGCCATTTTCAGATACTAACCTTTTAGCCATCTGCCAGAGACAGAGAGGGGAGATCTGAGGATATAAAGTTGCACATTTTTTTGTTTATTTACTTATCTATTTATTTTGCCTTTCTCTTTTGACCTTACTTTTAGAAGTACCTAGTACCTCTAAAAGTGAGTACCTGAGTGGTACCTAAGAATTCTGTGGTATAGATTGGTTTTCAGCTTTTTCTGTTGCTCTTTCAGGGTTTAGGTTTTTTTGTTTTTGGGGGGAAGGGGGTTGAGACTACTAGGTCATTTACTACTGTCAGTCCTGTGTTTTAGAATGTTTTGTCCTTTTCTTCCTTTCCTCATTGTCTTTAACAGTAAATTAAAGAACTCTTTGCCCTGGCTGGTGTGGTTTACTGGATTGTGGGTCAGCCTGTGAACCAAGGGTCACTGGATTGATTCCCAGTCAAGGCACATACCTGGGTCGCAGGCCAGGTCCCCAGTAGATGGCGTTCAGGAGGCAACCACACATTAATGTTTCTCTCTCTCTCTTCCTCCCTCCCTTCCCCTTTCTCTAAAAATAAATTTTAAAAAAAGAAGATAAATAAAAAAACTCTTTTTGTCATATTTCTCAGGTTTTATGAGATTGCAAAAATAGCTGTGTGCCTTTAATACGCCATTTTCCCCCAGGAGTCCATTTTATTTTGTATACTGTTTTACATCTTTCCCCCTGCCCCAAAAAACATGTTGTTTAATTTTCACAATTCATTCAGAAATACTTGTAAATACTTAAATTTCATTCTTCAGAAAAATTAGGCTTTTTCTTTTTTTAATTTTAATTTTTTTTTTGCAGTTACCGTTGTCCCTCCTTTTTCCCCAAATTAGGCTTTTTCTTTATCACACTATACTTTTCCTTTTTTCTTCATCTTAAAGTAAAAGGTTTACACTGTAAGGATCTCCACATGTTCAAAGGTGATTTAGAAATCAAATTGCCCATGGCAGTAAGTTAGGGATCTCAGTGTATATTCTTACAAGATTACATCTTTACAAGGCTGTACTTCTTTCTTTGGACACCATCTATATTTACCATTCAGTTTAATAGGTGGCAAAATTTCTCTAAAATCCCATTGAGTGAAAGATATGCAAGAAACTATGGCAAAGCCTGAAGAAATGCTCAAACCTGGCTTATTTGGATATTTTTTTCTCCAGGACTATATGCATGGTTACCATTTGCTTATTTCCTACTTCATATCTTTCCTATTTCAATGTATGAAGTTTTACATTTTACAGTATATAATCATGTGCAGTGTTTGGCTTACTGGTATCACTTATTAATATTTGTTGGATCATTTTTCTGTGGAAAAGAAATTCATATGAATTTGCTTTTCTGTTCAGTTATTTTTTCCTATTTTTAAAAATACAATTTTATTTTTTAAAAATGAATTAAACATGCTAATGGCATATGAGAAAACAATCCACTTTTGCAGCTTATTTATAGGTAATGGAGGGGAAGTTACAAACTAATTTATTTTTTTTCCAGTGGTTTATCTTTACAATATGAAGAAATAACCAAGGGACCGAATTGTGTAATTCGAGGTGTTACAGCTAAGGGCCTTGTAAACTCTTGTCAAGGCAAGGTAAGCATTGTACATAAATGTTACAGTACACGGTTATTATGTAGTAAAAATGAAATTGTAAATTTAAAATTGAATAACCTATTTTTGTAACAAGATGACTGTTAAGTTGGATTTTTAGGAATTATCAGGATCATGTCACCTGACTTACCATTTACATCTCTAAGAAAAATCAGCATGTTTGCTACTGTTAATTAAATATTTTCAACTGTATTATCTTTATTTCAGTCTTTTCACATTCAAAGCCATTTTTTCAATAGTTATCCAGTACTATATCATTTCTTTTTAAAAGAAAGTTTTGAATTACAGTTTACTTTTAATATTATTTTGTATTGGTTTCAGGTGTACAGCATAGGGGTTAACAATCACAGACTTTATAAAGTGTTCACCCAGTGTTTCTAATCCTTACTTTTCTCTTTCCATCCTTTTTATATTCTTAGAAACAAATATATGAGAAATTTTAACTCACTTCTGTAAACATATTGGGTTAGGTATTTGGATAAAGGAAAGTGTCTTAGGAGGGATAAGGTTAGGGAAAGTAAAGCCATAAACTCTATCAGGTAATTTTTTAATTAGGTATGTAAAGCAGCTAATAGAGTTATATGACTAAAGGAAACACTATGGATAATAACTTAAGTAATCTTTTTTTCACTGTATCATCACCTTCAATATATTATTTAAATTTTTTCCTCTCAAAATGATGTTTACAATAGTACATGTGAATTTAAGTACTGTTTACTGTACTTCAGTGTATAATCAAATCAAAGTAAAGATTAAGTTTTGTACATCTTTTCAAATTCAGATTTCCTCGGACTAAGAACTTGAATTCATAGAAAGTTTGATTATTATGAGATAAACTTACCAAAAACATTTCTAGATTATAAAAAACTTTTTATTTTGGAATAACATTATGTTTATAGAAGTTAGAAACAGTACACAGAGTTCACATATACTCTGTACCCAGCTTCCTTTATGAACATCTTACATAACCATCCTATATTTATCCACACTAAGAAATGAACATTGATACACTACTTTGAACAACATGATGGACTATATTTACATTTTTTTCAATTTGTTTCACTAGTGCATTTTTTTCCCCCATTCCTGGATCTAATCCAGTACACTATGTTATATTTGAAGATTTTTAGATTTTTTTTTATCACTTGACTATTTTCCCATTATTTTTATGATGTCCATCCTGATTTTGGTCGTTATTCATGGATATGCCTTATAAATCTAAAGAAACTATTGTCTGTAAAGAAGCAATGTCAATATTTTTACCTCCATCCCTTACATACATGTATATAATTTCAGTCATTACAAAATTGCTAAGTAGATTTCTTTAATGGTGTGAAAGTTGAAAGCAAAAGAAATAAAAATTGAGGTGATAAAATATTTAAGCATTTACATAATACTTGGACCTGATTAATTTATTTCTACAGAATTTTAATCTGAAGGTTATTCTTCCGGGTTTAAAGGAAGACTCACAGATTTTGAAAATTAGATTACTACCAGGTAATATTTTAAGAAATATACCTAATACTTACCTTTTAAATAAAATTCTTATGATAATGTATGATACAAATATAAAGGTGAAGTATCTTTGGGTTTGATTATGGTGTAAGTTTTGAAAATACATATGAATGTATAACATAGCACTGACAAAAATGATAATTGATCAATTAAGGAGCAGGAAAACATGAGAAAGACATTAGTGAAGTTACAAAAATACCCTGGGGAGAAAAAAGTGAATATTGAAAATGTACTTGGGAACTATTTTTAGGGCTATACTTATTAGGCTTATATTAGGACTAGATCAGTCCTTTACCTTTTTTGATTTCATATTTCATATTATAAGAAGAAAATTATTTCATATTTTAAGAAGGTTTCTCATCTATTTATGTCATTAATTTGATAATGACATCAATTTGAAAATGAGAGCTAGGTAAATTTGTTCTATGTGTCAGTTTCTTCATGTGTAAAATAAGAATATTTATTTTCAGAGTTTTAAGGATTAAATGAGTTAACATAAGCAGCCCTCACTTTGCACAGTTCTGTGGTGACTGAGTGGAGGACACAGTTCCAGTGTGCATGAGTTATCAACACAGTGCTGCTCAAAGTGAGAACTGCATGAGCTTGTAAAATGCCTAGAACTCTGCTTGGGATGTAAGTTTTAGCTCTGATATCAACAATACTGTGATTATATCTTTATCCATATATGATTTTTTGTACTATTTTTTTCAAAAATTCCTTTCAAGCATGAATTGATAAGGTGTAAAAATTGGCATATTAGTAAAAGTATAATAAAAAGTCACTACATATTAATAAACACTTATTAAGCTATTATTTTAGAGGTTGGCTGGAAATATGTATTAGAGTAGTGAAATTCTTAGTAACTGAATGGTTTTGACATTTTTTTGGAATTTGAGAGGGAAAAGGATAAAGTAGGAAGTAGCACAGTATAGTGATTAGTGATCAACAGGTTTCAATTTTTTTTATTGATTATGCTATTACAGTTGTCCCATTTCCCCCCTTCATTCCCCTCCACCCTGCACACCCTCTCCCACCCACATTCCCCCCTTTAGTTCATGTCCATGTGTCGTCATAAGTTCTTTAGCTTCTATATTTCCCATACTATTCTTGCCCTCCCTCTATCTATTTTCAACCTACCATCTACGCTACTTATCTTCCATACCTTTTCCCCCCTCTCCTCCTCCCACTCCCCCTGTTACTAACTAACCCTCCACGTGATCTCCATTTCTGGGGTTCTTTTCCTGTTCTAGTTGTTTACTAAGTTTCTTTTTGTTTTTGTTGTTAAGGTGTGGTTGTTAATAACTGTAAGTCTGCTGTCATTTTACTGTACAGGTTTTTTTAATCTTCTTTTTCTTAGATAAGTCCCTTTAACATTTTATGTCATAAGGGCTTGCTGATGATGAACTCCTTTAACTTGACCTTCTCTGAGATGCACTTTATCTGCCCTTCCATTCTAAATGAAAGCTTTGCTGGATAGAGCAATGTTGGATGTAGGTCCTTGTCTTTCATGACTTACAATACTTCTTTCCAGCCCCTCCTTGCCTGTAAGGTCTCTTTTGAAAAATCAGCTGACAGTCTGATAGGAACTCCTTTGTAGGTAACTGTCTCCTTGTCTCTTGCTGCTTCTAGGATTCTCTCCTTCATTATTACCTTGGCTAATGTAATTATGATGTGTCTTGATGTGTTCCTCCTTGGGTCCAACTTCCTTGGGACTCTCTGAGCTTCCTGGACTTCCTGGAAGTCTATTTCCTTTGCCAGAATGGGGAAGTTCTCCTTTATTATTTGTTCAAATATGTTTCCCACTGGTTGCTCTTCCTCTTCTCCTTCTGGTACCCCTATAATTTGGATGTTGGATCATTTAAAGATGTTCTGGAGGTTCCTAAGCCTTTCCTCATTTTTTTGAATTCTTTTTTGTTCATTCTTTTCTGGTTGTTTGCTTTTTTCTTCTGGTCCACACCATTGATTTGAGTACCAGTTTCCTTCCCATCATGATTGGTTCCCTGTGCATTTTCCTTCATTTCTCTCTTATGGTAGCCTGCATTTGTTCATCTAATTTATGACCAAAGTCAACTAATTCTGTGAGCATCCTGATCACCAGTGCTTTGAACTGTGCATCTGATTGGTTGGCTAGTTCTCAGTTGCTTAAAAAAATTGGCTCTGGGGATTTTAAATTTGTTTGAGCCATCTTTCTTACTTTATATATATATTTTTTTCCTTTGGTCTAGTTGCGCCTGTTATGTATGAGGGGCGCAGCCTTAGGTGTTCACCAGGGCAGGGTACTCCAGTCGCTGGGTTGTGACGTTGTATGTGGGTACAGGGTCCCAGAGGGAATGGCGTTTGCTTCACTCTCCGTGGGACCTCAGTTCCTTCCACTGCTTCCCCCCAGCAAGCTGGGCCCCTCTGGTGCCAATTCCCGCGTGGGTGGGCTTATGCATGCCATGGGTCCCTCCTAGGACCTCTCCTATGAGGCTGGGTGTCTCTCCACAAGCCTCAACTCCCACAGGTTTTCTCAATCAGTGTCCCCAGGCTCTATTTCCCCGTGCTGGGATCCTGGGATCCTGGGTTCCTGGGTTGAGCACACTGCCTTGCTTTACAATTGCTGCCTCACTGGGTCTGCCAGCTGCAGTATTGCGTGCCCAGGATGCCTTATGTGCCTGATCTCAATTCTTTCTGCTTTCCGTGCCGTGACCCGCACCTGGCTGCCCCTCCTACCGGTCTGGATGAACGGGTCTGTTTCAACTTCTTGGTTGTCCGACTTCCATTCAGATCAATTTTCTGTCATTTCTGGATGTTATTCTATTTCTATATTGTTGTTTTCCCTAAATTGGTTGTGTGTAGAGGCACGGTGTGTCCACCTATGCCTCCATCTTGGCTGGAAGTAACAGGTTTCAAATTTTAAACCAGAACTTAAACCTGAGTCTGCTGCTCACTAGCCATTTAACAAGATACTTAATCTCTCTGGGTCTCAGTTTACTCATCTATAAAATGGGGACAATAATATTAACTTCTTTATTAAGATCATTGAGGGTTATATGAGAATAGTACTTAATAAAAACTTAACATATTGCCTGATATATAGTAAAAAATAAATATTAACTAATAGTATTATAAAGTAAAATAAGTATTTCTAGTAACTATTCTTCTTTGTAAACTTACATTACCAGCATTAAACATAAGTTGAATTTTAAAATATTAGTGTTTATGAAGCACATCAAGTCATCTTGTTGCAGAAGTGTGAACCCTCTTTCTTTAATCTTAGAGGAAGCTTGTGTTGTAATTTGCTTATGATAGCAAAGTAGTGGGCAATCTAACAGATTGTCTGATTATATCATTACATGAACTGATCCCTTGAACATTATTATACAAAACAGACATCTAGTTACATGTCTTTGAGAAATCAGTCATTGTATAAAGTTCAAGTTAGTAAGTAAAAAAGTAGTTTAATAAACTTTTACTTCTTGATTATTCACTTTTCTTCCTGGACCTTCTAAAGACTTTACATAAATAGGTGATTTCTAGCATGAGTTATCATTGTGTCATAGCTTGTTGCATAAAACTAAGTCTAGACATCAAACATTTTGATATAATTGAGACAACCCTGACCATATATAGAATCTATGCATTTGGGGGACAGAAATGATAAAACATGGATATTCCTTAGTTTTATTTCTCAGCATTATTTATAAAATATTAAAACTTGAAATATTAAAAATTGTTTCTTTTGCTCTTTCAGTATTTCAGTCTTACAAACTTGAATATGTATTTCATTATTTAATTTCCTTGTAGGACCCCCTCATCGATTGAAAGTGAAACCTGATTCTGAAATTTTAGTTATAGAAAATGGAACAGCTTTCCCATTTCAGGTAGAAGTTTTGGATGAATCAGACAACATAACAGCACAACCAAAATTGGTTGTTCATTGTAAGGTAAGCTGTTGTAAGATAAAAAATATGTAGATTTTATTTTGAATCCCATTGTAGTAAATGGAAATGACTCTATCTTTCAGCTGCTTTATAGTAAGCCTTCTATATTATCTAAGTCTTTAACATTATTCCATGGAGAAATTTGTGGGATATCTCATTGCCAATAGTTGTCAGGATCCCTAAGCCAGTAAAGATGCCAGCTATGCCCAGTTTCATAAAGAAATTATGAACTAAAGGTTCGTCTCCTCGAACCTCATTTCAGACGAAGTATTTAATTTATGAATAGAATGATGGAAATATCCTTCAGGATTGGGGATGGATGGATAAATGAAGATGACTAAAACCACAAAAAGGAAAGGAAAACTCAAATAGTTTATAAAGTAGAAAAGAAAGAATAGTTGTCGAGGAAGTTAGATTTTCTGCCAAAACAGATAAATTTTACTTAAAAATATAGAAAATTAACTCTTTTCATTCAGAAATTTGCTAGAGGATTAGTGAATTCTACTTAGAATTTTCTAACTTATACCCAGAAATAGCTGTAGTGAAGTACTTGAAAATTTAAATAACCATTATTTAACAATAATCAGTTACATTAATGAAGTTTTACTTTATTTTTTATGCTTCTAATAGTTTTCAGGTGCTCCTAACCTTCCACTCTACACTGTGGATTGCAGTAGTTCTGGAACCAGTATTTTATCAGGATCTGCAATTCAAGTTCAAAATATAAAAAAAGACCAAACGCTTAAAGCTAAAATTGAAATACCTGTAAGTTGTTATTGTTATTCATTGGAATTATATTGAGTCTTGATACAAATATCCTTTGAGAGGATTGTAATAAATTCTGTAAAATTGTTTGACTTTTAAAAATGAAGTATTTGCGTTTCTTTTAGGTAAAGTAGAAAAGAGGTGGCATGATGTGGTATAGTGAATAATTTAACATTTTATATCAAACATTGGTAATTTTCTTGATGAAATATTTTATATCTGAAACATTGATTTACATATTCCTAAAATTGATTTGTTCTTATGTAAAAATTTGATATTTATGGGTCAGTTTTTTTTATAGTTTATACTTGTTTCTTAGATAGTTTGGTAAATATTTACACTTAAACTACCACTGAAGAACCATAAGCATTTAATTTGTATGTATAATTTAAAAAATAAACAATGGTTTTTATTTAGTATTTTCATATAGATTTATATGTTAATGTGACAATAGGATACTTTTTATTGGATATACATCATGGCTGAAGGTGAAGCCAGTGGGATATAAACAATTGATCCCCTAAGGTTTCTGAATGGATAACAACTACTTAAGTAAAATACTTAAATGTTAAATGTGATTTCTTTGTAGTTGACAGTAGATGGTGAATAACCTAATTCCAGTTGACTGATGTTTTCCTACTTAAGTATACATCCAATAACATCCTGAGTCTCAAAAGGGTAAAAGACAGCTTTTATTGTTTGTAATTAGAATAAGATGATTTTATTCTAATTATTTTTTCAAACTCGTTTTTCATAATTTTCAGATATTTGTTATGCATTTTCCCATTTCAATAATATAGCCAAAATATTTTGAGCATACTATTGTGCAAAAGATCAGGAAGAAAATATTTGGATTTAGGGAGGAATCTGGGCTTGGAAGCAAGAGTAACAAATTATTAGGTATTATGTAAATAATACAGGGCAGCAACAGAGAGAAGACCTGAGAATCCAGGTCAGTTAAGACAAAGACCAAAGTATATCATTTAATATGCAGTTAGAAAATGGTATCTAAGGGCATTGACTCTTGAGTTTGAGTCAGGCAAAAAGTATATGTACATGGTGGAGGGTGGATTATTTATCTGATACTTATTGAAGTAAGAATTTTGAATATGTCATTTATGTGGATGGACTTTGATAGAAATGACTGTAACTGAAGAGGAAAGAGGCAGGAGCTAAGGAAGAGTGTAGGGGTGTTTTAGGTTTAGGCTTATTTTGAATTTTGTTTATTTTGTGGAACACAATATTCCTAGATTATGAAATAATGATGTAATATTTAATTTCATGTGCCTAAAATCAATTTATACAGCTTAACCCAGCTCAGCTGTACTGATCTGTGGACCACAGATGTGCCCATAATAAATTATAAATATGCCAACTCAGTCTTCAAGACGTTTAGAGTCTTTAGCTATAAGCAAACTTGTCCACTTAACCTCAATGTATAATGAATTGAAAAAGCTTTAGTGTAACCTTAATATCATTAAATAATGTACTTTATGGCAATTATTTGACCCTGATTTTATGGAAAGTTTTGGATTTTTTACCCCTTTATTCTTATTAATGAGTGTTAGTCATCACATTCATGTCATGTGATTAAAATTTTAAAAGTTTGGGGAATTTTTAAGTAAATTTATAAATAAAAGGGAAGGATTCCTTTTAAGTCCAAACATGCCAATTTTGGGGTCTTAACATGGTCACTGTCTTTATACTTTGTGGTATAAAATATGGAATTATTAATAGTGTAGTACACTATTAATTATAAAACCTGTGAATGTTTACAGTATATAAGATGATCTTCCATAACATTGGAATAAATTTTTCATGAGTGTAATAAAACATTCACCATTAAAGCCAAAAACTATGTTTTCAAAATGTACAGATGTCACTCGGTATATATTGATTTCCCTCTTTTCCTAGAGTTGTAAAGATGTGGCACCTGTGGAGAAAACTATTAAGTTGCTTCCCAGTAGCCATGTTGCAAGATTACAGATATTCAGTGTGGAAGGACAAAAGGCAATCCAGATCAAACATCAGGATGAGGTTAATTGGATAGCAGGCGATGTTATGCATAATCTCATTTTTCAAATGTATGATGAAGGAGAAAGAGAAATCCTTGTAACTTCAGCTTTAGCAGAGAAAATTAAAGTAAGTATCTCAAACATATTAGTTATCTTTAAAGATTTTGTTTATTTTATGCTTAGAAAACTCTGAATGAGACATTTCATAGGGAGTCTCTACGAAGAAATGTATCACACAGAAATAATACTATTTTGGGGTTTACAGGAACAAAGTTGAAGGACACATAGATAAAAACTAGGGGGAGGGTGGTAATGGGAGGGAAGCTGGGAGGGGGGGGTGGGTGGGCTGGATTGAGAGTAAAGGGGAGAAAACTGTACTTGAACAATGATTAAAATAAAATTATAAAAAAAGAAATAATACTATTTTTTAAAATTCCACGCTAAATAATAATTTCTTACTGGTACTAGATTGAAACATGAATGATTTGTGTGTGACAAATGATTTTGACACTTAAACCAAATTCCAGTCTTTGGCATGTTATTTAGTTGTCACTGCTTGACCACCTGTATTTCTGTATCCACAATCAAGGTCACCATCTTACCAAAGCATTCTATTTATAGCTATTCTGAAGACAGTAAATAAAAGGTCTGGTAAAGGTTAAAAATGAAACAGTATTGTTAATTATAGAGTCCTGATTTGGCCATTTGAAATTGGTATACCACTTGCTAAAAACATGTTCCTTAGAAAACAGTTTGGTTGGCTGTCGTCAATCTGTTGTCATTTGAATGCATAATTTGTACCTAGATAGGGTAACTCTATATGTTAAAACCTCTCAACGTAACAGAAAACCAAATCAAAATGATTAGATTGTTTTCACATAAAGTACATTGCTCTAGCATTCTTAAGAAGAAACATTGACTGGAGAGCCACTTCCTGTGTATAACTTCCTTTTTGCCATTCCCTGAGCTTGTGGCCTGCATTTGACACATTTTGCCTCAAATCTAGTAGTTAAGTGTTTCTTGAGTTCCAAAGATTTTAAAACATTCACCTCTTTGTTGTTAATAAAACTATATTAAATATTT
The DNA here is from genome assembly GCA_004024845.1 of Tonatia bakeri. Taxonomy (NCBI): domain Eukaryota; kingdom Metazoa; phylum Chordata; class Mammalia; order Chiroptera; family Phyllostomidae; genus Tonatia; species Tonatia bakeri. Next base: position 87,847 of record PVIA01003071.1, on the reverse strand, counting down.
CATTAAATTAAATATATTGTCTTTAAAGAGGTTTTGTGGTTTTTAAGGAATTCTCTAATATTTAGGAAAATAAATCCAAAACTGAACAAAGAATTTATTGAAAGGATAGCACCATTTTTATGTAATTCTTGCTTTTTTCTGTTGTTTAAATAAAAGTACAATAAAGAATAAATAAGAGTGAAAGATGGTTTAAAAAAATAAAAAGGTGACTAAGAACATTAGAATGATATAAACTGGGATGAAAATATTAGAACATCAGTGATTTAAGAATTACAGTGGTCAAAGGCTAAAAGTGGAGAGGAAGTTCAACTAAAAAATCAGAAATAGGATTGGAAGTTTAAAAGGAGAATAGATTGGGATAATCAGTTTTAAAATATGGATCTAGTAACAAATTAAAATATAGAATACAAAAAATGCAAAATTAAACTAGAGTGAAAAACATTTAAGAATGGGTTAAGGGGAGACCCAAGATGGTGGAAGAGTAAGGAGAAGCTACACTAACCCCTCCTCGCAGGATCAAACTGGAATTACAGCTAAATTATTTAAAAAATCATCCTGAATAACCAGCTGAGCACTAGCTGGAGAGAAGCCTTACAACCAAGGACTTACATTACCAGAATGAGACTGGTAAAATGTGATGAGGCACGAGAGAGCTGGCTGAGCTTCCATGGGCAGCAACTGAAGTTCCAGCGGCCTGGCGGGGTTCCCCCTGAGAAGTGTGGGGTCTGAATTCCAAGTCTAGAGCACCAGAACCTGGAAAGGAACCCAGATAACATCAGGCTGTGAAAATCAGTGGAGTTTCTGTCTACCAGGGGTAAATGACAAGAGACACAAGAGCTGCTCTAAGGGCCAACACACAAAATATCATTTTTAGCCATTTACCCTGGGCTCCTGCAGAGGAAAGGCAGAGCAGTCAGAGCCACTTGAGAGTCTAGGGTTGGTGGCTTCAAAGACAGAGCTGAAGGGTCAGCCACCAGGATCCTTGTGTTCAGTTATTCCTCATACTGCAAAAGCCATCTTTCTCTGGCAGACCACTCTCCTTTTGGCATCAGCCTGGAAAAAAGCAAGAGCCCCATCCTGTGGAGCTTAAGCTCGGCTGCTGAAGAGTACAGCTGGAGGCACTTGCATGAATAAGACAACAGAAAGCCTGCAGATAGAGGTGGATTTCTGGGATCTTTAGGATTTTAGCCCCTAGGCTCTGTGCTGATAAAAGCTGGCCTATATCTGGAGCTTCATTCTCTCTGCACAGAGCCGGGCCTATAAGAAGGAGTCACAAGCTGTGGATCACTGATACCTCCAAACAGGTTGCCCACGGCCAGTCACAGGCAGCATCCAACATAGGTTTGCACTATAGTCTTCGCAGATCCACCTAATACATAGGAACAAACACAATGAGGCAGCCAAAATGAGAAGACAAAGAAACAGGCCCCAAATGAAAGAACAAGAGAATTCTCCAGAAGAACAACAAAGTGAAATGGAGGCAAGCAATTTATTAGATGCAGAGTTCCAAGTAATGATTATAAGGATGCTCAATAACATGGAAAAAGACATAGAAACCATAAAAAAAGGACAAGTCAGAAATAAAGAATGCAGTATATGAAATAATACATGGGAAGGAGTAAACAGGTTAGATGAAGCAGAGGATCAAATCAGTAATTTAGAAAATAGGTAAAAAAAAAAAAAAAAACAGCCCAAGCATACCAAAAAGAAAAGGAATTTTTTGAAATAGGGGAGTTTAAGGGAACTTTGGGACAACATAAAGTGTAAAATCATTCACAAGGGGATACCAGAAGGAGAAGAGAGTGAGCAAGGGATGGAGAACCTATTTGAAGAGATAATTACTGAAACTTTTCCAACCTGGTGAAAGAAAGACAAACATATCTAGCAAGTGCTGAGTCTCAAACAAGATGGACCCAAAGAGGCCCACACGCACATGGCAAAACACATGGCCCAGAACACATGGCAGAGCTTAAAGACAAGGCAAGAATATTAAAAGCAGCAAGAGAAAAGCAGTTACAGTGTTGTTAATTCATTTCGGAAGTCATGGCAGGTGCTGAAACCAATGGGTACAGAACGATGAAGCATTTTCTCTTGCAGGATGGTATCATGGCTCATATAAGTTCTAGCAAATGCTATAAGTCCCAAGCAAACACCAAGTGCTGGAACATTTTTTTTTTCTCATCAGAATTTAACGAATACAGGGATTGACAAGTTCTGAAGCCAACAAGTACCAAGTGATGACTGTAGTTACCTACAGGGGATCTCTCATAAGACTGTCACTTGATTTCTCAACAAAAACATTTCAGGCCAAAAGGGTTTGGCATGAAATATTCAAGGTGATAAAAAGTAAGAACATACAGCCAAGGCTACTTAACCCAGCAAGGCTGTTATTTAAAATTGAAGGAGAAATGGCCCTGGCTGGTATAGGTCAAATGGATTGAATCCTGGCCTGTGTGTGAATCAAAGCGTTGCCAGTTCGAGTCTCAGTCAGGGCACATGCCTCAGTTGCACACCAGGTGCCCAGTATAGGACATGTGACAGGCAACCACACACTGATGTTTCTCTCTCTCCCTAAAAATAAATCTTTTTTTAAAAATTGAAGGAGAAAAAGAGCTTCCCAGACAAGAAAAAGCTTAAGGATTTTGTTGCCAGTAAACCAGTATTGCAATATACATTAACAGGATTTCATTAAGAAGAAGAAAAAGGAAAAGGAAATAGAGGAAAATAGTTAAATAAAATGGCAATAAATATATATCTATCATTAATCACTTTAAATATAAAGGCTTAAATGCTGCAATCAGAAGACATATGGTAACTGAATGGATTTGAAAATAAGAGCCATATATATATGGATACCTACCTCAACAAGAGATATACACGGACTCAAAGTGAAGCGATGGAGAAAGATACCTCATGCAAATGGAAAGGGGAAAAAGCTGGGGTAGCAATACTTGTATCTGACAAAATATACTTTAATACTAAGGCTGTAGTAAGAAACAAATAAGGATACTACATAATGATAAAGGGAACAATCTAACAAGAGGATATAACCCTGGTAAACATTTACGCACCCAGCATAGGAGCACCTAAATATGTAAAGCAAATGTTGATGGACATAAAGGGAGAGATAGTCAAATACGGTCATAGGAGAGGATTTTAACACCTCATTGACTTCAATGGGTAGATCTTCAAGACAGAAAATCAAGGAGACAGAGGCCTTAAGTTACACACTAGATTAAATGTATTTAATTTATATCTTCAAAGTATTTCAGCCCCAAATAGCAGGTTATAGTCCTTTCAAGTGCACATGGAACATTTTCTAGGGCAGACCACACATTAGGACACAAAACAAGTCTCAGTAAGTTTAAGAAGATTGAAATCATGTCAGCATCTTCTTTGACATTAATATGACACTAGATATCAATCACAAGAAGAAAACTGAAAAATACACAAAGATATGGAAGCTAAATAACAATTTGTTAAACAGTGAATGGGTTAACAGTGACATCAAGGAAGAAATCAAAAGACACCTTGAAACAAATGAAAATGAGAATAAAACAACCCAAAATCTGTGGGACACAGTGAAAGCAATCTTAAGAGGCAAATTCATAGCATTACAGGTGTATCTCAAGAAACAAGATAAAGCTCAAATAAACGATCTAACTTTACACTTAAAGGAACTTGAAGAAGAACAACAAACAAAGCCCAATGTGAGTAGAAGAAAGGAAATAATAGAGATCAGAACAGGTATAAATGAGAATCTAAAAAGCAATACACAAGATTAATGAATTCAGCAGTTGGTTCTTTGAAAAGATAAACCAGATTGACAAACCTTGGATCAGACTCGTCAAGAAAAAATTGGTAGAACCCAAATAAATACAATCAGAAATGAAAGAGGAATTCTATGCAGCAGAAAGAAAGAAGGAGCTCCTACCCTTTGCAACAGCATGGATGGAACTGGAAAGCATATGCTAAGCGAAATAAGCCAGGTGGTGAAAGACAAATACCTTATGATCTCACCTTTAACAGGAACCTAAACAATAAGACAAGCAAACAAACAAAATATAACCTAAGACACTGAAATAGAGAACAGGCTGACAGTGACCAGAGGAGAGAGGGGAGGAAATTTCAGGGGGAAAGGGGAAGGGTATACAGGAACAAGTATAAAGACACATGGACAAAAACTAGGAGGGGTGGAAATGGGAGGGAGGTGGGGAAGGATGGGTGGGTGGGCTGGGATGGGAGTAAAGGACAGAAAACTGTACTTGAACATTGATTAAAATTTAAAAAAATGAAAGAAATAACCACTGACACCAAAGAAATACAAAGGATTGTAAGAAAATATTAGATACAACTATATGCCAAGTAATTGGAAACCTGGACATAATGGATAAATCCTAGACACTTACAGTCTTCTAGAACTGAATCAGAAAGAATCAGAGAATCTGAATAGATAGATTACACCTAGAGAAATTGAAGCAGTAATCAGAAAACTCTCGACATTCAAAAGCTCTAGACCAGATGGCTTCACAGATGAATTTTTACCAACATTCAGAGAAGAAGTAATACTTCTCTTTCTGAAACTATTCCAAAAAATTCAAGAGGGTGGGAGAACTTAAAGCTCATTTTATGAGGCCAACATTATCCTAATTCCAAAACCAGATAAAGAGACTACGAAGAAAAAAAATTATAGGCCAATATCCCTGATGAACATAGATGCTATAGTCATCAACAAAATATTAGCAAACCAAATACAGCAGTACATCAAAAGATATATACCTTGATCAGTTGGGATTTAATTCTGTAAATGCAAGGGTGCTATAACATTCACAAATCAATAAATATGATAAACAACATAAAATGAAGAATAAAACCATATGAACACATCAGTAGATGCAGAAAAGGCATTTGATAAAATCCAGCACCCATATATAAAAAACTTTCGGAAAAGTGGGAACATTCCTAAACATAATAAAGGCCATATATGATAAACCCACTACCAGCATCATACTCAGTGGGCAAAAACTACAAGTGTTGCCCTTAAGATCAGGAACAAGACACAGATGTCTGCTTTTACCTCTTATTCAACATAGTACTGGAAATCCTAGCCACAACAATCAGACAAGAAGAAGAAATGGCATCCAAATTAGAAAGGAAGAAGTAAAACTCATTGTTTGCAGAGGACATGATACTGTACATAGAGAACCCTAAAGATTCCACCAAGAAACTACTAGTACAGATAAATGAAATAAGTAAAGTAGCAGGATACAAAATTAGTATCCAGGAATCAGTTGCATTTTTATGTGCCTATAATGAACTATCAGAAAGGGAAATTAAGGAAATAATGCCATTCACAAATGCCTCAAAAAGAATAAAATACCTAGGAAAAAACTTTAACCAAGGATTTAAAAGACCTATACTCAGAAAATTATAAGAAACTGAAGAAAGAAATTTAAGAAGATATAAATAAGTGGAAGCACATGCCGTGTTTATGGACAGGAAGAATTAACATCACTCAGGTGTCCATGCTCCTCAATGCAATCTATAGATTCAATGCATTTATATCAAGATAACATGATGTATTTCACAGAACAGGAACAAATATTTAAAAAATTTCTATGGAACCAAGAAGACCCACAGTGATCTTGAGAAAGAAGAACAAAGGTGGAGGAATCACACTACCTAATATCAAACCAAAGTATAAGGTCATAGTAACAAAAAGAGCAGGGTATTTACATAAAAACTGTTCCCTCTTACATAGATCAATGAAAGAAAATAGCCCAGAAATAAACCCATGGCTTTTATAGTCAATATTTGATGAGTAAGTAAACACATACAGTGGGCTAGAGACAGTGTATTCAATGAACTATTTTGGGAAAATTAGACACATGCAGAAAAATGAAACTAGATCACCTTCTTATGCCACACACAAGAATAAATTCAAAATAGGTTAAAAACTTAATTGTTAGACTCAAAACCATAAAAATCCTAGAATAAAACATGGTAAGTAAAATCTCGGACATTACTCATAGCATTACTTTTTCCAATATATCTCCTCAGACAAGGTAAATGAAAGAAAAAATAAACAAATGGGACATCAAACTAAAAAGTTTTTGCACAGCAAAGGAAGCTATCAAGAAAATCAAAAGACAGGTGGGCTGGGATGGGGGTAAAAAGCAGAAAACTGTACTAGAACAACAATTAAAATAAAAGAAAAAAGATTTAAAAAAATAAAGGGAGATACAAATAAAACAAAGAAAAAAAACCCGACTGAATGGGAGAACATATTCAACAATGATGTATCTGACAAGGGGTTAATATCCAAAATTTATAAAACTCAACACCAAAATACCCAAACAATCCAATTAATAAATCGGCAAAGGACCTGAATAGACACTTCTCCAAAGTGGACACACAGATGGCCAATAGACATATGTGAAGGTGCTCAGTATCACTAATCAGAAATACAAATTAAAGCCATGATGAGATGTCACTTAACATCTGTCAGAATGCCTGTCATCAATAAATCAACAAATACTGCTGGGGAGGATGTGGAGAAAGGGGAACATTTTTGCACTGTTGGTGGGAATGCAGATTCGTGCAGCCACTGTGGAGAGAAGTATAGTTACCTCAAAAGATAGAAAACTTTCTATCTTTTGATAGAACTCCCTTATAACCCAGTGATTCCACTTCTGAGAATATATCCAGGAAAAAAAAATCCAAAACACTAATTTGCAAAAATATAAGTACCCCTATGTTAGTTGCAGTATTATTTAGAGTGGCCAAGATTTGGAAACAGCCCAGGTGTCCACCATTATATGAGTAAAAACAAGTGAGGTGCATTTTTAGGACATGGAATACTACTTGGCTTAAAAAAAAGAAAAAAGAATGTTACCCTTTCGCAACATCATGGATTCACCTGCAGAATATTACTACTAAGTGAAATAAGCCAATCAGAGAAAAACAAATACCATATGATTTCACTCATATGTGGAATCTAATGAACCAACTGAACAAACAAAGTAGAGAGCAACTCATTCATAGAGAGCACACTGACAGCTCTGGGGTGGGGAGTTTGCAAAGTAGAGGGGTCAAGCAAACAAGAGAAAGGACTCATGGACATGGACAACAAGGTGGTGACTGGCGGAGGTGGGTATCGGTGGAAGTGAAAGAGGGTATAGTGTAGATAAATGGTAATTGAAAAATATGCACTAAACAATGGAGCTAAAAAATGCTTGAAATAAACTCTTAAAAATGGATTAAGGCCAAAATATGTTGTAGCTAGTGGTAGTTACTTCAGTGGATATAGTTTCTGTTTTCTTATCTTGGTAAATAAAAGGTCCACCCAAAATCTCATTCAAAGCCTGTATTTTACAAGGTTCTTTTAAAAAATTTGAAATTACTGCTCAGATTCAGTATGTGATTTGATCTACCTTTGTGTATATTATATTAAGCTATAATTACCACAGTGATAATCTTGTTGCAAAACTCTAAAGAAGTGACTTAAGAATTTTTATTTCATTGCATTGAAATATATGGCAACATTAACAGCAAAGACAAAGATACATTTTTATCATAGTAATATGTGACTCACCATTCTGGTCATAAAGGGACTTTCTTTTTCCTCATAGAGAAGGAGAATGGGTTATTAGGAAGATAAGTGTTAGTAGGAGAGTATTGGACTGAATATTTTATTCTTAAGTATAATTTTTCTCTTAGGTTAATTGGACTCCTGAAATTAACAAAGAACACTTGCTACAAGGACTGCTTCCTGATGTACAAGTACCAACATCTGTAAAAGATATGCGCTATTGCCAGGTTTCATTTCAGGATGATCATGTGTCTTTGGAAAGTGCATTTACAGTAAGGTTTGTGTGCATATTATATGTGAAAGTATTTCAAAATTCAGCATATGACAACAAACATACTTTTCTCAAACGCATGTATGTAAAAATTGTTTTTATATGTAGAAAGTATCACAATTGCTATAAAATATGATAGGTTGTCTTTGCAATAAAGTTTCACTGGAGATATGATTACTTCTTAATATCACTGTAACCCTTTGTTTAATTTGGCCTCTATATCCCTAAGAACTGGAACTTTCATTAAAGGAAAGTCCTCCTAGTGCAAGCAACTGTGAAAACACTTGCAAAATGACAGACATGAAACATATAAAATATACAATGTAACCAATGTGTTGTTCACAAGGAAAACTTTCATTAGTTAGTGATGATTTTCAGAGCTAAGTCCAGCCAGACCCAATATATAGAACTGATAAAAAAGGGGAAGGCAGGTAAATATACTAAAAATCTTATCTCTCAGCCTGACCTGTCAGTTCCTTGGCCACCTTTTTTCCAGTACCCTCTTCACTTTTAATTCCTCTACCCATTTTCATACTATTTCCAACACTTAATATTTGAGGTAAAATTTTTAGATCTACTACTTTCCCACCATAGCCAGATCTTCTGGTGAGTTATTCTTACTGTCTTCTTTCAGTGCTCTTGTTATAATTTCTTTTTAATCCAGCATAGATACTATGATTTAACACTTACATAATTTTTTTAACAGTATTCTCTACTATCTTTGCAAGCTTTCTTTATCTTGGGTTAATAGTGATGTTCTATAAATAAGTTGTATTTAAGCTTTAGAAACTGAATGATACATATCTTTAGCATAGCGAAACTACTTTAATTTTTTTTCTACAACTAATGGTGTGACTATAACCTTTTAACTTGGGAACCAATTTCAGACCCCTTCCTGATGAACCTAAACATCTTAAGTGCGAGTTAAGAGGAGGAAAAACAGTACAGATGGGCCAAGAACTTCCAGGGGAAATAGGTTAGTATGTCTTACTTTTTTTCTTTAAAATACTTATATAATATGTAGTTATATTCATGTTTTGACATACATAATTTGAAAGGAAAGCTTTGAGTTTATATACAATTATTGGTTTAAAATCCATTTTCAAAGATTGAAGTATTTTCACTATTTTTGCTAACATAACTGAAATCAGTTTGGCAAAAATAGTTTCTTGGAAGAATGTTGGTTTTTGTAAAAGTTATAATAGCTAATATTAAAAGTGTAAAGTAAATCTATCAGTGGTGCATATGTCTCCTATATTTCTCATATCTAGAACAGTGATCTTCAACCTATATCATGACACATAAACTAATTACTAAAATTCTGCAGCACACCAAAAAAATACACATTTTGCCAATCTCACATAAAAATAGGAATAGTTTTTACTGATTTACAAAAAAATACTAATAGTAATTACCCACCATTTTTGCTCCAAAGTCACTTAAAAAAAATATGCTTATACTTGTATATAAGGATTTCTGGTACCAAGATTGAATAATCCGATGCAACCTTATTATGTGCTGTGACCAGTAAGATGCAACTCTAATATGACCTTTATATTTATGGTTCAAGACAGGGCATTCACACTGGAAGGCTACTGTTGTGTTGGCTGTTGTCATTGTTTTTATTTGGCAATCTAAGAGAAAAGAGGTCAGGGGCCCTGACTAAATAGTCAGGTACTGACACATTTTAAAACTTCTTGTGGCATACCAGTGTGTTGTGGCACATTTGTTGAAAATCACTGATCTAGAATATTACTAAATTATTTTTTCAGATTTTTATGATAAAAATCTGGTTAACATCAGCATTATTTTAAATATATAAATACAAATATACTGTTGTATATTCTTGATATTTTTGTACCAGTTATAAGAGAAGTCAACGTAATGAATTTTTCAAAAACACAAAAGAGAACAGAGTGACTTTCTAAGCATAATTTTACTGAAGTATAAAAATGTGTTTATAGATAATTTGTATCTTTTATTAAAAGATAACAGTTTAAAATTAAACATTCCTTTTAGTTGTAATAGTTACAGATCAGTATGGAAATCAGATTCAAGCATTTTCACCAAGTTCTTTATCTTCCTTGGGAATTGCTGGTAATGGACTTGATAACTCACAGTTGAAAACTACCTTTCAGGTATGGCTGCTTTTCATAACAGTTGGCTTATGCCATTCATTTATATAAATAATAAAATTTGGGGAAAGCTAAAATGACTAAAGTTTTATTTCAGTTTTTCTAATGAAAAATCATAAAACATTATAGAAACTTGTTATGATTAAAAATTTTGAACACATGCAAAAAATAGAATAGTGTAATTCCCATGTTCCCATCACTCAGTTTCAATTGCCATTACTTCCCTCTGTATCATATCATCTTTAAGCAAATTCCATACATCATTTCATTCATAAATGCTCTGATATGCATATAAGGGCAGTTTTTCATGAAGTTATTTAAATAAAATTTCTTAGTGCTCACAGCGTGCATTATTGTAATTGTGAAAGTTTATAACTATGTGGTTAATTGAGATTAGTTTGAAAAATAAGAATTTTGGTGCAGTTATTTTAGTTTAAAACAAGCAGACATGATGTATTCTATTTGGAGAGATCAAAGACAGCTTTGGGGTAAAGGAGATGATGGGAGTTCAACCTTCAAGAAATCTGTCAGGCCAAAGTAGGTGGAAGAGGAGGAACTCTTAGGCCAAAATAAAGCTGAAATCATTTAGAGCATTTAATCCTTTTATAAAACTCTTCTTGTAGCCTGGGAACCAAAGAGTCATCGGTTCATTCCCAGTCAGGGCACAAGTCTGGGTTGCTGGCCAGGTCCCCAGTAGGGGGCGTGTGAGAGGCAACTGCACATTAATGTTTCCCTCCTCTTTCTCCCTCCCTTGTCCTCTGTCTAAAAGTAAATAAATAAAAATCTTTTTTAAAAATAAACTAACTTTCTATTTAAAAAATAAAAATAAAACTCCTCTTCCTTTTAGAGCCTCCATTATAGTTTTTACCTAACAGAATAATCATAAGAATAGCTTCCTTGTTGTATTCCTAATTAGTTTCTATTTCTACTAATCTGTTGTGATATTATTTTTAAGTCTTCAGAACACCACTTTCATTAAATCTTAGCATTGTTGAAGAACTTTTAATGATGTTTTTTGTTCACTGTACAAAGACAAGGTTTGCTCTTTGACTTTCAGGTTCTTCAATTATCAAGCTTTTCCATGTGTGTAAATGAAATAAGATAACTGTGCTCCTGCTTTATGAATGAACCATCCGTTTCCTACCACTTTACACACAGACTTCCATATTCTTTTACTAACTGGTCCTAAACTCTAATCTGTTTTCCTATATTTTTAGTTGTATTAGATACCCATCAGCATATAAACATGCTATATCTCTCATCTTAAAAAATACCCCCACCCCGGCTGGTGTGGCTCAGTGGATTGAATGCTGGCCTACAAACCAAAGGGTCACTGGTTCAATTTCCAGTCAGGGTACATGCCTGGGTTGCAGGCCAGGTCCCTAGTAGGGGCTACACAAGAGGCAACCATACATTGAAATTTCTCTCCTTTTTGTCCTTGCCTTCCTCTCTCTCTAATAGTAAATAAAACCTTTAAAAAACACTCTCTCCCCCCAAAAAACACCCACCCCAAAACTTTCTTTGGCTCTGAATCCCTGTCAGTCTACTACCCTGTTTCTCTCTTTTTATAGTATAACTCCTTAGAAGGATTGTATATAATGTCTGTTTTCACATTCCCAGGCAGGCCCCACTCAGCATGTTTTTTCTGTCCTATTCCACTTGACCAAATTCAATGTCTATTTTCATTTTTTGTCTTATGCCATCTATCAGACCTGTTAGCATTTTCCATTATAAATTTAGACTCCATCACCTTAGTATAGCCCAAAATACTCAGTAGTATTTTATGACAGCATTATCTCACATCTTTCTCTTCCCATAGTTTAATATTCACTAGCCAAGTAGACTTCCTTCCTATGTCATTTTACAGCTAATATACTGTCTTGACTTACTTTCAAACAGCATAGTCTACCCCCAGTCTCAGAAGGGAGAAAAGAGCTTTTTATTTTTTAAAATGAAAAGAGCCTTTTATTTTTTAAAATAAAAAGTAGTTTTCATATGTCATTGTTTCTTAAAATTATTCTCATTTCCACGTCTACATAAAATTACTACTATTCTGAAGTACTTTGATAATTTCAACATTAGACCTTAGAGAGTCTTAAGAATTCTATGTGTAATTCTCTCTGTACTTATCTATAATTTGTAAAGGCATATACAGATTTCATTTTTAAGATTTGAATTAAAATTAGAATAACTTCCAACATGACAAAGAAATCACTTCTTCAAAAGGGCTTTTGGTGTTTCACCATTGAATGTGAAATTCTAGGCTAACCTTACATATTTTTGAACTTTCAATGTTTTACTAGTAAATATTTGTTTTTCAAATATTGAAAAATTCCCACTGTCTGCACTCATTGGGGTTTAGAGAGATTAATGATGATTGTTTTGAAATGTCTTCTTACAGAAAATATTCTGCAGTTATTTACAAACAGTTGTTTACAAACAGAAAACATAAAATTTTAATACTGATTTTTAAAATCTGTTGAATTTGTGCTTAGTGGAAATTTAAGATGATGAAATCATTAAAGGTCAGTATTAAAATGCAGATACTACAGTGCTTGTGCCAGTATAGAATTTGTTTATATAATTCAATAATATCCAAAAATTACAACCTTGTTTTATTGATTACCATTAATATATGTTAAGTATTCTAAGTACCAGAGATTGAGCAGTGACAAATCGAAGTCCCTGCCTTAGAGATCACCTTGTAATGTGGAGAGCATGCAATAGGTGAAACGTGAGTGCCAAGAAAAACAAAGCACGGTAAGGGCATACATAGAGTGCCATTATATAGAGTAGTCAGGGAAGACCCCTCTGAATAAGATACACTATATGCAGGAACCAAAAGAAAAGCCATGTAAATATCTGGTAAAGAATGCTACAAATGGGGGAAAAGAGCAAGTGCAAAGGGTATTGGGCGAACACCTGCTTGGCTATGTGGGAACAGAAATGAGACAGTTAACAAGAACCCATGTCTATGTGTACAACCCATGGACATGAACTAAAGGGGGGGAATGCGGGTGAGAGGGGGTATGCAGGGTGGAGGGAAATAAATGAGGCAGAAATGGAACAACTAAAAGGATAGCCAATAAAATATTTTTTTTTAAAAAAGGAGACAGTTAAGTGCAAATACAAGGGAAATTAGAAATAGTAAGGTAAAAGGATGTAGTCAGATTTTTTACATCTCTTCCTTACAAATAAGAAATTCAGTTTCTCCGCTGAAGGAGATAGAATTCATGGTATGCCAATATTGACATATGTGCAAGTTATTTGCTATTGTTTTACCCAGAAACACATCTCCCTGTCTTTTCTCAATGTACTTGTTTTCCTTACTAGGAAAATTCACAGAGTATAAGTGTAAGAGGCATCAAATTTATGCCAGGTCCTCCTGGAAATAAGGATCTTTGTTTTACTTGGCGTGAGTTTTCTGACTTTATTCGAGTGCAGCTGATTTCTGGGCCACCAGCTAAACTTCTCTTTGTAGACTGGCCAGAAGTGAAGGAGGTAAGTAACTTTTTTACTTGATAGAAAGAATATAACCTGGGTTATTTTTTTCAGCTTGTCAGTGGATCAAAGTAGATACATTTTGTTGTTGAAGTAACAACGAATAACAATAGTAACAATAACAAAAGGACAAAGTAATGATTCTTTTTAAATTTTTTTTATCATTTTTTTATTAATGTTCCAAACAGTTGACCATTTTACCACCACCACTTTCCCCTGTCCCAGTCACCCCCACCTCCCACCCTCAGTTCTGCCCCCCACTTTGTCTTGTCCATGGGTCCTTTATACATGTTCTTTGACAACCTTTTCCCATCTTTCCCCCGTTATTTCCCTCCTCCCTCCCCTCTGGTTACTGTCAGTTGTTAATTTCAATGTCTCTGGTTATATTTTGCTTGCTTGTTTCTTTTGTTGATTAGGTTCTACTTATAGGTGAGATCATATTTGTCTTTCATCGCCTGGCTTACTTCACTTAACATAATGCTCTCCAGTTCCATCCATGCTGTTGCAAAGGGTAGGAGCTCCTTCCATTTTTTCTGCTGTGTAGTATTCCATTGTGTAAATGTACCACAGTTTTTTGATCCACCCATTTACTGATGGGCACCTAGGCTGCTTCCAGCACTTGGCTATTGTAAATTGTGCTTCTGTGAACATTGAGGTGCATAAGTTCTTTTGAATTTGTGTTTCAGGATTCTTAGGGTTTAACTCCAGCAGTGGAACTGCCAGGTCAAAAGGCAGTTCCATTTTCAGTTTTCTGAGGAAATTCCATACCATTTTCCACAGTGGTTGCACCAGTCTGCATTCCCACCACCAGTGCACTAGGGTTCCCTTTTCTCCACATCCTCATTAACACTTGTTTGTTGATTTGTTTATGATGGCCATTCTGACTGGTGTGAAGTGGTGTCTCACTGTGGTTTTAATTTGCATCTCTCGGATGTCTAGTGATGCTGAGCATCTTTTCATATGTCTCTGGGCCCTCCGTGTGTCCTTCTTGGAGAAATGTCTGTCCAGGCCCTTTGTCCATTTTTTAATTGGGTTGTTTGGCTTCCTGGAGTGGAGTTGTATGAGTTCTTGATATATTTTAGAGATCAAACCCTTGTCTGAGGTATCATTGGCAAATATATTTCCCATACCATTGGTTCACTTTTCATTTTGCTAATGTTTTCTTTAGCTGTGCAGAAGTTTTTTTATTTTGATGAAGTCCCATTTGTTTATTCTTTCCTTTATGTCCCTTGCTCTAAGGGACATATCGGTGAAAATATCGCTGTGTGGAATATCTGGGATTTTCCTGCCTATGTTCTCCTCTAGGAGTTTCATGGTGTCATGACTTATATTTATAAGTCTTTTATCCATCTTGAGTTTATTTTGGTGTATAGTGTAAGTTGGTGGTCAATTTCCATTTCTTTGCATGTAGCTGTCCAGATCTCCCAACACCATTTGTTGAAGAGGCTATTTTTACTCCATTTTATGCTTCTGCCCTCTTTGTTGAATATTAATTGACCATAGATACTTGTGTTTATTTGTGGGCTCTCTAATCTGTTCCATTGATTTATATGTCTGTTCTTCTGCCAGTATCAGATTGTTTAATTACAGTGGCCTTGTAATATAGTTTGATGTCAGGTATGGTGATCCCTCCTACTTTGTTCCTCTTTCTCAAAATTGCTGCAGCTATTTGGGGTCCTTTATGGTTTCATATAAATTTTTGAAATGTTCTGTATCTGTGAAATATGTCATTGCTATCTTAATAGGGATTGCGTTGAATATATAAATTGCTTTGGGCAGTATGGATATTTTCATGATGTTAATTCTTCCAGTCCATGAACATGGTTTAAAACGCTTCCATTTATTTGTGTTTTCCTTAATTTCTTTCTTCAGCGTTATGTAGTTTTCTGAGTAAAGATCTTTACCTCCTTGGTTAGGTTTATTCCTAGATACTTTTTTTTTGTTGCTATAGCAAATGTGATTTTTTGCCCTGAATTTCTGTTTCTGATATTTCATTGTTGGTGTACAAAAATGCCTTCGATTTCTGAATATTTACTTTGTATTTCACTGTTTGCTGGATTTACTTACTAGGTTGGGTAGTTTTTTGGTGGAGTCTGCAGGGTTTCTATACACATTATCGTGTCATCTGCAAACAATGACAGTTTTATTTCATCCTTTCCAATTTGGATGCTTTTTATTTCTTCTTCTTGTCTGATTGCTATTGCTAGGACCCCCAATACTGTGTTGAATAGAAGTGGTAAAAGCAGACATCCTTGTCTTGTTCCTGATCTTAGTGAGAAAGCTTTTAGTTTTTGTCTATTGAGTATGATGTTGGCTGTAGGTCTCTCATATACGGCCTCTATTATTTTGAGGGATCCTCCCTCTATTCCCACTTTGCTGAGTGCTTTTATCATAAATGGTGCTATACCTTATCAAATGCTTTTTCTGCATCTCTTGTATGAAAATGTGATTTTTGTCATTCCTATTGTTTATGTGATACATTACGATTATTGATTTGTGAGTATTGTACCATCCTTGCATCCCTGGGGTGAATCCCACTTGATCATGGTGTATGATCTTTTTAATGTATTGCTGAATGTGGTTTGCCAATATTTTGATGAGGATTTTAACATCTATGTTCATCAGTGATACTGGCCTGTACTTTTATTTATTTGTTGTATCTTTGTCTGGTTTTGGGATTAGGATGATGCTGGCTTCATAAAAAGAGTTTGGGAGTCTTCCATCCTCTTGGATATTTTGGAAAAGTCTCAGAAGGGTACAGGTTAGCTCTGCCTTAAATGTTTTGTGGCATTCTCCTGTGAAACCATCAGGTCCAGGGCTTTTGTGTGTTGAGAATTTTTTGATTACTGCTTCAATTTCATCAGCTGTTATTGGTATATTCAAGCTTTCTGTTTCTTCATTCAGTTTTGGGAGATTACATTTTTCTAGAAATGTGTCCATTTCACTTAGGTTTTCAAATTTCTTGGCATATAGTTCTTTGTAGTAATTTCTTACAGTCCTTTGTATTTCTGTGGTATCAGTTGTAATCTCTCTTCTTTCATTTCTAATTGTGTTTATTTGGGTCTTCTCTCTTTTTTTTCTTGATGAGCCTACTTAAAGGTTTGTTGATTTTGTTTATCTTTTCAAAGAACCAGCTCCTGGATTTATTGATCCTTAGAATTGTTCTTTTAGTCTCCATATCATTCAATTCTGCTCTTGGTTATTTCCTTCCTTCTGCTTGCTCTGGGCTGTCTTGTTGTTACTCCAGTTGTAGATGTAGACTTAGGTTGTTTATTTGGAATGTTTCTATCTGCCCTGGCTGGCGTAGCTCAGTAGATTGAGTGAGTGCTGCGAACCAAAGCATCGCAGGTTCGATTCCCAGTTGGGGCACATGTCTGGGTTGCAGGCCACAGCCCCCAGCAACCGCACATTGATGTTTCTCACTCTTTCTCCTTCCCTTCCCTTTCTAAAAATAAATAAATAAAATATTACAAAAAATGCTTTAAAAAAAAAGAAATGTTTCTATCCTTTTTATATAGGCCTGTATTGCTATGAACCTAGGGCCTCAAGACTAGGTCCTCAAGACTAGGACCTAAAGTAATATGATTCTTAGTACTTCAGTATTTAATTCATCACTGTGTCCTTGTTTGTTAAAAAATAATGTAATAATTCAAATTCTGAAGATGTTATAGATATTTTCAAGCATGCATAAAAGTCAAAGTAGTAAAAGAAACTACATTTACAACAGTTACTGATTTTTGCTCATTGTTTTTTTCATTGTTCTCTCTTAGTGACTTAAAAATGTTTTTGCCGGAGTTTTAAAACACATATCAGATATCAAGTCATTATACCCATAAAAACTTAAATATGCCTTCCTGTGCAAGTAGTTAAGTCTTAAATACTAATTTTGGAAATCTGTTACTTTTGTTGAGTTTTTACTAAAACTTTAGAATTTTAATTTTGATATGTTTAGATTCTGGCATTTACTTACAGTGTAGCAGGGCACCTATTGGTATGATAGCTTATATTTTTTTCTAAAGGAAAATAAACACTTATGACCATGGTATTAGATGAAATTATGCTACTGAAGGAGTAGATCGTCTAGGACAAGTTTACATACCTGTCCCTAGTTTCAGATTATCCTTTTTGATTTGTGAGTTAAACAACAACAACAGCCCTGGCTGGCGTAGCTCAGTGAATTGAGCGCAGGCTGTGAACCAGGCATCGCAGGTTCGATTCCCAGTCAGGGCACATGCCTAGGTTGCAGGCCATGTCCCCCAGCAACCGCACACTGATGTTTCTCTCTCTCTCTCTCTCTCCCCCCTTCCCTTCCCTCTCTAAAAATAAATAAATAAAATATTTGAAAACAACAACAACAACAACAGATAAACTAGTGTATGACAGGTTTCTTGCTGGACAGTGTTTCCTTTGATATATCCAGTATTAGTAGGTCAGCAGGCAAATTCCCAGAATTATGCAGGCCTTGCATAAAGTAGGGGGAAAGCAAGAAGTGTTTTAAACAAATAAGACAGTGTAGTCCTTTTTAACTAAGGGCTAAAAAAGTATATTACTGCTTCATGTAGAATGACAGAGGTCTGAAAATTTATAGAGGAGCTAAACTATAAATAACCAGTGCTAAATCCGGGAACCTAATGTAAGCTTCTCTTTTCTTTGAAGTCATTCTGATATGTAACTTTTAGGAATATGTTGGAAGCCAGTAATATCGAATGCTGTTTTTCCTTTTATCAAATTATTAATCATTTCTTTGAGGATCATTAGTAATAGTATAATTGACTTTTAAAAGTATTGTAATTGATGAAAGAAGCCATTTGTGAAAAGAACTAAGATTTTATCATTTTATAAGTATATAAATAGTATTCAAATAGTTTCTGAGATGTTTTATTGCTTCTTAAAGTATTTTTGTCTGTGTCAGTCTATTCCAGTGATTAATGGAAGAACATTACAGAATCCTCTCATTGTTCAACTTTGTGATCAGTGGGATAATCCAGCACCTGTACCACAGGTTAAAATAAATGTCATAAAACCTAACAATTTAAAGGTAGGTTTTGAATGTCCTTAAGTAATTTTCACTTAAAATAGTGGATTTTATTCTTAATATGAAAGTCTCTAGGTATCACATTCTTTTAAATGTTTTGTATAATTTTTATTAGTTTAAATCAACCTAGAGATTTTTTCATAAATATTTCGAGGAAATATAAAGTTTACATCTTCAAGTAGTATAATGGGCAATGTGCTTTGATTATGACTGTTTCGTATTTACTAATACCAGTGTTTGGATTTCAGATTAGGATGAATAGGTAACACTGACAAGGTATGACTGAAGGGCAGATATACTGACCTGCAGTATGGGTTAAGAAACAGGTATTATTGAGGACACCTGAAAGCTGGGGGAAGCAAAAAAAAAAAAAGCATGTGAGTTACCTACAAGGGCTTGGGCATAGCTGCTAGACCTATCCTGGGTTTTTTTTATAGGATATGGGGCAAGCATGAATATGGCCTTGTAATGTTTGGAGGCAAACATAGTGCTAGACATCGGGAAATCCAAGACATGGACTTGTTTTCATAGTAAAGTAGTCAGGGTTAGAGGTGTTAAGCCTGTTGAAAAGATTACAATATTGCTGTTATACAGCCTGAAATAGATTTGCCTCTCTGGCTTAGCAGCAGGATTTAGGACCCAGATGGAATGCTTTGAGAAAAATGGGTTGACAGAGAATGGATCAGAGGTTAAATGTGACAGGATTTTATCATTTCACTTACTCTTTATTTTTGCCCCACCAACTATTGGTTTTTTTTTTTTCTTCATGTACCATAGCTATTGATTTTTTTTGGTTCTATTAAGTAAAAGTAAATATTAGGGTTTAGGAGTGCTATTTTTCTGCTACTACAGTTTACAAATTCACTTTTGTTTGTTTTTATTTTTTCCCCTCATCTGAGGACATGCTTTTTGATTTTAGAGAGAAGGGAAGGAAGGGAGAGAGAAAGGAAGAGAAACATCAATCAGTTTCCTCTCCTGTGCTCCCTGACCAGGAAATAAACCCACAACCAAGACATGTGCCCTGACCTGGAATCAAACCAGTGACCTTTTGGTTTAAAGGACCACACCCCGATCAATTGAGCCACACCAGCCAGGGCAAAATTACTGTTGTTCTTAATGTTTGTTTCTAGCAGAATTAAACTGATTCTGTTTCTACCCCAAGTAGGAGTGTGATTCTAGTTTCTAGAGAAGCATTTGCAAAATGCCAAGCGTCTTTTTTATAACCACTGATTAGGAAATGTGGCTACTGATTCTTAATCACTTGAGAGTGAAAGCGTGGTTATCACTAATGAAAATATTATTGCAAGATTTAGCTAAGAGCACATTTGAGTAAACAAAGAAAGATGAAGTGACAGTGGGCATAGTATTATGATGCTTTGCATCGTGTGTGTGTGTGTGTGTGTGTGTGTGTGTGTGTGTGTGTGTATTTATGTTCATTTCTCCCGTGCCATGCTGTAGAACCCCAGTTTTGGAATGTATGGTGTTTGTGAAATTAGAAAAATTGCAGGTGTCAGAAGTGTGTGCAACTATAAGTTTTTAAACACTAATAGAGGAAAATAATTTGCTCTCTAGAATTTTCTAATTACTGTTTTATTTTGTTTTGTTTTTAGCTCACTCCTTCAAACCAACAGCATAAAACAGATGAAAGGGGAAGAGCTAATTTGGGAGTATTCAGTGTTTATGCCCCTAGGTAAGAACCAAGAGTTTAATAGTTATTAGTATTATTAGAGATTGGTTTTCCTTATAACTTGCTGGAGTTAAGAGCTAACTAGCCTTCTATTTAGTGTTAGGTGATAGAATGGGCAAAAGTAATTTCCTTGAAAGAGTTAAACTTTGTATAAATTCTCAGAATTTTTAGATTATAACTAATGCAATTTGAACCCTTCCCCAACCCCCCATTTTTTTTTGTTAGAGGAGAACATACTATTCAAGTGAAGGCCAGCTATAACAAGAATGCCATAGAAGGACCTATAATTAAGTTAATGATTCTTCCAGACCCTGAAAAACCCATTCGTCTCAATGTTAAATATGACAAGGATGCTTTGTTTTTGGCAGGGGGTACTTTCACTGGTGAGTAATTCACAGTTTTTAAATAAATTTGTAATGATAATTTGCATTTTGCATTAGTGGAATAAATTATTTATGTTAGGTGTTTAACATAAGAAATCAAGTATGTAATACCTTTTAAATGACAAAGAAAGTAAATTTGACTTAGCTATGTCTTCTCTCACCCTTACATTCCTTTAATGGTATAAAATGAATTGAAAGTTCATACATAAACAGGTACCCTAAGGTAATTCATTTTGCAAAAGAAATATGAACTGCTAAATGGGGGGAACTCTGGGGTCTCTGTCTACTAAATGTATTGCAATGTTATCTTAAACAAAATCGAACCAGGATTAACTTAATTTGTATGAAAAAAATACATCACATCAGAATTTATGATGAAAGATATTTCAGAACAGCCAACATTTACTAAACATATGCTGTGTCTAGCCACTGTACACATTACTGCAACTCTTAGTTGCAGTAATGAATATAAGAGTGTTCATTGAGTTCAGCTAGTGTATGAGGTTGGCCAAAAAATCTGTTACATTTTTTCTGTAAAGTAAAAGACGCATTTTTCATTTTCACTAATAACTGTATTGATTTAGATATTTCAAGTATGTCAGATATTTCTCGCTATCGACTTCTAGTGGGTAGAGTCCAGGGGTGCTACTAAACATCTTCCAATGCATAAAGCAGCCCCATAGCAAAGAATTATTTGACCAAAATGTCAATAGAACCAAGAAACTTTGTAAACCACTTTTGACAAATACAATCAGTCACAGCACCTTCTCTATATACTGCACAAGTCTTTTTTTACATTTCAGTTGCATTTTTACCTTTTTTTTGAAATGATAAAGCATAATACTTTGAAAATGTTGAATATCTTCTGTCTTCAATATTAAAATGGCTGCACAGAAATTCATCAATTTTGGTTAGTTTTTTTTTAAATGAACACTGATATGACAGCTGTCATAATAGAATCTAACAAAATTGTTTCTACCCATCCTTGCCTGTCCCCCACAGAATCTAACAAAATTGTTTCTAATGAAGTTAAAGACAACTAAGCACTGCTAGAACAGTTTTTTTAGTTCAGAAAAAAACTAAATGAACTTTTTGGCCAACACAATAGAAGATAATCAAGTAAGCAAATAATTTCAGTGTAGTGTAGCAGGTGCCAATTCAATAGGAAATATATTTGCTTTACACAGGTAATTTTCTTGAAGACTTCTGTTTTCTTGAAGGGTTGAATTCTTATACATAGATATAAGTAGTTAAAAAAAGCAAACCAAAAGGTTTAGATTCAAAAATTAACAATTTTTAGTAATTACAGTACATACAAGGTCTGGCAGAAGTAATGCCTGCTTGAACATGGTTGGTAGAGTAATAATATGGGTGTAATAATCTATAGTTTTAATTTGAACACTTCACCTAAAATGTCATACATATGGTATGCTTGAGTGTGATATTGTCATGTTACAGAATTACATGTTTATGATTTGTAATAAGAGATTTTATAATAAAAAGGTGTTATTTGTGCTGGACCTCATATATACATAGCTTTTATATTCAAGTGTTTGAAATCTGTTTGGGGAGATAAGACCTATTTCCTGTGATTAAAAACTGTAACATGCCAAATGAATGTTGCAGATGATAAGGGAAGTATTATGTATAATAATAGTTAACTACTGTATGCTATTGAAAATCATAAGAGAAAAGAAACATTGTATTCTTGGAACACATAAAGTATATATATGGATTTATGACCAGTTACCCAAAATCTAGGTTGCTGAATATCTACATGGCAGTCTTTTTGGTCTTGCATGATAGAACTTACAGCATGGCAAACTATGAAAATAAGACAAGGAACTATTAATAATAAAGATGTATGTATGATTTCTGGGAAAGATTTAGCACCAGAGTTGTCTATCATGTTTAGCAAGTTTTATAGACAAATTATTAGAGAATACTGATTAAAGAATAGTGTTATTTTCTTCATCAGAATTTTATTAACATTTTAACAAGTTGTATACTTTGACATATAAGCATACTTTGTTTTATTGAGTCTCTCAAATATTACTTTTTTACAAATTAAAGGTTTGTGGCAACCTGTATTAAGCAGGTCTCTGGGCACCATTTTTCAACAGGCTAATTAAAATTATATGCATTGTTTTTTTAGACATAATGCTATTGCACATGTAATAGGCTACAGTACAGTACAAAAATAACTTTTATATGCCCAGGAAACCAAAAAATGTGTGGTAACTTGCTTTATTGTGGTGGTCTGGAACCAGACCTGCAATATCTCCAAGGTATGCCTGTATAGTAAGTCCTCACTTAACATCATCATTAGGTTCTTCAACTTTAAGACAAATGACATACAACAAAACCATATTTACTGTAGGCTAATTTATATAAACAAGAACAAGAGTTAATTTCCTGGATATCTTATCAACATTATAATATATAGACAGTGCCAAACCAAATGGTATTATTTGAGGAACTGTTATGCAAATATTTAGCCAGATCCATTAATTGAACTATAAAGAAAATAATTTTTTAATGTTTACCATGACAGATTTTATGATTACTGTTATTTCTGAAGATGATAGTATCATTAAAAATATTAATCCAGCACGTATTTCCATGAAAATGTGGAAGCTCTCTAATAATGGGAACCGACCATCAGCAAATGTAAGTCCTGGAAAGCATTTTAGAAGTTAAAAATAGTTCTTAAATTTAACTTAAAAAAAATACAATGTGTATATACTGAAGAACTAGAAATTAACCTACTCCATTACTTGGTATTTAAAAAATATATCAGAGTATCTTTCAAAATTGTTCTGATGTTATTGAAAAGAGCAACCTACATGGTGATATTTCTAAAGTTTTAAGATACTTTATACTATAAAATTATCTTGTCTAAAGGGCAGTGGCACAAAGCAAAAAGCATTAAATATAACTGAGAGATAATATACAAAATGAGATAGTAAAGAGATGTGATTAATAGAATTACATGTTAGAGAAGGGGAATAGAGTGGTGAGAACAATTTGAGGGTCTAAAGCAGCATAGTCCAATTGAAATATAAATCACACATATTTAAAATTCCTGGTCGCCAAACTAAAGTGTAGAAAGAGCTGGTCCATTTGGCTAAGTTGGTTGGAGTGTCATCCCATAGACCAAAAACTTCATGGGTTTATTTCCTGGTCAGGGCACATTACCCAGCTTGCAGGTTCAATCCCTAGTCGAGGTATATATGAGAAGGCTACCAATTGATGTTTCTTTTTCATATCCATGTTTCTCTCTGTCTCTGTCTCTCTCTCTCTTTCTCTTCCCCTCTTTCCTCCTCTTTCCCCCTCTCCTCTACCCTCCCTCCTTTCTTTCTAAAAGCAATGAAAAATTCTCTCTGGGTGAGGATAAATAAAATAAAATACAAAAAAAAGTGTAAAAAGAAATAGTAAAATTAATTTTAATGTAGTTTTAACCTAATATATCAGAAATTACCATTTCAAGATGAACTAAATATTTTTTCTTTTATTATTATTATTTTTATACTCACCCAAGGACATGCTTATTGATTTTAGGGTTGGAGGGGAGTGTGAAACATTGATGTAAGAGAGAAAAATCTATTGGTTGCCTCTCATATGTACCCTGATGGAGTATAGAACCCACAACCTTTCAGCTTATGGGACAATACTCCAACCAACTAAGACACACCAGGCAGGACTGAACTAAATATCTTAAAACCTGTTTTGAGATTTTACCTTTTTTTTTTAATCTTACCAAGTCTTGAAATTGGTATGTATTTTATGTCTACACCACATCTCAATATGGACCAGCATATTTCAAGTGCTCAGTAGCCAGATGTAGCTATTGACTACCATACTTGACAGTGCAAATTTAAAATAAATCTCAAATTGGAAACTAAATATTAAACTGTATCAGAAGGTTTTAATTTAACAATGCCTTTAAGGATTTATGGCTCATTTTAATTATCTCTTTAGGAAATTAGCTTTCTTAATGTATGCCATCAGTCCCATCAAGCAGCTATTACCTTAAATTACATCACCACCATAAAGATCTGTTATATGCCCTTTAATAATGGATGTGTCTCCACTGTGGCTAATCTCATTATTGTATGTTACATACATTTTAAAGATATATACATACAGGTATGTGCCTGTGTATTTATAAATCCAGATGTGATTTGCATTCACATTTGGTAAAGGTGATATAACTTCTCATCCTAAATATACTGTTAAATGTTTGTGATTTCTCTTTCCCCCACTTCTCTCCTACTTCCCTTCCTAGGCAGAAACATTTAGTTGTAATAAAATAAAAGATAATGACAAGGAAGATGGCTGCTTCTACTTCAGGTATTTCTCATGTCCTTTCATATTGTTATGCATACTTTGTTACAAAGTGAATCAGACTTGATGATGTTTGCCTGCTCAGCTAGAGAAAAGTAATTTATGATTAAATAGAAGATAGTAGTATCTCTTAGTATTTTTCCAGGAAGTTTTTTGAGAATATATGTATTTTACCTGTTTGTGAAATGGGGAAATGTTGTTGTAAAAATTATCAAAGCCAATTAATCAGAGTACTTTTTAACATCTTTCAAATCATGTAGAAAATAAAAAGTACAGTTGCAAACCATTGTTAAAATAATACTAGCATTTACAATTGCTTGCCTATTTACCTTTATTGAGACCTTTATTTCCCCATGTGGCTTTTGTTACTGTCTACTATATTTTTATGTTACCTTACAGGACTCCCTTGAGAACTTCTTTCCCAGAGCTAGTGGTAATGCACTCCCTTAGCTTTTGTTTATCTGTGAATGTCTTAATTTCTCCCTCACTTTTTTTAAGTATTTTTTATTGATTATGCTGTTACAGTTTTCCCAATTTTTCCCCTTTATCCCCCCTGCATCTTGCCCCCCCAACCCTCCAGCATTCCCCGCCCCACTTAGTTCATGTCCATGGGTTGTACATACAAGTTCTTTGAGCCCTGTTTCCTCTACCATTTTTTAATCTCTCGCCATCTATTTTATGCCTACTAATTATGCTTCTTTTCCCCTGTACCTTCCCTCTCCCCCATTCCTCCCATCTCCTCCCCACTGAACTCCCTTTGTGTGATGTCCATTTCTCTGATTCTGTTCCTATTCTGGTTGTTTGCTTAGTTTTTGTTTTCATTGTTTTTTTTTTCTTTTAGGTTCATTTGTTGATAGTTGTGAGTTTGTTGTCATTTTATTGTTCATATTTTTTATTTTCTTTTTCAGTCCCTTTAACGTTTCATATAACAAGGGCTTGGTGATGATGAACTCCCTTAACTTGACCTTATCTGGGAAGCACTTTATCTGCCCTTCCATTCTAAATGAAAGTTTTGCTGGATAGAGTAATCTTGAATGTAGTTCCCTGCTTTTCATGACTTCAAATACTTTTTTCCAGTAAGGTTCTTCCCTTCTTGCCTGTAAAGTTTCTTTTGAGAATCAGCTGATAGTCTTATGGGAACTCCTTTGTAGGTAACTGTCTCCTTATCTCTTGCTGCTTTTAGGATTTCTCTTTGTCTTTAACTTTGGGTAATTTAATGGTGGTGTGCCTTGGTGTGTTCCTCTTTGGGTCCAACTTCTTTGGGATTCTCTGGGCTTCCTAGACTTGCTGGAAGTCTTATTTGCTTTACCAGATTGGGGAAGTTTTCCTTCATTATTTGTTCAAATAAGTTTTCAATTTCTCACTGCTGTTCTTCATTTTCTGGCACCCCTATAATTCCGATATTGAAACATTTCAGGTTGTTCCAGAGATTCCTCAGCCTCTCTTCATTTTTTTGGATTCTTGTTTCTTCGTTCTGATCCAGTTGGATGTTTATTTCTTCCTTTTGTTCCAAATTGTTGCTTCAAATCCTGGTTTCCTTCTTGTCACTGTTGGTTCCCTGAATATTTTGCTCTATTTCATTTTGGGTATCTTTCATTTGTTCTTTCATTTTTCAACCAAGTTCAATCAGTTCTGTGAGCATTTTGATTACCAGGACTTCAAGTTTTCCATCAGATAGGTTGGCGATCTCCTCATCCCTTAGTTCTCTTTCTAAGGTTTTACTGTGTTCTTTCATTTGGGCCACATTTCTTTGTCTTGGCGCAGCTGATAAGTTGTAAGGGGATGGGGCCTTAGGTATTCACCCAGGCAGGGCAACCCTCTTTGCTGCACTACCTGTGTGAGAGGGGCCAGAGAGGGAAGAGTACAGCTTCCCTGCTTGTCTCTAACGAACTTTCCAACAGACTCTTGTGTCAGTCTGGAAGTATCTCTCACCAGAGCAACCCCAGCCTTATCCCAGAGTCAGCTCTGAGTCTCAGTTTTCCCCTTAAGTCAGTCTCTCTGGTGCGGCCCTGCTGAACTCGGCAGTCAGCCCCACCCCTCAGTCGCCTCACGGT
Source organism: Tonatia bakeri (assembly GCA_004024845.1). Lineage (NCBI taxonomy): Eukaryota > Metazoa > Chordata > Mammalia > Chiroptera > Phyllostomidae > Tonatia > Tonatia bakeri. The sequence continues at coordinate 60,843 of PVIA01003071.1, read as the reverse complement.
GGTTTTTCTGAGCCTGCTCGCATGGTCCGCCTTACTGGTGTCGTTGTTCTGGTTGATTTTTTCTTTAATTCCTTGGTTGTCGGAGTTCCATGCAGTTTGATTTTGTGGTGATTTTGGTTTATTGATTTTAGATTGGTTGTTACCTTCCTTTTGGTTGTGCAAGGAAGGAAAGGGTTTCTACCTATGCCTCATCTTGGCTGGAACCTCTCCCTCACTTTTGAAGGACAGTTTTGTTACCCAACAGGGATTCTTGGTTGACAGGGTTTTGTGGGTTTGTTTGTTTTTTTTTGTCACTTTGAATACATTGGACCCACTGCTTCTGGCATCCAACTTTCCTGACGAGAAATCTAATCATCTTATTGAGGATCTCTTGTATATAATAATTTTTCTCCTCTCTTGCTACTCTCAGTATTCTCTCTTCTGAAAGTTCAGTAATGTATCTTTGTGTGTGTGTGTGTGTGTGTGTGTGTGTGTGTGTGTGTGTGTGTTTTTGAGGTCATCTTATTTGGAATTCTTCGAGCATCTTGGATATTTATATTTATGTCTTTCATCAAAATGGGAAGTTTTTGGCCAAAGACTCTCTGCCTTTTTCTCTCTCTCTTCTCCTGGGACTCCCACAATGTATGTGTTGGTCTACTTTCTGATGTCCAAAAAGGTCACTTAGGCTCTGTCACTTTTCTCTGATTCTTTTCTTTTCCTCAAACTCTAGAATATCCATTGTCTTCGAGTTTGCTAACCCTTTCTTTTACCAGTTCAGGTCTACATTTGCATACCTGTAGTGAAATTTTCAGCTGCAGAATTTGTCTTTGGTTTCTTTTCAGATTTTCTATCTCTATTGATATTTTCATCTATTTATTTTTATTTTTTATTTTTTTACTTTCTCTACATTTTCCTTTAGTTCTTTGAGCATCTGTGAGCCAGTGTTTTATGAGTCATTTTCTAGCATATTTGCCATCAGGTATTTTTCAGGAACAGTTTCTGGTTACTTTTTTTCCCTTTAAATGACCTATACTTTTGTTTGTATTGTGATTTTTTTAAAACTAGACATCTAAATCTAATACTGTGGTAGTTCTGTAATTGAGATTCTCTGCCTTAACTAGGGTTTGATGGTTTTTGTTACTGTTTTCAATTTTTTTATTGTTGTGGGCTATTTCTTGCCAAAGTCATCCTTAAATATATACTTAAGGTCTTCTGAGGCTTTTCCTGAATATGTATGGTCACTTTCTAATATTCCCATATATGCAGTTGTTTTTTAATGTCTGGCTCCCCAAATATGAGAAACAAAAAATAAAGGCGGGGAAGGGGTTAAGGAATGGGTACTGGCCCTTTAAATCTCCCTGGAAGTCACTTCAGGTAGAGGATGAGGGGCTTGCAACAGTGGGGTTTCCTGTAGGAACAGTGGCTTCATACATTTTTGTTTTGCACCTCTGTGATCACAGACAGCAATCAGTGGACATATACCTGATAAGTGAAGGATAGGGTTCTTTCCTGGAACATATGCACAGCTGCTTATCCTGGGGGTAGGGGGATGAATAGTTGTTGCTGTATAAGAGTTGAAATTGACTGAAATTAACCTCAATTTACCATGCAAGTCTTCCAGTTTGCTGGAATTTGCCAGCCTTCAATAGCCTTCAAAGTTCCAAAATAATTATATCAGATTCTTCTAGTATAGTTGTTTAGATTCCTGGTACTTTCTACTCCGGCCATCTTCCCAGGATTTTCTCCAAGGTTTTTTCTACTTTTAAAATTCTTTAAATCATCATCAATAGGGTCAAAATGCTTATTTATAGTAGTTCAGTGCTTTTTCAGACTATATTGAAGGACCAGTTTCTGCTTTTTAAAACCTTTATAATCTGTCATAGACCAATGTTTTTTATTTTCATTTTTTAAAAAAAGAAGAAAAAGGTCCTCTGAGCCCTGGCTGAGGGGCTCAGGTGGTTGGAGCATTGTCCTGTACACCAGTGGTGCCCAGCCTTTTTGTCACCATGGATCAGTTTCATGGAAGACGGGGTAGGGAGTTGGTTTGGGGAATAGGATGCAGAGGCAGAGCTCAGATGAGCCTTACTCTAACCCCGCTGTGGATGGTGGGAGAAACAAGAGGTAGAGCTCAGGTGAGCTTTGCTTGAAGACCAGTAGTGGTCTGCAGCCCAGGGGTTGGGAACTCCTGCCATGTACCATAAGGTAGTGGTTTCAATCTCCAGTCAGGAAAAGATCCCTAGGGTGTGGGTTTGATACCCAGTCAGGGTGTATACAGGAGGCAACCTATTACTGATATGTCTCTCCCTCTCCCGTCAAATATATATCCTTGGGTGAGAATAAAAAAAAAAGATCTTCGGCATTTGTACTTGTTCTCTCAAAGTTATCTCAGATTGTTGTATATGTTTCTGAATACTCTTATTATCTTGTGACTGACAAGTAACAAAATAATACCAGCAACTGTCCTTCATCCGTACTTTGGACCATTGCTTAGGTCTTTTAGTTATTCTCATGGTATTACATGGGACTGATTTACACATCCAAGGAAGGACACACTCCCTTCCCTTCAGTATATTAAATTAACTTTCAGTGTATGAATCTATTTAATGTGTGGTCATTGAATCTTATTTTATCATTCAAGGGCATTAGTTTGAAGGAACATTTTAGTAAATCTTTTAAAAATAATCACTTTTTAAAACTACATAGAAGGTGTGGTTACACAACAATGTGTGTGTGCTAAATGCCAGTGGAGTGTACAGGCTAAAATTTTATGTTATGTGAACTTCACCTCAATAAAAATAAATCACATATACTATCTGTTATACATATTATTTTTATATATATGCATAAAATATATGTCTGAATATTAGGTATATTTGAATGAATGAAAATACTTGAGTTCCTAATGTGTATTAGGCACTATATTTGGTGTTCTACATGTATTGCTTAATTTTTTAACCCTTTAAAAACAGAAATAGAAAATTTATAATGTTAAAAAGAAGATACAGCTTTATGATCTTTGGGAGACCAAAGTGAATGTCTGTGTTATCACTACTGAAATCAAGAAGTAGGAGATTTCCAGTACCATTGAAGCCCCACCTGTGCCCCTCCCAGTTATTGTTTGCATACACACACTTGTGTGGACACACACAAAATAACCCCTCTCCTGACTTGTTTTTTTTTTTTTTCAATTCTATTATCCAAGCATACAACTCTAAATTCTCTAGTTTAGTTGTACTCACACTTTAAACATATTGTATTCTTTTGTATAAAACTTCTTTCACTCAGCATTGTAAGGTTAATCTATTATGTGACTTGTAGCTATAAATTTGTTCATTCATTGCTGTATAGTAGCTGGGTCAAACATTATGTGTATGTTTATCTTTTTGAGCTGCTGCCAAACAATCATCCATAGTGTTTATGTTAATTTATCCTTTCACCAGCAGTGTATGACAGTTCCCATTGCTCATATTTTCCCCAACATTTGGATTTATCAGTATTTTCTGTTTTAGTCTTCTTGTGGCTTTGTACTAGCATTACATTTAGTTTTAGTTTGTATTTCTCTTTTTATCATATATTTATTGGCCATTTTGATAACCTTTTGTGAAGTGCTTGTTTGTGGCTTACCAATTTTTCTATTGCAGTTTTTTTCATATTAATTTGTAGCAGTTCTTTATACATTATGAGTATAAGCCTTTTGTTAGACATCTTTGCCCCTTCCATGGCTTGCTTTTGCATTTTCTTTATGATATCTTGAACAGAAGTTCTTAATTTTTGTTGATATATAATCAAATTTGTTGCTCTTCTCCTTTATATGTAGCACTCATTGTGGTCTTAAGAATTATTTCTTTACATTTAGGTCATGAAGGAATTATACTTTATAATTGTTTTGGGAGTTCCCAGGTTCATCGTCATGAATTTGATGATTCATTAGGAGGACTCATAGCACGTGGCATATATATGTTCATATTCGTGACTATGATTTATTAGAGCAAAAGGATAAAAACAAAAATCAGGAATGGTCATAGGGGCAAGGAGCAATGTCCAAGGGAAAACATGTCAGTTTCCAAGGGTTCTGTCCCATGGAGACACAGGACATGATTAATTCCCCAGCAACAAGTTAATGAGAATACAAACAAAATGTTATCAACCAGGTAATCTCATTAGAGACTCAGTACTCAAGGTTTTTATGGGGGCCTGGTCATATAGGCAGCCTCTGCCTAGCATGTACCAAAATTCCAGATTCCCAGAAGAAAAGCAAAGCTTTAGCATAAACCGTATCATTTGTAGAAACAGTTTGGGCATTGTTAGCCACTCTTACAAGGTAACAGTGGGAACGTTTCTCAAATTTAGTTTATAAATGCCAGCCAAGGGTCAACCTGGCCAGCAGACCTTTAGATCTGCTATGTTAATTTTTTATTACAGTGTGTATTTATGTGTGTGTGTGTGTGTGTGTACATGAGGTCTGTCCAGAAAAAACTATTCTTAATATAAGAGAATGGTTTGTGTGACACCACTGTAATCTGGCAGCCAGGTAGAGAGTGGTCTGGAATGCGCATACATGAACGATGACTTCACTGTACTAGTCAGGGGGTGGTAGGTGCTGTTGAGTGAGGATGTGTCCTGTATGGCTGTTCCATTCAAAATGACTGAGTGAGTAGAGCAGTGAATCTTCATTAAACTTCTGTTATAAGCCTGGTCATTCCTCCATGGAAACTATTCAGATGATTAAGAAGGCTTCAGGGACAATGCAATGAGGGCAGTGCAAGTAAAAGTGTGGCACAAATGCTTTAAAGATGGTTGAGAATCTATTGAAAATGATTCATGTTCTGGAAGACCTGCAACAAGCAGAACACCTGAGAATGTTGAATGTCTACAGGCTGCAGTCAACAAAGATTAGTGACTAACAGTTCCAGAACTAGAAGCTAATCTGAGGATTCCAAGTATTATTGTGTCTGAGATTTTGACGCAGAGTCTGGGCTTGAAACAGTGTCATGGCAAAATTTGTTCTGCAACTTCTGCTATCAGAGCAGATGGAACACTGCTGCAGTTGCTAAACAGCGAACCAGATTTCCTCAAGATAGTCATAATCAGAGATGAATGGTGGGTCTACAGCTATGATCCAGAAACGAAGCCCCAGTCATCCCAATGGAAGTCACCTGGTTCTCCATGTCTGAAGAAGGCACAACAAAGTCACAGCAAGATCAAGACTATGTTAACTGTTTTTTGATTAGGAAGGTGTTGTCATCACTAGTACAGCCCTCCAGGCCAATTAATAAGGAGTACTGCCTCAATGTTCTTCATCATTTGGAAGATGCAATATGACTAGAACAGCCACAGCTATGGGCAGCTGGTGATTGTCAGATTCATCACGGCAACACACTAGCTCATACATCATGTCTCATGCAGAGTTTTTTGGCAAAATATCAAGTCACCCAGGTGACTCAGCCCCCCTAATCCCAGATTTGGCACCCTGTGACTTCTGGCTTTTCCCAAAACTAAAATCACCTTTGAAAAGGAAGAGATTTCAGACTGTCGATGAGATTCAGGAAAATACAACGGGTCAGCTGATGGTGATTCCAGAAAAGGATTTTGCAGAGTGTTTTGAAAAGTGGAAGAGAAGCTGGGAGAACTGTGTGAGGTCCCAAGGTGCCTACCTGGAAGGGAACTGAGGTGTCATTGTCCTATGTACAATGTTTCTTGTACCTTGTATCTTCATTAAATGCCTCTATTTTTCATATTACATGGCTAGGTACTTTCTGGGCAAACCTCATATGTGTATTTGTCCCTACATTATTAAAAAGATCATTTTTCCACAATGCTAGCTTTATTATAAATCATGTACTCATGTATATGTTTCTAGACTTCCTATTGGAATTTCTTGGTCTAGGTGATATATTTTGCTCTACCATATTTTTTTTGATATGTTTGGTGTCCTGTGGAATGAGTCCTCTAATGTTGTTCTTCATGAATATCTTGGTCCTTTATTTCCCATACTAATTTTAGAATCAGCACATCAAGTTTCAAATAACAAAAAATTTAAATGATAAACCTGTTTGAGTTTCATTTAGAAATTTAGGGACATATTGCAATATATAAATATGGCATATCCCTGTGTTTAAATTTCTCATACAACATCTAGAGATTTTTTTTAAATTGAAATCGCATATGTCTTTTCTTTTAGATTAATTTCTAGATAGTTTTTTCAGTTTTATTTAGATATAATTGACATATAACACTGTTTGGTTTAAGGTATACAAAGAATGGTTTATGTATGTATATATTGCAAAATAATTACCATGATAAGTTTAGTTAACATTCGTCCCCTCACAGAGCTATAAATTTTTTTTCTTGTGAGAACTTCTAAGATTTACTGTCTCAGCAACTTTCCAAGACAGTGTATATAGTATTGTTAACTATGGTCACCAAGTTATATATATTGTATCCCCAGGACTTAGTTATCTTATAACTGGAATCTGGACCTTTTGACAACCGTCAGTCTCATTTTGTCCACGTCCCACCCCTCACATCTGGCAACCACCAGCCTGTTCTCTGTATCTATGAGTTTGGTGTTTTTAGATTTGACATATAAAAGTGAAGTAATAGTATTTGTTTTTCTGACTTATTCCACTTAGCATAATGCCTAAAGATGATATTTTTGATGCTGTTGTAAGTGATGTCCTTTGAATTTTTTAAATTTTGTTGTTGGTTATAGAAATCCAGTTGATTTGTATATCTTGACTTTGTAGGTAGCATGTTTGTTAACCTCCTTTATTTCCAATATTATTTGTAGATTCTTTGGGATTTTTGTGTATAAAGGGTACAACAAGGGGATGATTGAATGTGGGAGGGGCAGTGGGAAGGGAAGAGCAATGGGGGGAAATGGGGACAACTATAATTGAACAATAATAAATTAATATTGGCACACTTATGTCTATAGTAATGATAGGTTTATTACTTTCCAGTCTTTTATGCATTTTGTTTTTCTTGGTATCCTGCACTGGCTTGAATTTGCAGTGAAATGTTAAATAGATGTGGTGAGTGTGATCATCTTAATCTCATTCCCAATCCAAAGGGAACGTTTTAGCATTTCACCCATAAGTTTGATGTTTGCTTTAGAGTTTTTCTCCTGCTACGCATCTTTATCAGACTGATTGTTTCTAATTATTACTAAATTTTTATTTGTTATGAATTGCCATTAAATTTCATTATATATTGAGGTAATATGTGATATTTTTCCTTTCTTTTTTAATATGGTGAATTACAGTATATTAGTTTTCTGAATGTTCAGCCAACCTTACATTACTGGAATAAGCCTGATTTTATCATACTGCATTACCTCTTTTGCTAATATTTTGTTTGTGATTTTTTTTTTATCTACATTAATGAGTGAAGATTGCCTGCATTAACTTTCTTACATATTCTTTTCAGGTTTGATGTCTAAGTCGTCATGTATACCTCACAAAATTAACTGGGAGAAGTGGTCCCTAAGTCCTGTTTATACTATGGGAAGATCTTATGTAATAGTGTCATTATTTCTTCCTTAAATGTTTGGTAGATTTTGCCCTGGCTGGCGTAGCTCAGTGGATTGAGCGCGGGCTGCGAACCAGGTATCGCCGGTTCGATTCCCAGTCAGGGCACATGCCTAGGTTGCAGGCCATGTCCCCCAGCAACCACACATTGATGTTTCTCTCTCTCTCTCCCCCTCTCCCTTCCCTCTCTAAAAATAAATAAATAAAATCTTTAAAAATAAATAAATAAATGTTCGGTAGATTTTGTCTTTTCAAAGACAAAAATTTAGCTTTTTAAAATTTTTCATTGTGATTTCATCTTCTACCCAGGTTCATTCAGAAATACAGTTTTTAATTTCTAAATACAAGGTTTTCTTATTCTTTTTTTGTTATTGATTTATAGATTAATTCCACTGTGGTCATGGAGCCTACCCTGTATAATTTCAATCTTTTGAAATTAATTGATAGTCACTTTTGTACTGTGTGCAATTTTTGTAAATATTCCATCTGTACTATGAAATAATGTATATTGCTTTTGAAGCAAGACGTTTTTTATGTTTATTAGTTCAAAATTGGCTAATCATTTTAAGTTTCCTATATGCTTTTTTTTTGTCTGCTTATTCAAGCAGGGAGTACGAGCGTGGATTTCTGTTTTCCCTCTTATTTCTGCCATTGTTTATATATTTTGAGGGTATCTTATTTACATACAGACTTACATTATTTTCCTGGCGTATTAAATTAGATATCATTACAAAATATTAATCTTCTTCTCTAGTAATTTTTTGTCTTAAAGTCTACTTTGATGACAGTATATCAAAGTATGTCTTTGCATAGTATATAGTGTTTGCATAACATGTTTTTTTATTCCTTTTGTACTTTATAATTTAAGTGGTTCTAAATGACACAGTTGTTTTTTAAAATAATCTGTCTTTTAAATTTAGATCTTACATATAATTACCAGAACACATGCTTTTGTACCTCCTCTCCTGTCTTAACTGTTTTTTGTTTGATCCTACTTTCTTTCTTTTTGTTTAATTTATTAAGTGTTTTGAATTGTTTTCTACTCTTTATCAAGTTGGTAGTTATACAGTCTTACTATCCTCTTAAGTGACTTTTTTGAGATTACAACATCCATTGTTGACATAGCAATGGGTAATTACAATTTGCATTTTATACCTTCTTGGAACAGTGCATGAATCTTAGAACACTTAAACTTCATTTTCCCTCTCCCACCTTACATGCTTCTGTTGTTATGTATGTTAAACCTGTCTGTCAAGACATTATTATTTGATATAGCCAGTGGTCATTCAATTTACTAATTTATCCTTTCTGTTAATCTTCAGCTTGTCTTCCATCTGGGATCATTTTCTATCTGAGGAACTTCTTTTAGTATTTCCTCTAGTGCACATTTGCTACTGATGAATTATCTCAGTTTTTTCCTGAAAATATATTTTTTTCACTGTCATTTTTGAAGGATATTTTTCTTGGATATGATTTTCTGGGTTGGCAGTTTTTTTTTTCTTGAAATACTTTCAAATCATTCACTACCCTATCATTGCCGTTGAGAAATTAGCTATCAATCTTGTTATTATGTTGAAAAGTAATTATTTCCTCTTTTTGGTTGGTTTGATTTTTGTTTTCCAGCAGTTTTACAACAACATACATGCATTTGGAGATCTTTTTATTTATCCTGCTTGGTTTTTATAGGCGTTCATTTCATGGTCTTTGTTCAGTTTTTTAAAAATTGTAAGCCATTATTTCATCAAATATGCATCTACCTCTTTCCTCTTCTCTCCCTCTTCTAGCAACTCTTTAATTACATGCATATTAGTCCTTCTCCCAGTAATCTCTGTCTCTCACTCATTGCCATTCTTTTGTTTCTCTTCCTTCTAGATATTTTATTCCAAACTACCTTCAATTAACTAATCTCTATTCAGTGGTATCTGATTTGCTGTTAAATCCATCTTTCAATGATCAGTTTCTCTTCAGTATTTTTAGTTCACTTTTTTCTTAAGGTACAGTGCTGTGGTTGGGATTCTCAGTCTTACAGGGTTTTTTTTTACCCTAAATAGTAACCAAAGTTTGTCTAGAGTTTCTTTGGATTTGGATTTGTTTTTGTTGGTTTTCATTCTAGTTTCCTGGCCTCCTCATGTACCTGGTTGTTTCTTTTTTTTGTGGGTTGGTTTTTGTTTTTTACCCTTTTATTTATGAATATTTATAGAAATAATTTGAAATCTCAGCTGTTACCTTTCTCCAGTAGGGTTTACATTTCCTTCTTTCTGTTCATTGTCTGGGCTGCTAGTCGTCTGCTATCACTCAGTCCCCTTTCAGAGACTGAGGTAATTCAAAGCTGAGTTGCTTATCCACTGGGAGTCTGTTTGCTTTAGGTTCACCTCCATATCTTGGGACGTGCCCCCAAGAACAAAGCATTATTAAATATGAAACTCACCTCCCAGGATTTCCATGCTGTTTTTTCATCCTGCTGAGTTATTTTTTACTTTTTGCATGTTACCTCTTAAACATCTTTAAGCAAATGTCTTGAAAAATGGCTATCTTTATCAGAAGTGTAGGTCTGCCATTGGAAGCAGTATTCTGTTTTATTCTCTTGGAAAACACACGGTTTAGAGAAAGGGGTTAAATAATTTTATCCAAAGTTACATATATGATACTGTTCTGGGGTTTTAATTTACATTCATATTCAAAGCCTTTGTTCTTTTTGCTACATTATGCCAGTATTTTTAGACTGTAAATGACATGTAAAAGCCACCATAGAGATCTTAGCCATATTGGCCATATTGCATTTGCCAGGAAAAGTATAACCATAAAATGTCATTCATATTTTCATTATGGTTAATTCTGATCAAAACAGGCTAATAATTATACCTCTTATTAGGTACTAATTAAACCACAGAAAATGCCTTATAAAGTTAACTGTTTGGAATATAAAAACAACATAAAAAGATCAGCAGCATATCCTAAATTTCAAAATATAAAGCCGTGAGTTGGAAATTTGTTATATAAAATTGAAGTAAAATTGACTTCACATATAATTCAGCATTTTTTGTGAACATTATATTCCTGTTCTTTCAACTTTACCACACCCAGTTCCTGGTTTCTTGATATTTTGTGAAATGTCCAGGGAAGAGGAACCTAAGATTAAGTCTAGTGTTGCAGGAAATATTTGCTAAACGAAGGCTAATGTAGTAGTAGTAATTCTTTTTTATGTTTTCTTTCTGTGAAAGGGATAGAAATTGTTGATGTTATGAATTCCTTCCTCATTTATTTAAAAGTTGTGAATAATTTTATTTTTCTTTCTAATTTAGGGATAAAGCAATTCCTAATAAAGTGGGAATATATTGTATCCAGTTTTGTTTTATGATGGATAAAACAAATATTCTTAACAGTGAACAGGTTTGCTTATCTCTTTATATACCACAGTTAGCTTTACATTTTCTTGCTTAATTTAGGAGTGAAATCTTTTGTTTTAAAGTGAATTAATTATTGGTTGCAGATGAACTAATTACTGAATGTAAAGTATAAATAATGCAATTTTCAGGGCCATTAGAATAGAATATATTTAAATTATGTTAATATGATCTGATGCAGAAGCTACTTTTTCCATCTCATTATATCAAAGATTCAGTTAGTAAACATTTTAGTGTATATCATGGTAAGGTAGGTCCTATCAACCACATGTAAAATTTTTTAATTAGTATTTCAAATACTAGAATTCTGGTTAATGAAGTGTAAGGTAGTTTTAACATACATAATCTCCATATAATAAATGGCAGTGTAGTAAATATTTTTTAATTACCTGTCTGATACACCTTTTATCTTGTTTTTAATAGTTCATTTAAGAGATTAATGGAAATAAGTCTTTAAAAGTAACTTTTCATTTAGTATATGCTATCATTTCTTCTTTTACTCTTGAATTCTAAACTGTCAATATATATTATTAATCAGACTGCTTCTTTTGTTTTGAAAGATTATAGTTGACATTCAACCTAATCAACCTGTGAAGTTAGTACCTAAAATTCAGCCAGCTACGCCAGCTGTTTCAAATGATCACTCAGTTGCCAATAGGACCCTGGTTAGAGATTTACATCTTATTATCACGGTAATGTTCATTTACTTCCAAAATTGCAAAAGACAGCAAAAATTGTTCCTAATTTTAGGGTGCAAAATAGTTATTAGGGAAAATGTGTGCAGATGAATGAAGTGTAAACATGTTTGCAAATAGAGAATGCATAACACACAAAATATATTCAGCTATACTAAGTAGAACTAATTCAAAAATGCAAAAATCTGCCTACCTCTCCTAGTACATCCTCTTTAAATCTCGTTTCATGTATTTATTAAACGTGTCAAGTAAATTGATTCTTCCATGTAGAATCATTTTCACTGAAGGGACAGAAGGAGGTAATTAAATAATTCTTTCTAAGAGATCTGTTCTGATAACCGATCATAGTGAGCTCCTCCTTAGAGCTTCTGATCACCTGCAGAGTAAGCAGAATGGAATTGCTGTGAATATTAACAAAAACAGGTAAAATACAGTAGTAGGAGATCACCTTTATGGAAGATTCTGCTACGGGGATACTTAATTCCTTTCAGTTTATTTTCCTGTTGTAGACCAGTGAGTCATTCTTAACTTCTCTTCCCCAGATCGAGAGATGTGCAAGTACATAAAAAGGTGCTTTTTTTAAATCAGAGTCCTTTTAATATACAAAGTTAGGATCCACTGTATTAGCTAGAAGCTGCTGGTTCTTTCAGGGTTTCTGGGATAATTTTCTGCCCACAGGACACTTAATCTGAAAATTGAATTCTGTGTTTGGAGTAAAGGATCAGGATAACTTAATATTTGGGACTTTATAAATACATCATATTTCTGATTTGTACATATCCCCTTCTGGGTTTAATCTATCAGTTCTTCTAATTAGTTATTTTCCATTGTTTGCTTTAAGGATGACTTCAACAACCAGACTGGAATTGATTTGGTTGGCACTGTAATAGCTACCATCAAAGGTTCTAATGAGGAAGATAGTGATACACCACTGTTTACTGGGAAAGTTAGAACACTTGAGTTTCCCTTTGTGAAAGGGTCAGCTGAAATCACGGTAATTTTTATGTCTTTTGGTAGATAAGATGTCTGTATATATTTGTGTCTCTTTGAAAAGTTACCATTCTGTGGATAGAAACAGAATAAAACATAGCCTATAAAATGTGTACATATCTTAGAAAAATTTAATAAATAAGCTTATCTTTGTTACTTTCTTCTGAAATGGAAATACTATTACTTATGAAAAATATATAGTTCAAAAGCTCAAAAATAATCACTATATGATCACTCTTTAGGGATAATGATGATTAGCAATTTAGTGTATAACTTCCAGACTTTTCTATATAAATACTAACACAGCATGGATACCCTGTGTGTATATGATTTATATACATGGTGTATATGTAAAATTTCATTAATGTAATAGAACATCGCTTTTATAAAAATATTTTCCTATTTAACATACCTTTGATATATTTCTTCATCAGTTAATATAAACCTAAATCATTTATTGATGATCATAATTTATTTGATTTATCCTAAGTGAAAATTTAACTTTTGCCCAAAGCTTGTTTTGTCAACAGTGCTTGTATCAGCTTTCTTTTATGTTTATCCTTTTGCATATATCTTACTGTTTCCTTCAGAAATTGCTAGAAGTACATTGGAGACGGAGCCTTTTGGTAGTTACTGCCAATTGCTCTTCAGTTTATATACCCTCCAAAAGTATGTGTACATTCTTACAATATCACCAGTCCTCAATATGAAGTTTTTAAAATTCTAACCAACTTTTCTATATTTAAAAAAAATGTATTTTCTTTGTTATTTACTAGTAAGGTTGAACATTTTTCATGTTTATGATCTTTGTCCCTCAACTCTTTTTCTTATGGAATGGTCACCATTTTCTTCTTAATTTTTTACTAGAGATATTAATGCTCTTTTATATATAAATATTTTTCTTTAGTTTTTCTTTCATTGGGACTTTGTTTATATTGGAGCAGGAGGAAAGATTATATTCACGGTGCTAGCTCCAGTATTCTTACGCATTTAATTTTCGATTTGTCTGAATTTTATTTTTTGTGTTTTCAAATTCATTAACTAAATTTCTTGGTGTATTTATTTAATAATTCTTGTACCAATAAATTGGATGAGGCACCTTGTGTACTTTTTGGTCAGGCTTATATCTAATCCAGTGCTAATACTACTTTTAAAAAAATTATAGTTGACATATGATATATTCCTCTCAGGTGTACAATATATACCATTGTTTGAAACATTAGGCTTACAGTCAGGGAGCCTGCAGATTGCACTTGGCCCACAGTAGGCATGTTGGTTGATTTGACAGTGACAGACCATTGTAGCATTTCAGTTTCATTACTTTCTAACTTTTAAAGTTCAGGAATTTTTATATAAAGATATGCATTTCTGATTCATGTGGAGAATTTTAAAGACCTGGCAATTTTATGTCAGGAGAACTTTCCAGTCAGCTATATCTATACCACTTTTCATTTCTTGACAATAGGAGCAAGTGTCAGCTGATACTTTTATTTACACTTGTTCTTTTGTTTTTATTATAATGTAAAGTAAACTGAAATTTTCTTATACTCTTAACAAAAATTAGGTAATGATAGCCACATTACCTTTGTTGGAAAACAAAAAAAAGGGCAAGACATATTGAACCTCTAGGGGGAGGGTGGTAATGGGAGGGAAGATGGGGGGGGTGGGCTTGATTGAGAGTAAAGGAGAGAAAACTGTACTTGAACAATCATTAAAATAAAAAATTAAAAAAAAAGACATATTGAACCTCAAAGTAGGTTTGTTTTAGAGAAATACTCCTAGCCTGCTTTACGTCATTCCTATTTACATTTGTCCTGTTTCCTTGGCCACCCTGTAAGTTTTTCAAATTGCTAACCCTACTAACGACACCTTTCTGATGTTACGATGGTGACTCAAGTAGTTCCCCTTCAGCTGGATACGAAATCTAAACTTCATGTCATACATAAGAATTTCCACTAGAGGTTCCTCATACCACACAGGGCAAGCAGGAAACTCTCTAATGCTGCTTGGCTCCTGACCCATTTGTTGATTTAGTAGGTTTGGAGCAGGGTTCTGGAATCTGATTTGTAATAAGCAAGTGATTCTTATGACTTGGGAAACACTGGCTCAGAGCACAACCAGGATTTGTAAATGTTATACTTTGGCATGAAAAGAACCTGTACTGCTTTTTAAGTTATAACCTGAATATATAATTTTTTAAGTTTGTTAATTGTGTTATTCAAATTCTTTATATGCATACTTTATGTGGAAATTTCTGAAAGAGGTATCTAAGTTTCATTTTGCTATGCATTTGTCTATTTACTGTATTCCAAATTCCCATTTATACATAGATTCAGTTCAGGACTCTTCAATTCTCTTCATTTCTATTATCCTGTATTTGTTTTTTTCTTTATAAGCTATATATCAGAGATTACAAACTATAAAACTATGAGATAGGAAAGGTCTCCATGAACAAGACATAAAGGAAGAGCTATTTTTAACTATATCAAAAGTTCAAACTATATATCATAAACATATCTTCAACAGAATTAAAAGAACAGTGGTGATGTGTTGATAATTGTTGACACTGAATGATGTTATATAGAGATTCATTATATGATTGTATAATAAAATTTTAGAGATGATAAATTGGGTAGAAATATTGCTATGTATATGTATAGCAATATTTCTATATATAATGCAGGATTAATATTTGAAGCATTTTTTTAAAAACTCCTAAAAAACTTCCTGCAAATCAAAAAAAGTGCAATCTAGTGGACAAATAAATTACCAAGAATATTAGCAGGTAAATAGTGGAAGGGAAAGTGTAAATGATCAATAAACAATAAGCATGACCTCAGTGCCAATCATGGAAATATGCTAGTTAAAGCAGTAATGACTAGTTGCTTTTAATCCATCTTTTTAGAAAAAAATACTTGATTGATATTAAGTGTTGGCCAGCATCAGAGGAGCTAAATATTTTTATATACTAATGGTAAGAGGATAAATTGATAAAGCCTTTTTGAAAGGAAATTTGATAACTGCCTATTAAACTTTTAATGATTACTATTTCTTGTTATCTATTCTAGAGAACATAGAAGTATTAAAAGATATTTTCTTTGCTATGTTATAAATAATAGCTTAAATTTTTTAAACAAACTAAATATTCATCATCCAATGAAAGATCATCATAGTGTAGTATATCTGTCTATATTATCCATAAATTATAAAAATTGGTATCTAGACATTCACTGGAATTGATTAAGAAATCAAGTGCTGAAAGCAAATTACTAAAGTATAAAGTGTATGCTATTTCCTAAGTGCAAGCAGTATTTTATTTTTACATATGTTTATATTCATGTAAATACATTGAAAATATCTTTTTCAGACACTAAGTGGGATTAGAGATCAGTTTAATGGTGGACTTGTAATCTATATTTATAAAAAAGAATTGTTAGCTATAATTTGTAATTTTGTTATTTTGTGGAATAGTGAGTTCTGTTGATTTACCTATATTTTTTAAAGTTTTATTTCTCTGAATTGTATTATTGTGGTCTGAAAAAACAGCTAGTATCTGTTTACTGTAAGACTAGAAAAATCATTTAGGATATAAATATTTATATTTGCATTATTTACTAGTTGTATGCTATGGTCTTAAACTAAAATATATCAAAAGTGTTTTTGTGTGTGTGCACTAATGAAGAAAATAGTTTTTTTAAAAAACAAATCTTTAGAGCTTTTCAGGACTTCTTATTTGGTCACCTGGGACTGGTGGGTCTACTTCCCTGGTAACAACTGTAACTTAAACTCAGCATTGGGCTTTGGGCATTTCTTTGTGGTTGTTTTTGTAATTTTCACACCATCCACTGTTTCGCACTACTTCAACTTAAAGGTTGGAATCAAGAAGATTTTGCAGGTCAAGGTGCAAGTGGCCATTGATATTTCTAGTCTGAAATAAAGGTAAAATCTTTAATGAATCTTAAGGGTCGTCAGTGTTAAATTTTACCACTTACTTGGAAACAGCCCAATGAAATATATAACATTTTTACATTGACAAACACCTTTTTAATTTTTTTTTTGTTTGTTACTGTTTCTTTATTCAGAGTCTAGTGCTGGCAGAAAATAGTCCTGGAAAGGATAGTACTGAGTATTTTATTATATTTGAGCTTCAACTACCAGCTTTATCAAGAACATTAGAATCATATATTCTACCATTTATGTTTTCTGATGGTAAGTTTCTAGGAAAATTAGAGGATTACTCTCTCATATGTTTGTGGTACTTTAACCTTGATTTGCTTTTCATTAATATTGTATTTATTAGTTATTTAGACATGACATATATTGGAAAAATCACAATTTTTAATTTGAAGTAAATTATCTGAAATTTTTTTTTAGATGTTAAGAAGCAGCAGCAACTGCTAGCATTTGCCAAACAAAAGGATAAATTATCTCGATCTATTGAAATGTATAGAGGTGTATTTGAAACCAGCAGACAGCTTATTGATGAAATGAAGTGTAAGTCATTTTGTATTCAAATGTAATAAAAATTATGCTTTGGGGAATGATGAAGCAGAATGTTGAGACCAACCTTCTCTTCAGAGGAGAGACAAACTCTCTCTTTTCCTAGACAAGTAAACTGCAGAACACGACAAAGGTAGTAATTATGGTTTATAGTATTCTTCATTTGATTTACTTAAGATAAAGTATTTCTTCATTTCAAATGAATTTATACCCTGTTTACCTGAAAAATGATTTTTTAATAAATTAGAAGTTTCTGAAATTTTAAGGCTTTGACATGTTTATATCTAGCTCCAGTGTCTGGCAAAAATATTAAGTGACAGTATCACTGGAGGATTTGTAACATGATTCTTACTTTGAATAATGGAACTGTGTGTTTTACTTAAAATATCTTAAGTATATCACACTATGGAGGTGTACAGGACAGCACACACTAATATAGAAATATGCAACTCATTTTTTATCAATATATGGAATGTTTGCTGCAGTTTTTAATGTTTGTATACTGTGAAGGCAAGGCATTGCTGAATTGTGCTCTGTCGTTTCTTTCCATTTGTCAGATTGTTTTTGGCTATGGTTTTTGGCTTTATGTTAATTACATAGTTAAAATTTTAACCCATAATCAACAAATATGTACTATCTGCATCAAAGTATACTCACTTTTGTATTATCTATCCAATGTCAAGGATATTTAGAAGATTGTAGGAACTATGGAGAGTAGTGTCATTCATAGCACTAAAAATTATTTTTATAACATCTTGTTTCTCAGATTAACCTTATACAGTTATGTATGGTCATGTGGATTAGGATTAAATAACTTAGCCAAGAGTACTTGAAGTTTTTAGTATAATATCATAATCTCTCTCTTAACCACATTAGTTTTGTTTCTTAAAGTTTTATTTTGAGTTTCTAAAAGAATCACTTATTTTTCATTCTAGATCAGTCATAAAAAGGAAAACAATGAAATAATACTGAAAATATTTTTAAAAACTATATTTTGGGGGTTATTACCCATTGATGCAGGAGGGTTTTTGTTTTTAATTTTAGGCCAAGTCGAAGGAGCAAAATTAAAAGAAACCCAGTTGCGAAATGAACTAAAAACGCATAATATTGACATTCCTGCAACACAACAGGTACAGTTTCCAAGTATATGTAAATGATTTTTTTAATTAATTCTAGTCTATAATTTTTTTACCATTATATTTTATTAGGATTGTCATAGGCACTATTGTTTTTGGGTACAAAGACATATATAGATTGTAGTCTGGTCACTAACTAGACATTAAAAGGAACTAACAAAAGAGTGCTCTTTTTAAAGAAATTACAGTTTGTATTTCTAATGTAATGACACCAATAAGTGAAATTAATAACACATCAATTTTTGAACTGCATTGAAAAGACTGTAGGTTATAATTAATATAGGTGGTGGCAAAGAAAATGAGATGAAGTAACAAAAGGCAATAGAATATTTTAAACTTACATTCTTTTATGTATAGGGTGAGGCAAAAGTAGGTATACAGCTCATATAGAAAATAAGACAATAATTAATAAATAATACAAGAAAAAACTTTTGCATACTCTTAACTGTAAACCTACTTGAGCCCCACTCTGTATATAACTCAGTTTCAAAGAGAAATTCTGTTATACATTGTATATTTCTTAACAAGATATAAAAGTAATACCCGTTTAGTAACTTCATTATTGAGTTGTCCAAATTGTTGATTTTTCTTCGCTCTCATTGTGGACTGCCTGGTACAAGAGTAATTGGTCTTGTAGTTAATTTTCCTTTATGAATTATAGGTACCACACATTGAAGCACTTTTGAAAAGAAAGATATTAGACCAGGAAGAACTAAAGAAAAAACCTAGAAGATCATGTACTCTTCCAAACTATACTAAAAGCAGTGGAAATGTTTTGGGAAAGGTTTGTGTTTAAGTCTTTAAAGAAGCAGTACATTTTATTGCCTTGTTTTGTTAAAATGTGTTTTAAAATGACATTATAACAGGAGCGTTAGTTTCTTTGTACAGTTTAGTTTTTTCCAACAAATTACTTGCTCTTATTATCATTAGAGATTTGGCAGAATTTAAAACTGAAATGCATACTTAATCCCATAATTTTTAGCACTATTGAGGCTGTGGCAGAAATTGTTAACATGTCTTAATTCAATGCTTATTGTCTACTTAGAGATGCTTTCATATCATATGACTTAGTAGGTAGCCAAGAACTTTCTCTGTGACTCAGACTTCAGTGAAAAAACAGAAGAGAAAGGAAGATCAGGGTTTGTCTGAGTCTAATATTGTTAGAGAGTGAATTCTTAGATGCTCTTAGAATAACAACAAAAAAACTTTATACATGTTTGCTGCCAAAAGAGTATCATTCTTTCTTTTCTTTTATTCCTTTTTTGGTTCTACCTTATTCAGTCTTGAACATTCTGTTGTATAGAAGGTGTTGCTAACATCTTCCATTTTTAATGGTGTTGGGGTTTATGGTATATATGTAGGTGTGTTTTACTTGTTAAACTTTTCTATTTAACATGCATCTTAATCTTTAAAATTGAGGAAACTGAAACTGAAGTACAGACAGATTTGAAACTTGCTCAAGGTTACATAAGAAGCGAGTGGCAGAGCCTAGACTCAGCCTCAGCTAGTCTGACTCCAGAGTCTATCCTGTTTATTACTGTCCTTTATTGCCTTTGAACATCATTCTTTTACAGCCACTCTGAACTTTTTATAGTATTTCTATTTTTACATGAGGAAATTAAAGTTCAGAGAATTTAAATAACTTGTCAATGTGTAATTAGTAAGAAGCAGAACTTAGACAAACAAGTCTTTCTGACTCCAGAGTCCATGGTAGGGTTTTTTTGTTGTTGTGTTTTTCTTTTTAAGATTTTATTTATTTATTTTTAAAGAAGGCAAGGGAGGGAGAAAGAGAAGAAGAGAAATATCAATGTGTGGTTGCCTCTCAAGCACCCCCACACTGGGGACCTAGCCCAGAATCCAGGCATGTGCCCTGTGGGAATCAACTGGCAACCCTTTGTTTCGCAATTTGGCACTCAATCCACTAAGCCACACCAGCCAGGGCCATGGTAGTTTTTTTATAAATGGTTCTGTACATCACAAGCAAACTACACACCGACAATAGGGAATAATGGTTACTCTAAAAGTAGGTAGCAGTGTTTATTACTGAAACTGTGTTACATTATTACCCAAACCCCAAATATAATTGGAAAATTAAGAATGTACATTTATAAACTGGAAAAATTTGTAATTCATAATGTTTTAAATTGTTATTCCTCAGACTCAATTTATAGAATTTTTTTTAAGATTTTGTTTATTTTTAGAGAGAGGGGAAGGGAAAGGGAAAGAGGGGGAAAAAAACATCAGTGTGTGGTTACCTTTCATGCGTCCTTACTGAAGACGTGGCCCGCAACCCAGACATGTGCCCTAAACTGGGAGTTGAACCAGTAACCCTTTGGTTCACAAACCTGTGCTCAATCCACTGAGCTACACCAGCCAAGGCTCAATTTAGAGAATTTATAGAAGGAAGCAGTCTTTATAGAAAGAAGTGGTCCTATGATTGTAAGCATACTGATATCTATAATATCCTGGTTTTAGGTACTAACATTCCACATTCAGTGGTTCATTTGATAAAATTCTTGCTAATTATGTAAGATTTTTACCAAAATATTAAATAGATTTTTTTAAAGTCTATTCAGATGTTTCTCATCACATCTTGAAAATCAGGGGCAAAATTTTGAATTTTTTTTAATGTCTAAGTATATTTTATTGATTATTATATTATAGCAGTCTCAATTTTGTTCCACTTTGCCCTCCTCCACCTGATAACTCCTTTCCCTCCAGAACACCCCTGCTTATTAGTTCATGTCCATGGGTCATGCATATAAGTTCTTTGGCTTCTCCATCTCCTATGCTACTCTTAACTTCCCCATCTATTTTGTACCTTCCAATTATGCTTCTTAATCCTTCTGCCCATTCCCCCATTCTCTCCTTTTTCCTTCCCCATTGATAACCCCCCATATGATCTCCATATCTCTGATTCTGTTCCTTTTCTGGTTGTTTTCTTAGTTTGTTTTTGGTTTTGTTTTTTAGATTCAGTTGTTAATAGTGGTGAGTCTGTTGTCATTTTACTGTTCATAGTTTCGATCTTCTTTTTCTTGACTAAGTCTCTTTAACATTATATATAATAAGGGCTTCGTGATGATGAGCCCTTTAATTTTACCTTGTCTGGGAAGCACTTTATCTACCCTTATATTCTTAATAATAGCTTTGCTGGAGAGAGTAATCTAGATTGTAGGTCCTTGCTTTTCATCACTTTGAATACTTCTTGCCACTTTGAATACTTCTTGCCATTCCATTCTAACCTGTAAAATTTCTATTGACAAATCAGCAGTCTTATGGGAACTCTTTTATAGGTAACTCTCTGCTTTTCTCTTGCTGCTTTTAAGATTCTCTGTTATCTGTGTATATTTTTATGCTGTATTCATGTACAATATAAATTTAAACAAATGAATAATTAAAAGAAAAAATAAGCAAAAAAAAAGATTCTCTCTTTATCTTTAACCTTTGGTGTTTTAATTACAATGTGTCTTAGTGTGGTCCTCTTTGGGTCCTACTTGTTTGGGACTCTCTGTGCTTCCTGAACTTGGTATCTATTTCCTTTGCCAAATTAGGGAAGTTTCGTTCCTTATTTTTTCAAATAAGTTTTCAATTTCTACTTCTTCTCTTTTCCTTCTGGCATCCCTATGACTCAGATGTTGGCACTTTTGGAAAAGTCTCAGAGTCTTATTCTCTCCTTGTCTTTCTGAAGTCTTGTTTCTTCTTTCTATACTGGTTGACTGTTTATTTCTTCCTTATGTTCCAAATTATTGATTTGAACACTGGCTTTCTTCCCTTCATTGTTGGTTCCCTATAGATTTTTCTTTATTTCACCTAGTGTAGCTTTCATTTCTTCCCTTATGCATTTGCCGTACTCAGTTCTCTGCGTCCTTATCACCAGTGTTTTGAACTCTGCATCTGATAAGTTGGCTCTCTCCATTTTGCTTAGTTTTTTTCTGAAGTTTTGATCTGTTCTTTCATTTGGGCCATATTTCTTCGTCTCCTCAGTTTGGTGGCCTCCCTGTGTTTGTTTCTGTGTATTAGGTAGAGCTGCTTTGACTCCATGTCTTGATGCACCTGTTACATAGTAAGGGGTAGAACTTTATGTATTTGCCAGGGCAGGGCACCCACTTCACCACTTTATGGCACTATGTGTGGGAGAGGGGTCAGAGAAGGAACAATGCCACTTGCTCGGCACTTGGCCCATTTCCAGTCACTCCACCCACTTCCCATATGCACCTGGCACCCCTCTAGCTATTGCCGTGATGGTTGTTCCCAGAGTGGGTGGGTTTGCGTATGTTCTAGGACTGTGGGTCCCTTTAAATGGACTCTCCTAAGAGACCGGTAGTTTCTTCTGCCATGCCAGTCCCTACTGGTTTTACAGCCGGAAGTTATGAGCATTCTTTATAGGCTTTATTTCCTGGTGCTGGAAACCTGGGTTGCGCATTCTGGCCTGGTGCTGGGATCACTCACTCATTCCCAGGTGTCCCTCCTAGGTTTTACCTATCACACATGAATGTGAGACCTCTCGTTCTACCAGCCACTGTCACCGCTCCCTTGCTGCCACTGCCTCACCACATCCTCTCCACCCTGGCTCCCCATTTCTGTCCCTCCTACTGTTTGGATGAATATTTTTCTTCTTTAATCTTCCATACAGTTTTATTTTCCAGCAATTCTGGTTGTTTTTTTTGTTTTAAGGTGAGTTGTTATCCTTCTTATGGTTGTGCTAGGAGGCTAAGCATGTCTACCTACATCTCCATCTTGGCCAGAAGTCTCCAAAATTTCATTTTACATAGCTTCTTCTCTGTCTTCTCAGAAGTACAAGCCCTGTTCTAACCAATGAGAAAATGTTTTCAAATCATGCTTAATCTAATCCCTTTTAAAAAAAAATTGGGGGGGTACTTATCCAAAAACTAGAATAAATAAGTGTGGAATATAGTAGGACACACCGGAGATTTACAGTGTATTTAACATGGTGACTACCTCCATTAACTTGGATATTTTAGTGTTGCTTTCTTATTTATAAATATTTTGAACTCCCATCTATATTCCATTCATCTCCCATCCCTGAGGAAGAATTATTAGCATCCATGAAAATAACTAGGGTAGCCCTGGCCAGTGTGGCCTGATTGGAACATTCTCAAAACCCAAAGGTTCTGGCTTCACTTCCTCGTCTGGGCATGTATCTAGGTTGCAGTTCAATCCCCAGTAAGGGTGTGTACAATTCCTAGTCTAGGTGTATATGGGAGACAACCAGTCAGTGCTCCTCTCCCACATCAAAGTGTCTCTCCCTTCCTCTCTCTCATTTCCTTCCTCTTTTAAAGCAATAAAAAAATGACCCTGGGTGAAGAGAAAGAGGAGGGGGAGGAAGGAAATAGCTAGGGTAGACTGAAACTGAAAAAGTAGTTAAAACTTAAATGGAACGGAACACTGTATGTGTTACACACTTAAAGTGAGAGCGTATTTTAGAAAGGATTACTCTTTTGAAAAACTTTAAAAAAATAATACTTTGTATTCTTGAAAGCTTAAGGAAAAAAGTATAGTGTTAAGGGGTCTGCTGAAAGATGCCAGTCATATCTTCACTTAGAATTAATTACCACAGTTAAAAGATTAGGGTGATTGTGAACAATCACAAAATGGATACTTTCTGTCCTATCACTTGCAGTAAAAAATAGAATGAGGTCACCAAATTTGATTTGCCACTACTAATCCTTCTTTTGCTTGCTAGAACATTTTTTATTTACATGTGCTAGTTCCTTTGCATGTATGTTTTCTTACCTTTTTCCACGGACTTCAAGAGAATCAGAGTATAAGGGTAGACATTATGATGTTTCTAAGACTGACAGACAACTTTCTTATTGCTAGGGCAGGTTTTTGCTACCAGATAGGGTAAGAAGAAAGGGTAAATGACCAGTGCAGTGAATAAGGTTTTTAAATTGGCCACAAAATTTCAAACCTGTTGGACTTTGGTCAAGAACGCTTATAACTAAAGTGTTTGTAAGTAGGAAGCTCCAAAGTGTTCTTAAAAGCAGAGGAAATGATTCTTATTTGTGACATTTAGATTTGTATTCTGAAAGAAATACTATGACATTAGAGTAAAATACCTACTTAGGACGGTCTGATATATAACTATATTTATGTTTAATTGAATCTTAAAACTCCATTTATTATATGTGTATATTATTTAAATGTATTTTATGGTAACTTAATTAAAATACATTCCCAGTAGTAGAGATATTAAATGTGAAAGAAACACATCATTATTAGCAGATAATATTCCAAATACTTTTATTTGCTCGTTTGCAATATTTATTGGAGTTCAATCTGCGGGACAGTTTTTCCAAAATTTAACAGGATAATAGTTTAAATTGAAGCCAGTAAGTTTTTACAGAGTGATAATTTTTTATTAATTCATATGAGTGTTTCAGAGAAGTGTTTTTGTTCCTTAGACTTGGACTTTTAAAACACCTAATATAAGGTTTTTTTGCATTTAGAGTTTTATACTTGATATTTTAAAAAATGTGTTGTAGATTGCACACCTGGCACAAATTGAAGATGACAGAGCTGCAATGGTTATCTCTTGGCATCTGGCAAGTGACATGGATTGTGTTGTCACTCTGACTACTGATGTTGCACGTCGTATCTACGATGAAACCCAGGGCCGTCAGCAGGTGTTGCCCCTTGATTCTATTTATAGGAAGACTCTTCCAGATTGGAAAAGGTTAGAAAAAAATGGAAGTAATGATTTGTTTATGAGATATCTTTTTTTTAAACAAAGCACAGAATTGAAAAATGATTTCTATAAAAGATGCCTAAAACTGAGAGGTGACTCAAATCACTGACATTATTTTATCTTCATCTCCATCACAAATGTATATATTTTATTAAGATCAGTATTGGGCAGTGTATTCAATTATATATGCTGACCATGTTTAAGTTGCTAATTAAATGTTATTTGTATATATGAAACAGACAAGCACATGCATGTACAAACCCAAAACAAATTTTTGGTTTTGGCAACAGCGAGGAAGGAAAGATTTCATTATGATTAACAGAATATGAAATTGTTTTATTTGGAATAGGGATATAGATGCATATCTTTTGTTCTATTTATATAATGTGAAAATAAACAGACTTCATTAGGTAGAGAGGATCTCTGTTGGAAATGTCGATGACAAAGGTGAAGTATAGTACTTCACAATTAGGATGTTTCATTCTAATTTCTATATAAACCTGGTTCCTTTAAGTAATTATTTATTTGCTTTTCAAAGTACATTTTTAGATAGTAACCAGGCAAATCAATTAGGTATTGTTAATCTAAGTTTTAAAATATAGTGTATGTACTTTGATTTTTGACTTTTTTATAATCTACCTTAAAAGACTGAAAGAAAAGGGTAACAAAACAAAAAATTAAAATTGACCAATAATTTTCTCAGATTTATAAACAAAGCTTTGCAAGGCCTGCAATTCTACAGCAATAGGGACTTTAAGAACATGAACTGATTAAAAGTCTACTTTGTTATTAAACTAACATTTCATTTTGTAATCTAAAAATAGATTAAAGAAGCAACTAGTATTTGAACTCAAATCTTCTACTTCTAAAATTTCTCACTGTGTTACTACTGGTCAGTACCCATTTTAAACAACATAGGAAATCCCATCAGATCATAATCACTATGTTTTGTGAGAATGATTTTCCCCCTAAGAGGGCTTATTTTATGTCTATAATCTCTGAAGACCAAATTACGAATTCATGGTTTAAAATAAGTATGAATTTGGTACTCAGGGCTAATGTTTGCCCTAGCAACTAGTTATCTTCTCTTTTCCTGGTATTGTACCTCTAATTGGGATTGAATTAACTAGTTTCTAGAGCCACCCTACCCTTCAGTACTTCTTACCTTTAAGATCTGGAAGAAACTACATTATTTGGAAAGGAAAGGCCCAGCACCCCAGCCAACTTCCATCTCTTGAATCCCATTTTTACCTCTGGCCTGCAATTGCTCCTTCTGTATGCTGTGTGGGAAGAACAGAGAGCCAGACCTCTGAGCTACCTCTCTCACATGTGTCTCAGTCTTGGACCTGCCCCTTTCCTCCACCCTCTGAACCCTCTCCCTATGACACAGTTATATCATTGGCATTTCTATTTAGGTCCAGCTTTAAAGGCTGCTTTTCTTCTTTCTTTGTCAAACTAAACAATGGTTAGTTTATATGGATTTTCAAACTAATTGAAGATGGTAGTACAGATAAAACTATAAGTAGATACTTTAATATGGTAAATATTGTTTTCATTTCTAAGGCCTTAATAATCATTTAGTAGTTTTACTTGTGGATGGGCAGTTGATTAAATGATCAAAATAATGTGGAATGTATTAATGTTTTCCATATTTTATATATTTTCAATCAAAAAGTTCTAAAAGTTTTATTTAATACCTTAAATTTTTTTTTTCTTTCAGACCTCTGCCTCATTACCGAAATGGAAAATTATATTTTAAACCTATTGGAGATCCAGTCTTTGCCCGAGATTTGTTAACATTTCCAGATAACATAGAACATTGTGAAACAGGTAAAGGAAATTATGGTGACTTTATTTCATATAGATGTTACATTTGTGAATGAGAGTTATAAATTACTGATTATGGAATTTATGTTTTTGTTTATAAGTAATAGTTTTATTAATATTTAATTCAGTTTTTCCAATTATAGGTAAACATTGAATAAAATTCTATTGTTAGCATTCTTTGTAAGAAAAATGTTCAGTTTGTGTTAATGCTTTAATATGACCAAAGAAGATGTCATAATTTTTAAATTTTATATATTGACTTTTTTAGTATTTGGTATGCTATTAGGAGACACCATTATTTTGGATAATTTGGATGCTGCCAATCATTATAGAAAAGAGGTATGTATTTGAATCTTTTTTAATTTGTAACTCTAATTCTAATGTGTATTTTTAAATTTTAATACATTATAGACCTATATGGAAATAATTTTATGACACATGCAAATGACTAATCTTGTCGAAACGAATTTAAACCCTACATATTGATAACCAACATAAAATTGGGCACAATGTGAATGCACCAACATCAAGTTTGAATGAGACATTTTGGGGCGATGAAATGGTCTGAGACTCAAAACATCTATTACTGATGATAGTATTGGAAAAAGAATATTCTCAGCTAATGTTGGCGGAAATGTAATTTTATATAGCCCTTATTTATTAATTGTTAGGGCTGCTGTAACAAAATACCACAGACTGGGTAGCTTAAACAATAGAAATTCATTGTCTCTCAATTCTGGAGGCTTGAAATCCGAATTCAAGGTATGAGCAGAATTGATTTCTTTTTGAGGGCTATGAGGGAAGGATGTCTTCCAGGCCTCTGTCCTTGGTTGGTAGATGGTCACTTTCTTTTGTTCACATTGGTGCATAACTGTTTCTTGTTATAAGGACACTACTCACTAGATTAGGTCCTGACCTAATTACCTCATTTTAATTTGATTACTTCTGTAAAGACATTATTTTCAAATAAGGTCACATCCTGAGGAACTTGGAGGCTAGGACTTCAACATACAAATTTTGAGATAAACCATTCAAACCATAATACCTTTGAAGACACAATTTGGCAATGTAAATGTTTCAGTCATCAGCTGCTACATAACAAACACTTCAAAAATTGCTTTAAACAGTAACAACATATTCGTTCTCATATCTTTGGGTTCCTCCAAGTAGTGTGATCCTTTCCCAATAAACTGGAACCCCAAAGGGCTTAACCTTAGTGTAAGGGTAAGCAAAGAAATATACCTGCCCATCTCAACTCCAAGTGCCTTTGGAGACTGGCTGCAAGAAAATTGCTTCTCTGGCCCTCTCTGGTGTGGCTCAGTGTATTGAGTACTGCTAGCCTGTGAACCAAAGGGTCTCCAGTTGGATTCCTAGTCAGGGCACATGCCTGGGTTGAGGGCCAAAGTCGCCAGTAGGGGGCATGTGAGAGGCAACCACACACTGGTGTTTCTCTCCCTCTCTTTGTCCCTCCCTTTCCCTTTCTCTAAAAATAAATAAATAAAATCTTTAGGGGGAAAAAAAGAAAATTGTCTCTCTTGAACCTTCAGCACTAAGTAGAAGAAAGAAAAGAATACTAAGTTGTTGTCCTGGAAAATTCAGTATAAACAAATCCACCCTTGTGTCTGTTTGCAATCTGCATTCCTAATACTTGGATGGTCTGAAAAGCCTGAAGGTAAACATTTGGTTTCATATAATGCTGAACCTGCTAGGGTCCTTAGATACCTAATCAGAGGAAACAGCCCCTCTGGAGGAATTCACCTTTATTATAGAACTATAATAATTTCTATATTGAATATAAGAGCAAATTTTTAAAAATATATTTAATATAATTCAAGAAATGAAAGTGTTGAAAATTAGGAAAGAACAAGTCCACTGAAAAATTGGGGCAACTATAATTGAATAACAAAAAAATCAAAGCTTCTTAAAATAAAAAATATAATAAATACTCACTGAATAGGTTTCACAGCTTAAGAGAGAATGGTACATTGGAAAATAGATAAGAAAAATTATCCAATCTGCAGCTCAAAGAGAAGGAATATAAGAAAAAGAGGTTGAGAGTCAT
This sequence comes from Tonatia bakeri, assembly GCA_004024845.1. NCBI lineage: Eukaryota > Metazoa > Chordata > Mammalia > Chiroptera > Phyllostomidae > Tonatia > Tonatia bakeri. The sequence goes on along the minus strand of PVIA01003071.1, from coordinate 32,012 downwards.
GGAGGATAGAATGAAAAAAAACTCAAAAAAGAAGTCTAATTATAGTGCCAAGAAGAGGATCATGGCAATACTTGAAGAACTAATGGATAAAAACTTTTTAGAACTGATGAAAGGCACCAATTCATAGCTTCAAAAAAAAAAAAAACCCAACCCATAGAATATATGTGACAAAAGCAGGTACAGTATATGTTTCTCATAATTCATATAGCATGTATTGATTTCTTTTCTTCCAAAGTTTTGAATGAAGCTATATGTAATTCCAGTGGTTAAATATTGTTCCAAAGTTCTTCTGAAAAAAGGCTTTTTTGGCATCCCTTAGTAACATTGTAAAATTTCACCAGTCTTTGTTACTGTTTTCTCATCCTAAATTTTTCATGCCATTTATACTACTTCAACCCCTTATGTATTCTACCCTTTGCTAGTCCCTGCAACAGTTTTGAATAAGGTATTTCCCAGAACAGTAGGGCTCACTCAATTTGTAAACACCGTTATTAATACTTTTTGTCTTGATAGAGAGAATTATACAATTGCTAAGGGTACTTCGAGCATTGAAAAATTGTCCGTGAAAGTAATATTAGCAGATGCTGTAAAAAGAGAAGCAGTTATAATTTATATTGTCAGTCTGTTAGACAAGTTTTTAAATTTGAGTGTGTTTGTTACTATTTATGTGGTATCATATCCTTAAAAACATTGCCTGACTCCTGATAAGTGGAAAGTACATGAATCCAGTTTGTATTTTTAATGTTCACTTTTAGAAAACATATAAATACAAACTGAAACTAAGAAAGTAAGATGTTATTGTTTGTTTTAATAAAAGATTCATTTTACTGAAGAGTTCACCACACGTTTTCTTTAAGTATGCATCTTACTGCATTTAAATTTGTTGTTTTTTTTTTAATATCCAATTTTGGGGGAGAAACATGTAAAGTACCCTTGGAATTATATTAAAGCAGTAAATACTGGTCATGATTTTCTATTGCATGACCTAATTTTTCATTTTTTAAATATCAAGTTTTATGTAACCTTTTATTTTTATAATTCAGAGACTATTTACCCTCAAAATTAGATTGGAGTAGGTATTTTTACATGTTAAGTTATGATGTTCTTCAGTAATTTTTTAATGTATGCATTTTACTGTGTGGATGCACCATTGCTTATGTAACTTACTGAAACATGTAAGTTTTTTATTTTTTATTCAGGGCATATTGTTCACACCTGTGATTATTTTTTCAGAGTAAATTTTTAGAATTGGAATTGCTGAGTCATGCAAAATATTAAGCTGCTTAATACTTGTCACATTTCCTTTTAGAAGGACTGTCCTAGAGCAGATTAGTTCAAAAGACCCTTTCTCCATAGCTCACCCAACATGCAGTATGGTGTGTGGTATATGGTATGTGTGTGTTTTAACATTTTGAGTAGTGAAAATATCTCATTTGAATTCTGCTTCTCTGATTACCTGTGAAGTTGAACATTTAATTTTTTTATTTCCTAGACCTTTTTTGAAAGGACATTCTTAAAGATCCCAAAATACTAAATCTAGTGTCTCTCTCACTTCTCTGAAGAATTTAATTTTTGACTAATTGTTTTTCATGACTTAGTTTTACTACATAGGTCTAGTTTCCCCAGCTCTCACATTTCTAGCTCGTTTACTTTCCACACGTGAAATTGTAGTATTGTCCTCTGAAGATTCAGCCCTGTGCTTTTCAGTCTAATATTCTCTCTTTGCTATTTTTTGGTCATCTGGAAAATACATATTTAACAAAAGGAGATTGAGCTAGTGATGCTGCCTTGATAGTGTGTCCTGGCTTTCAGAAGCACAGACTGCTCTGCTCTGGCTAGTCCCTCTCTCTTCCTCTTATCAATAAAGCTATCATTTTGACTTTTTTTCCATTTGTGTTGTCATTATTCTAACTTTAGCTAACACTTGAGAACTGTTCATCCTCATTCATTGCCCTGCCTCCATTTTTTCTCAGTTTATCTTACACATCACTAGCCTATTAAAATAGTTATAAAAAGACTAGCATGAGCATGTCATTTCTGATCTCAGAACCCTTCAGTGACTTCCCTTTTCTTAGAGCAATTGAAATAAGTTTTATAGGGTCCATAATTATTGTATGTTTACTTAAAATAGGTTGTTAAAATTACACACTGTCCTACACTGCTCACCAGAGATGGAGATCGCATTCGAAGTAATGGAAAGTTTGGGGGCCTTCAGAATAAAGCTCCTCCAATGGACAAACTTCGGGGAATGGTATTTGGAGCTCCAGTACCAAAACAGTGCCTGGTTTTAGGGGAACAAATAGGTAGGTTGAGTAAGTACTTTGACGACAGTTTCTTGTTAGATTTTAATCCTTTATTTGGGGCTTGTGTATTGATATCCTAACATGAAAAATTAACCAGTAACAAATACTAATAAGATGTTTGTTCAGGGCATGTGACCTACCTCCACCATTTTTCCTTCTATAGGCTATGTCACCTTGTTTTTAGTCAGCTAAAATAATTGTTTTTACATCTGTGCTCTGAACTGTATATACAGGTGGTCAGCATCCCTAACCCAGTGTTGTTCAAGGATCACCTGTACTTTTACAGGAGGTCCCATACAGGCCATTCTTAGAGCCAATTTGTGTAGTTTTAATATGCTTGGATACATACTTTTTCAACAAAAAAAGTAGTTTGTTATTATTAACTCTTCTATAAAAAATGGTAAATATACATAATATAAAATGTATCATCTTAACTGTTTTTAAATGTCCCATTAAGTAGTGCTAAGTACATTCACATTGTTGTACAACCAGTCTCTAAAACTATTATCATTTTTGCAAAACTAAAACTTTGTACCCATTAAATAACAACTTCTGATTCCCCAAGCCCCTGGAAAATGGTAGGGTTTCTCTCTGTGAATTGGAGTGTGTTAGGTACATTATATAAGTGGGATCATACAGTATTTGTTCTTTTGTGGCTGGCTTATTTCACTTACATAATGTCTTCCAGATGCATCTATGTTACAGCCTATGTCAAAATACCCTTTCTTTTTAAGGTTGAATAATACTCTATGGTGTGTATATGCCATATATTTTTGTCAATTTTTATTGAAGTATAATAAACATATAGAAACATGTACATTTCATAAACATACCAATTTATACATTTTCATAAAATGGACACTGCCCCTGTATTAAGAAATAGAATATTGTTGGCACCATAGAAGGTCTCTCAGGCCCTTTTCCAGTCACTGTCCAACCACCTCTCCAAAGGATAGCAACTTTCCTAATTTAAAACAGCATAGACTAGCTTTGTCCATTTTTGTACCTTATGTGAATGTAATTGTGCAGTTCATACTCTTGTGTGCCTGGCTTTGTTCATTCAATACTATATATTTGTAGTTCATTTTCATTTTAGGATTGTATTCCATTGTGTAAATATACCATAGTTTATATCTATATTCCACTGTTGAGGAATTTGGATAGTATCTAGTTTTCTGTTATTACTTCAGCTCTCAACAATGTTCAAAGTAGTAGTTGGGAAACACAGTGGAAAAAAGGTTGTTTGTATTCCTTTATGAGATGGTCGGTCAGGTGTAGCTCTAAAAGGAGGCAGGAAAGGCTCGGGAGAATAGTTTATTACACTCACAGGTCCTGGAGACAGGAGGCCTCACACACCATGCAGGGCCTTTCGGGAAAACACCAACAGGGTGAGGAGGCAGAAGCTGGGAAGGAGAGTGCTGGAGCCACAGCCTTTTGGGGCTTTCTGAAGGAAAGACAAGGCTTGACAGGGTAAACAGTTTAAGATTGACTAGTTTGAGTAATTTCAATAGTCTTTTGGTAATAGGCGTGGTCTCTAGCTAGTTTCCTGGTACCTGATCCTGAGATGATAAGGCAGAGGAATATTGCTTCTTGGTGTGCACAGGCCAGATAGAGGAGGTTTGGCTCTGGATTGGTTAGTTTGCATATCAAAGGCATGCATAGACCTTTGCTTGTTTCAAGAGTTGGCTAACTCTGGGAGGGGCAGTCTCTTTCCCAGCTAGAGAGGTTTTTTTAGGATATCAAAACATCATAATGTACAGAAAATTAAAATTGTATACAATACAAAGGTTCATACTTCAGTTTATGATAGCATTGAATGCTTATAAAAATCTCTGTAGACATTAACATAAACTGATAAGAAATCAGAAAAAAACAATGCAGTCAAGGCAATGAATCAATATAAAAAAGCCTCAATCCTTACCATTCCAGCAGTACAGTTATGACAGTGCTCCCAAACAAAAAGAATTACCTGCAGAACTTTTAAAATACACAGGTGCTGTAGTGACATTTCCAGTTTCCCTGAGTATCTGAATGTCAATATAACAGTAAGGCATTATCTATAGATCTGTCCTAGATCTTAGGAAAATCAAAGTTCTTTGATTAAAAAGCAAAGATACTTAGATTTAAAAATATCCTTTTCCATATATTTTTTACTTCTACTGCAGTGAACAGTGTGTCACTTTTATAATCAGAGAAATTTACTAATTATTTTTTAATACTCATGTTCTTTGAACTAGTAATTGATCTAAACAGACAAGACTTTTATTCAGATGACTTTTGCAGCCTTGTTTTTCAATCAAAGCATTAGAAATGTTAAATGCTTTAAATGAATTTATAATCTGGGAAATGTCTATTATAATGTTAAATGGAAAGTGGTTAGAAAGTATAAATCCAGCTTTCACACATGTGAAAAATTAAACCTGCAAATTTGTCTAATGAAAAGACAAGATGCCCTGACTGGTGTGGCTCAGTGAATTGAGTACCAGTCTGGGAACCAAAGGCTCGCTGATTTGATTCCCATTCAGGGCACAGGCCTGAGTTGCAGGCCAAGTCCCCAATAGGGGGCACTTGAGAGGCAACCACACATTGATGTTTCTCTCCCTCTCTTTTTCTTTCCCTTCCCCTCTCTCTAAAAATAAATTAATAAAAAGACAAAAAAAATTAGATGGTAGGCCTACTAGTTTTTGCCCAACTTTCCTTTTTTTTTTTTTTTCCAATATTATCCCAGATTTTCTATAGAGATGTTAAAAAATCAGTATGGACATTGTAAAAGCCAGGATAGGAACAAAAGAAAGGAGAGTTTTTAACAGCATCTGAAGACAGGAAAATACTTTTAAATAACCAATAAGTAATCAATATATAGTTTATAATCATTATATCATCAAAGTAATTAACACCTAAACAACAACAACAAAAAGTAATTAACACTTTTATGTTTGTACATTCCAAATATGTAGACCAGGTTAGACATTATTTATACTTTATTATGTCATGCTTAACTTATTAATTCTAATATTTACCTTGTCAGTTATTACTATTTTTTAAGTTAAACCATTCTTAATGTTTTTTAGAAATAGTGAACAAGATTAAGTGCTGTAGTTTTTAGGGCAAGTATGTTTTGTTTTATTGTGGAAATAAACTGCGTATATAATGAATTCCCAGGGACCTGTCAGCTAGCTACTTTTATTCGTTATAACTACCCCTCTCACAATTTGCCTCCCTCCTCCTCTCCTTGGGTAGATTATTTTGGAACAAATCAAAGCAGAATTCTAGTGTGTTTTTTCACATAATTTTTCCCCAGTCATCAGGGCTTATCAGTTTTTCTTGCCAATACAGTCTTAGAATCATGTAGAACACAAAATTTGAAGAGACCTAAACATTTTTAGTAAAGTCTACCTACCTATCTAATGATTTAAGTCTTTCAGTGTTAAGAAAGTTGCTTCTGGCCTTCTAGGTAGCCTTAACTTGCCTACTAACAGCCCTTTAGATATACTTTCAATTCTTTGTATTATTTTTAGTAGCTTTGCTTATATAGTCATTCCCTTAGATACATTGAAATAATTTATATCTCTCTTAATATGTGTCATACAGAAATTCATGCATTGTAATTTTAGTTTTCTTCCCTTGAACTGATTTTTTAAAGTATTTCACTGTTTTCATAGTAAAGTTTCGTCAGTTTCTATTTTTTCCAGAGAAAAAATTTCAGACAACAAATATTGTAAAAGCTCAAAAATCATTTATAAGCAGAATTGAGTGCGAATTTTGAATTTTTCTCTTTGGCAGAATTCTTGCAAATTTAGTTAGGAAGTACTTTTAGTGACACTATGGTAAATAGAAGTTACATTTCATATAGAAATTAGGGGTTGATAAGGCATATTAAATTAAGCTGCTATTGTCCACTTTATGCATAAAATATGAACCTGCTGTTGGTGCTATAGTTAATGGAAAATATTTAATATTATAAATAATAAGACTAATGTTCTATTAAAATATTTAAATATAAATAGGATTTTAGTCCTTAGTGATTTGAAGTTTTATGTTGTCTCCTGAAGTGCACCAGGTCTGGATACTATTTTGTAACTCATTCACATATAAAATAAGTATATTTTATGCACATAAAAAAGGTTTTTTTACTATGAAACTGGAAATACTACCAAACCAGAAAAAGTTTTTTTCTAGGTACCTTAAAGAGTTCCCAATGAGTCATAAAGAATTAAAGAACATAAGGACCTTGTCATCAGTCAGTTACACATGCAGAATTTGTATTTGAATATATGAATATATTCATAAGCATACACAGATATGCTTGGATGTGTATTTGCTCATTCACTGTTAGTATAGATTCCCAGAATGCTGGATAGTTTTCTTTTTAAATACTGTTCTTGACCTTTGAAATATAGAATATCTCATTTCACATCTTATATTTAATATACCCTGACTCTTAAATAATTTTTCTCACAGTTTTATGTGTAAACTACTCTATGTATTTGTTAAATGTTTGAGCATTTCATTCCCATGAATATTGATCATCTTTTTATGTGATTAGCATCTCAAAAGGCCAGGTAGTAAATAAATATTTTAGGCTTTGTGACACAAGAAGCACAATCAAAGGTTTTATGAAAGTATTTATATGACCATTTATAATATAACCATTAAAAATTGTATAGAGCATTCTTGGCTCATGGACTGCAGCTTGCTGGCCCCCGGAATAGAGTATAGTCACCGTATTTAATATTTAGTGTCTAATAAATCATAGAGGTGATAAATAGTATAATGTAATACATTTTAAGACAAGTAATATAAAGAAAGATAATTTTTTTATCAAAAGTGCATTTTTGAAACCTGTGTTTAAAGTAATGGTCATGTCTGTTAGAAGCAGTGATTTTCTAACAGTACTGTAGATATTTAATGCATTTGTAGCCCCCCTCAAATTTGTGCAGAATAAGATTGAATATTAAACAGGATGTAAATACTGACTGAGTGAGTGATCCCATTTACAGAGAGTCTAATGTAGAAAACTCCTTACAAAGAATTAAACTTTTTAAAGTTAAGCCATTGCAGAAAATTAAAATTTGACAAGCCAACAGTCTCATGCTGGGACCTAAACTGATCTAAAGTTTTTAAAATAAAAAAAACTTTATTTTATTTGCTTAGTATGAACATTTTGTGTTAAAAGTAGCTCCTACCTGTTACTGTAACATAGTACCCAGTGTTGCTAATTCTTCTTTCCTACTACCCTAATTTGATGTGATATCAGTAGTTTTAATCAAATGTCTTTGGTTTCTTTGCAGATCTTCTTCAGCAGTATCGTAATGCTGTGGACAAGTTGAACAGTCTGAACAAGGACCTTAACAGTGAATTAGAGTACCTTCAGTCTCCTGAAATGAAGAAGAAAAAACACGAACTTGATGAACAAGAGAAGAGTCTGAAGCTAGTAGAACAACAACTAGGTATGTGTTTATATTTTGTTAATGCCTACTTTCTCTGCATGAAGATAAATATTTATGATTAAAGAGGTTCAACCATAATAAGAAAGAATGTGAATGATCCGGAACTTTATGTTGACTCTAAGTCATCTGATAAATGATGGATATAAAAAAAGGTTGTAAACTCTTCTCTCAGCAGGAGTAATAAGACTCATTCTCAGTATTCTTCTTTTTTTATAAATTAAGATGTATTTGCTTTTCTTGATTTTAATTCCAATCTTTTAAAAGTTAATTTTCTACCTTTATAGCTATAACTCTCACACCTAAGTGTAATGATTCATTACGTAATCCAGCAAAGGTTGAAATGACCGATTATCCCATTCCTCCTAAAAGAATGAGAAGAGAAGTTAGACAAAATAGGTAAGTCTATTTATGACCTGACAGTTATCATTGGTTAGTTTATCAAAGCTCTTACCTCAGTATGCTTTAAAAAATAGCATGAGTTTATTTCCAATTTTCCCCTTGAGCCGGAATGTCTTTTTCATTTGAACTAAATGATGGATAATGAAGGAAAACATAATCATTATATTTTCGTAGGATAGTCCAATTTTCTAAATGATTTTTGCTAATTATTTGGAAAGTTTTAATAGTTTATTTTTATGTTATTTTTAAAGTTAAAGGTTTACATTGCTTTTCTGTTGTTTGGCTTAACTTTCAAATACAATGCATTCTACTTCATAGGATTAGCAACTTGATAAATATAGAATATGCAAAACCATTTGTACATTACTTATTTAAAAATTGCTAATAATATGTGGTTTGGAAAATCAGATATACCATTTAAATAGCTCATCAAAATACCAACAAAGCTTTCAGCAGCCTAACTCAATGGTACAAAAACTATACTTTTTAGATAGATTTTAGTAAGGCCATAACACAGAAGGATACCATGGTACAAGAGGTTTTTTTTAATACATTATTGCAAAAAGTTTAAATATAGACTTTTGAGACTGTGGTATTTGGATTTGATATTCCATGCCCTTTCTGTCTACATATTCTGCATTTATTCAGTAACTATGTGAATGCTGATTTTGTGCCATATATTGCTGGGTGAATAGAAGTGGGAAGCATAGGGAGGAATTTAGTTCATTCCATATAATAGATGCCTTAAGGCATTAGAGCTTAAATCTCTCACAGGTTTGAGAAGGGCTCAATTTAACAAGTGTACAGGAGATATGGGGAGTTTAGGAACAAGTTAAGTGTTGCCACCAAGAAGCAGTCAGCCAAATCCAGAATGTCAAGAATAGGACATTGTACAGGAAAGGTCACAGCTTTTGTTAATAAGTCAATGACCTAAAAGAGGGATGAACTGTTTACTACAGAATAAATGTGACTGAAGATCAACAGTCAAATGTAGTATGTAGCTCTTTTTTTTGGACCTGAATTTGAATACTTAAAATGACAACTTTTAAAATATTTGGAGAAATTTTAATATCACTTGGATATTAGCTATATTAAGAAATTATTAATTTTGTAATTTTGCATATAAGAACATGATAGTATTTACATTAAATATATACTTTAGAAATGTGCAGTGAGGTATTTATTAGTTAAGTAACTTGATGCCTAGGATATACTCTAAAATATTGCAGGAGAAAAACATGTGGCAGGATATCAAAACAAGATTGGTCAAAATGTTATAATTATGCAGGTTTCTTATAATTTTTAAATATGTTTTGTTGAAGATAGGGAGCATTTTTTCAGTTTTCTAAGAGACAAGTAAAGAAATTCCAGTTCTAAAGTACATATACTTGAAGCTACATCATAGCCTCAGTGCTGAATTAGCCCAAGACTTTCCAGTTACAATAGTATTACTACAGATATCACTGATTTGGATCTTGTTCATTAAGATTTCATAGCAATTCAGAGGTGGGATGGGCTAAAGTTGTTTATCATTAATTTTTTGGTAGTAGTACCATCATTTACAAAGTCATACATTATATACAATAAATCAAATGGTAAAGATTGTGTTGTACTGTAATGTGAGCTACACATGCGATTTGAAATTTTCTAAGAGCCATGTTAAAAAGAAACATTAATTTTAATACTAGATTTTATTGAATCCAGTCTGTAAAGTACCCATTGTAACATGTTATCATTGTAACATTGTACAAAGTTATCATTGTAACATGTAAACAGCATGAAAAATTATTAATGAGGTATTTAAATTCTTTTTTTCATACAAAGTCTTCAGAATTCTGTAAACAACACATCTCTATTAGGACAACCTCCATTGCAAATACTCTGCAGCCACATACACCTAATGGTTACTATGTTGAATAGCATAGGCATAGAAAGAGTTTATGATGATATAATCTTGTGTCCTATACATCTTCACCTTGTTCCATTACCTAGAGGCAACCTTTGTTTTAAATGTTCAGTATTAGTTATTTTGCTATTGCCTCCAATTTTTTTTGTTTACTTTTTCTATTTTTCCTTTTTTCCTTGTTTTTTTTTTTTTTTCCATTTTTTCCATATACTTAAGTCTGTCTTAACAGTTTTCAGATAGCACAGCTCTCCCAACTCCTTGATGTGGAGATTTGTCTTACCTGGTCTACCTAATTACTTTTGGACTGAATTGTTCTGAATTATTTTAGATTTTTTTCTCTATCATGATTATTTCATGATATTCTACCCTGCAGCCACAACCAAGTCATCCATGTTTTTTTCAAAGGTAGAGAGCAGTAAACCACATAACATTATTATGGCTGTGTAAACAATTAGTACTAAGCAAAGTTGTGTGCTAGGATTACATGTTTTTCTTTATAAAGTTCTAGGTCACCAGTCAGTGTTTTAAACGTCAGGATCAAATAAATCCTGCACATTGTATCAGTTCTTAAAATCATGTTACACTTTAATCCAGTTCTTATTTAGACTGTTTCTTGGATGTTATTTTTTTTTTTCTGGAGTTTCTAATTTTCTTCTTTCTTTCACTGTCTTGATCACATACTCTTCCTCCTGCTCCAGTGACTGCTATCTATGTAGGCCTCCTTGGCTACGCTCTTGGGTTGGATCCACTGTGTCTTGGATGCCTTGCCTTTCTCTTAAAACTTTCTTAGGAAAAGTGTATACAAAGAAATTTGGAGCTCTTGCATGTCTGAAAATGTCTTCAATCTGCCATTACATTTGACTGAAGTTTTCTGGCAGTAATAGGATAGAAACAAGGCTAGAATATACTAAAGGAGGAAGGACTGGGAAACAGTCGAGAGACAATGGCAAGAGACAAAAGGAGGATGGGAGCAAGATGGAAACGGAGAGGAAACCAACAGCCTAGAATGTTCAAACCAAAACTTTGAAAGCTTTGTTCTCTTGTTTCTAGGCATTACAGCCAAACCACAGAGTTAGATAACAATGATAATTAGTTAATTAAATGTTAGTATATTGACTTTAGGTATAGTTGGTAGCACTCTAGAGGCTTGTCTAATGCTGGCATCTAGGGAGCTAGCAACCTGATAGTTGGCTCTCCAGCCACACACTTAAAGCAAAGCCTGCTGACCCACTGATTCTGCTCTGACCTGTCCTGTTTAAATTTCTACTCAGAAAGGAGACTTGATGGGAAAATAATTCTGTTTTTTCAGGAGAATAAATCCAAGGCAGCAGCACAGTCCTGTTTTAAATATAATCATACAGCCCTGACTGGTGTAGCTCAGGGGATTGAGCATGGCCTGCAAACCAAAGTGTTACTGGTTCAATTCCCAGTCAGGGCACGTGCCTGAAGTTGCAGGCCAGGTCCCCAGTAGGGAGTGCATAAGAGGCAACCACACCTTGATGTTTCTCTTTCTCCTTCCCTTCCCCTCCCTCTAAAAAGAAATAAAATCTTTTAAAAATTAAAAATAAATAAATAATGTAATCATACAACCAAAAATCATCATGTATACATGCATATGAGAAAAAATCCAAGATAAATAGTAAAACCAACCCTGAAAATAATTCAGTAAAACTTTTAAAAATTTGTAATTTTTAATGAGATTGCAGAAGGAGTTATATTTACAAAACTCGGGGTATTAAAAGAAAGATACAGGTGGAACGAGGTTATAGATTACAAATACCATTGTTGAAATAAAATATTCAAAGGACTAAGGACCCTGACCAGGTAGCTGATTCAGTTAGAGTTCTTCCACATAGCCAAGGTTTTGGTCAGGGCACATACAAGAATCAACCAATGAATGCATAAATAAGAGGAACATCAGTGTTTCTCTCATCATTAAGTAAAATTTTTTTTAAAAAGGTCATTGGCCCTGTATGAGGGTGGGGGGAATCAAGGAACTAAAAAGGAAACTTCCTAGAAAAATTATGTGAAGACAAAGATGGAGACATAGAGGACCAGTTCAGACTATTAGGAATATTAGAAAAAAATGGAAAAGAAAAATATGTAGAAGAGAGTTTTCCAGGAATGAATGAAAGGGCACAATGACTGACAAAAGAGGCATCAAGAGAATTCATAGTAAAATTTTAGAATATTGAGGAAAGATAGAAGAGTGTAAATTTTTTCAGAGAGTCAAAGGAAGAACCATATTGTCAATGCAGATTTGGACACAAAGAAAACAAACACCGAAAGCTCAGCTATTGTTGTTCCACTTTGTGTTGGCAATGTTTGAAGTTTTAGATTGAAATTTTGGTGTACTCTAGCCTGTAGCTTCCTCCCCTTTTGCATCTTGTTTATCTTTGGGAAATTTTAAATCACTTTAAATATCTTAAGTTTCTATATAAAATTTAACTTTCTGCTTAATTGGTAATGTCCTCATATACAACCTTGGTCTCTACTCCATAAAGTTTTTTTATTTTTTTATTTTTTTGGAGTACATTTTATGACTTGGCAAAATGTGCATGATACATAATATTAAATAATGAAGAAGAATATAAAACTATACATGGCATGATTTAAATTTTCTTTAAAAATCACATACACACACAAGACTAGAAGAACGCATACAGGAAGTGGAATTATAGGTAATTTAAAATTTCTTTTGCATACCTAAATCATTTTTTTTCAAAAATATCTTTATTATGTAATGTCATTTACAGTTACATCATTATAACATTTTTTCAATTTTTTTTTTGTATTTTTTTATTGTTCAGTTACAGTTGTCCTGCCTTTTTCCCCACTGCTATCCCCATCCCTCCACCACTCCCACCATCAATACTCCCCATTGTCTGTGCCCATGAGTCCTCTGATAGAGTTCCTTGGCTTGTCCCTTCCCCTTCTTTCCCCTCTTATCCCCCGACCCCCACCCTTCTGGCCACTGTCAGCTTGTTCTTTACTTCCAAGCCTCTAGTTCTATTTTGCTCATTTGTTGTTTTTTTTTATTGATTAGGTTCCCCTTATAGGTGAAATCATAAGGTGTTTGTCCTTCACCTGGTTTAATTCACTTAATTAGCATAACACTCTCCAGTTCCATCTGTGCTGTCGTGAAGGGTAGGAGTTCCTTCTTTCTTTCTGCTGTGTAGTATTGCATTGTGTATGCTTACCACAGTTTTTTGATCCACTCATTTACTAATGGGCACTTAGGCTGTTTCCAGCACTTAGCTATTGTAAATAACACTGCTGTGAACATTGGGGTGCATAGGTTCTTTTGAATTGGTTTTTCAGGGTTCTTAGGGTATAATCCCAGCAGTGGGATTGCTGGATTGAAAGGCAGTTCTATCTTTAGTTTTTTGAGGAAATTCCATACTGTTTTCCACAGTGGCTGCACCAGTCTGCATTCCCACCAACAGTGCACTAGGGTTCCCTTTTCTCCACAACCTCACCAGCACCTGTTTGTTGACTTAACGATGACCATTCTGACTGGTGTGAAGTGGTATCTCATTGTGGTTTTAATTTTCATCTCTGTAATGGCTAGTAATGTTGAACATTTTTTTCATGTGTCTGTGGGCCGTCTGGAGGTCCTCCTTGGAGAACCATCTGTTCAGGTCCTTTGCCCATTTTTTAAATTGGATTGTTTGTCTTCCTGGTGTGAAGTCGTGTGAGTTCTTTGTCTATTTTGGAGATCAAATCCTTGTCTGATATATCATTGGCAAATGTTTTTCCATTCAATTGGTTCCCTTTCCATTTTTTTGATGTTTCCTGTGGCTATGCAGAAGCTTTTTAGATTGATATAACCCCATTTGTTTATTCTTTCCTATATATTGTTTTTGTTTTTTTAGGTTCAGTTGTTGATAGTTGTGAGTTCTTATTTTATTGTTCATATTTTTGATCTTCTTTTTCTTAGATAAGTCCGTGTAACATTTCATAGAAAAAGGGCTTGGTGGTGATGAACTCCTTTAACTTGACCTTATCTAGGAAGCACTTTATCTGCCCTCCCATTCTAAATGATAGCTTTGCTGGATAGAGCAATCTTAGATATAGATCCTTCCTTGCCTTTCATGACTTGGAATACTTCTTTCCAGCCCCTTCTTACCTGGCAGGTTTCTTTTGAGAAATCAGCTGACAGTCTGATGGGAACTCCTTTATAGGTAACTCTTTCCTTTTCTCTTGCTGCTTTTAAGATTCTCTCCTTATCTTTAATCTTGGGTAATGTAATTATGATGTGCCTGGGTGTGTGCTTCCTTGGGTTCAACTTCCTTGGGACTCTCTGAGCTTCCTGGACTTCCTGGAAGTCTATTTCCTTTGTCAGATTGGAGAAGTTCTCCTTCATTATGTTTTCAAATAAGTTTTCAATTTCTTGCTCTTCCTCTTCTCCTTCTGGCACCCTACAATTTGAATGTAGAACATTTAAAGTTATCCCAGAGGCTCCAGCTGGTGTGGCTCAGTGGATTGAGCACTGGCCTGTGAACCAGAGGGTCACCGGTACAATTCCCATTCAGGGCACATGCCTGGGTTGTAGGCCAGGTCCCCAGTAGGAGGCACACCAGAGACAACCACACACTGATGTATCTCTCCTTCTCTCTCTCCCTCCTTTCCCCTCTCTAAAAATAAATAAATAAAATCTTTAAAAAATAAAGTCCCAGAGCGTCCTAAGCCTCTCCTCATTTTTTTGAATTCTTACTTATTCATTCTGTTCTGGTTGAATGTTTATTTCTTCCTTCTGCTCCAAATCACTGATTTGAGTCCCAGTTTCCTTCCATTCACTGTTGGTTCTGTGTACGTTTTCTTTTATTTCACTTTGCTTAGCCTGTACTTTTTCCTCTAATTTGCAAACATACTCAACCATTTCTGTGAATATCCTGATTACCAGTGTTTTGAACTGTGCATCTGATAGGTTGGCTATCTCTTCATTGCTTAGTTATATTTTTTCTGGAGCTTTGATCTATTCTTTCACTTGAGCCATATTTTTTTGTCTCGGTGCACCTCTTATGTAGTAAGTGGTGGAGCCTTAGGTATTCACCTGGGTGGGGCAACCCACATTGCTGTGTTGTGATGCTGTATATGGGGGATGAGTGTGAGAGGGAACTATGCTGCTTGCTCAGCTCTCAGTAGTCATTCAGTTACTTCCTGTGCTACCTACAACCAAATTGGGCCCTTCTGGTGCTGCTTCAGAGGGGGTGGTTTTATGTACATTCTAGGACCCCATGGGTCTCTCCAACAAACTCTTCTGTGAGGCTGGGAGTTTCTGATCCACTCATTTACTTTCCTGCATCCTCAACCCCCACAGGTTTTTTCATCCAAAGGTTTTGAGGCTTTATTTCCCTGCCCTGGAACCCTGGATTACATGGTCTGTCTCACTCCTCAGTTGTGCCTCCCAGTTTATTCGCATGCAAATATGGGATTGCCCAGTCCACCAGCTGCTGCCTCACTCACCCTGATCCTCCAGCTACTGCCTTGCCACGCATCCTCTCCCACCTGGCTCCTGACTCTGCCCTTCCTACCAGTCTGGATGAATGGTTCTTCTTTACCTCCTTGGTTGTTAGACTCTATACAGTTCAATTTTCTGGCAGTTCTGGTTATTTTTTGTTTTTAAATTTATGTTTGTCCTTCTTTTGGTTGTGCAAGGAGGCAAAGTATATCTACCTACACCTCCATCTTGGCCAGTTGTGTATCCTTCATTGTCTTAAAGCAGTCCCTTTAGTGTGTCTTGCAATGCTGGTTTGGTGGACGTGCATTCTTTTAACCTTCTTTAGTCTGGGCAACTTCTTATCTCACCTTCCATTTTAAATGGCAGCCCTACCAGGTAGCGTAGTCTTGGTTGCAGGCCTTTGCTTTTCATTACTTGGAATATTTCTTGCCATTCCCTTCTGGCTCATAGTGTTTCTCTTGAGAAATCAGCTGCTAGCCTTACCAGAACTCTCTTGTATGTTACTATCTGTGTCTCCCTTGCCGCCTGTAAGACTCTCTCTTTGGCTTTAAAAGTTGGCATTTTAATTCTGATGTGTCTTATAGTAGGCCTCTTTGGATTTATTCTGATTGGGATTCTCTATGCTTCCTGAACTTGCATGGCTTTTCCCCTCTCCAAGTTAAGAAGTTTTCTGTTACTATTTTTTCAAACAGGTTTTCTATCCCTTGTTCCTTTTCTTCTCCTGGTATTCCTATGATGCGAATGTTGTTATATTTCATGTTGTCCTGAAGCTCCCTTAAACTATCCTCATACTCTTTTAGTCTTTTTTCATTTTGTTGGCCTACTGGGTATTTCTTCCTACCTTCTCTTCCAGCTCGTTGAATTGGGCCTCTGCTTCATCCAGCCTGCTTGTAATTCCTTCTACTGTATTTTTTTATTTCAGATAATGTATTCTTTGTTTCTTCCTGCTTCTTGTTTATAGTTTCTATTTCCTTTTTCATGCTGTTATAGTTCCTACTCAGTTCCTTGTAGTTGTCACTGAGCTCATTGAGCATCCTTATCACCATTTTTTTTTAATTTCTGTGTCTGATAGATTGCTTGTCTCTATTTCATTTAACTCTTTTACTGGGGATTCTTCCATTCCTTTCAATTGGGGTTTTTTCTTTGTCTCCCCATTTTAGGTGACTCTTTGTTTCTGTATCTCTGCTTTGCCTGCCTGTTTTTGTGGATTGGCCTCCTGTGGTAGGAGTTGTCTGGGACTCAGTGGTACAGTCTCTTTGATCTCCTTGTCTGGATGCTCTAGGGTTGCCCCTTCTTCTGTTTGTGTGGGCTCTCTTGTACTTGGGTGTACTCCACTGATCTCAGTATCTCAAAAACATTTCAAATTAAAGTATTTAGTGTTGAGATAGTGGTATATTTTATCCATATAATCAGTAACAAATTTAATAGTAAGAAAGAGCGACATAATGTATATGTTCACATGTTTTTATTTATATTTGCGTGTGTGTATTACATACTTACATATTTATTATTCACTTTTGTAGAGATTATATACCGTATTTCATTAACTCTAAGATGTCAGTAATATAAGAGAAAGTTATTTCATGAACATTAAAGAAAAATACTACACATTAATTCATGAGATTAAAAGGTAGATTTCAGTGATGTTAAATGTGGAAAAACGTGGATCTTAGAGTCAACAAAATATATTTAACAATATACGATATTACATAGTAGACTCATTTTCTTTGGAGAGTTCAGTTTTCTAATTCAGTTTTCACTCGCAAAGATCACAAATTAGCTCTTTATCAAAAAATGTGTATCTTCCATTTGGAGATGCTAGTTTAGGGAACTGTCATTAGAAAATAAAGTATTTATGTTTTACCTGAATAAAAATATCTGTGTGTGTGCGTGTGTGTGTGTGTGTGTGTGTGTGTGTACACATACCCCCAAGGTATTCGCTGTGTTCATCTCTACATGAATGGAACTGTAGGTATCTTTACATGTTTTTTTCTTTTCCTTGTCTTTATTTTGTAACATTTTTGTAATAAGCATTATAAGTGTTGTTAATTTTTAAAGCTGTAGTTTCATTTCAGGAAAATGAGGGGAAAGTAAGGGAAATCTTCAGACTTGGGGTCTGAGAAATAACCATTGTAAAGAAATGTGTTAAAAATTACCCCTTTTTTTGTATATGTTTACTGCTTTTATTTTGAGGCCTTCCTACTTTTTTGGGGGGGCATACATGTCAAAGAAGTGATATGTACAAGGATTTAATTAAATATGTTTATACTGAGAATTATTATAATTAATAGAAACTAGTTCCATTGCATATTTAACCATGCAGGTCTAATTGAGGGAGTTTGGGAAAGGAAAATTTTGATACATGTAATTTATTTATTTTTTCCCATTATAACCAGGACTATAACCAAAACAAATGTGTGAAAAGTGATAGAGAAGAGGGGACCTTTGGTCTCAGTAAGAATGCCCTGTCTTCAGCAGCTTTCTTTCAGAAGACCAAGAAGGTGGCTTACCAAACTGTATATTTCTCGGGACAGTACAAGAATCTGGGGCATTCATTTCCATGTCTGTCTAGAGAAGACTGGAAGCAACCATTCAGTTTTATGAATCTCACTGGACAATATGGATTTACTGTAATTATTCCAGCCAGCATGCCCTGTGGTTGTCATTACCTTGCAGATGTGTCAGAGGAAATGTACAAATATGGCAGTGACTGTAAAACTGGCACATAGCATTTATTAATCCTGAAGAAAAGTATATGTACTATTTTTCAATATAATTACTATAGATATGCTAGAACTATTTCTTGGAAACAAACCTTTTTATTACTTTTGTGTGAATTTATTTAACAAAACTGTTTTGTCATGTCTAAGGGTGGTTCCAGAGGTTAGGTATTTAATTTTAAATATGTGAGGAAACTCTTAATTAATGGACTAATGAAGAATTCAAAATAAAAGTAGTCAAAAACACAGGAATCTCAGAATTCAGATGTTGAAGTATGTGAAAAAATATTCATGAGTGAATTTGTGACAGCAGTAACATTTTAAATTTCTAAAGACTTATCCTGTATGTATATAAAATATGCCTCAGCATCCATTTTTATAAGTATCGTTTGACTATTAATACTAGATTATATAGTCTCAGCCTTAATTCTATATTTGCATTATTTTGTAATTTTTTATTGCTATTTTTAAAGGGTTAAAGAACTTGTACACTTTTACATTAATGCAATAAGGGCCTGCTAGGAAGTTGCCTCAGACGCCTTTGAATTGTGTATTAAAGCTCACATGTAAACATATATGTCTTTGTAAGGTCAGTCACATCAGTCTGTGAAGTTACTTGGTAAGGAAGTACTTTTGGTACAGTTTTGTGTCCCAGGAAATGTGTGTGTTTTTAAATCCTTTCTAAGTACACAGTGAAGTTAATAAAGAGGATTGGCTTTTTTTTCTAATAGATTTTTTTCCATTGAAAGCTTCGTAACAGGTATTACCTTGGAAAGAACTATTACACTGATAACCTACTTTATAATTGGAAATCATTAACTGTTTTTGCTGAAGAAAGAAATAAAATGGCAATAATAGAATTAGCTAAAGAAGATTGGATTTCTTTTAAGTGAAATTTATTATTATTTGTTCTTAAATACTAGTGTAAAAAGATAAAAATCCTATCTTCTATAATTATTATACTTTTGACTCTTTGACATAGTTATTTACAATTATTTTAAATGGGTAGGATTAATTCAGTTATATTTTTAGTGTATAATTTTCATCTAATTTTTACTAAAAAGTTTGAATTTGTATCATTTTTATACTGTTAAAATAACTTTTCAGTTATATCTGCTAAACATTTTCATGGAATCATCTCTTCACATTCATGGTTATGGAATTATATTTATAAAATTACTTTTATACATGTTAATTTCAGAGTTTTATTTTACATGCCTGTTGAATACTTAGTACCTGTTTTGACTTGCAGAAGAAGATACCATTCCTAGGTATCCATGGGGAATTGGTTACAGGACTTCCTGCTGATACCATAATCCACAACCACTCAAGTTCTTTATATAAAATGGCATAGTATTTGCATATAACTTGCACACATCCTCCCATATACTTTAAACATCTAGACTACATATAATACTTAATACAATGTAAGTGCTATGTAAGTAGTTCTTATACTGTATTGTTTAGTGAATAATGGCAAGAAAAAATGTTGGTACATGTTCAATACAGATGCAGCCATCATAGGACTAACAACATGTCAACAACAAAATAACTTTTAAATAGACTTTAAAAAGAAAAATGTTATCAGAGATAAAGAGGGACATTTTATAATGATAAAGGGGTCAATCCATCAAGAAAATATAAACATTATAAGCATGTGCACCTAATAACAGAAAACCAAGATACATGAAACGCAAAGTGACAGAGATGAAGAATATTCAACAATAGTAGTTAGAGACTATACCCCATTTTCTTTTTCTTTATTTTTTTATTTTTCAATTACAGTTATTATACAATACTATATTTCAGTACTATATTAGTTTAATATGTACAACATAGTTACTAGACATTAAAAACTTACAAATGACCCATTTTTTTTTGCATGTATCTGTCCAGTTTTCCTAACACTATTTATTGAAGATACTGTCTTTATTCCCTTGTATATTCTTGCTTCTTTCGTCATTGATTAATTGACCACATAGGTATGGGTTTATTTTTGGACTCTTTATTCTGTTACGTTGATCTATATGTATCAGTTTTTATGCCAATACTGTGCTGTATTGATTACTATAGCTTTGTAATTAGGTTGATACCAGGTAGCATGATACCTCCAACTTTTTCTTTCTCAAGATTGCTGTAGCTACTCGGGGAGGGGGAGGGGGAAGTTGCTTTCATATAAAGTTTAGGATTATTTGTTCTAGTTCCATGAAAAATGTCATTGGTATTTTGATAGGGATTGCCTTGAATCTGTACTTTGCTTTGGGTAATACGGACATTTTAATGGTGTTAATTATTCCTGTCCATGAGCACCATATAGCCTTCCATTTATTTGTATCTTTAATTTCTTTCTTCAGTGTCTAATATTTTCTGAGTACAGGTCTTTTACTTTCTTGGATGAATCTATTCCTAGGTATTTTATTCTTTTTGATGCAATTATAAATGGGATTTTTAAGAAAATTCTCTTTCTGATAGTTCTTTGTATATAAAAATGCAGTCAATTTCTGAATATTAATTTGGTATCCTACCACTTTACTGAGTCCATTTATTTTTATTGTTTTTTGGTGGAGTCTTTAGGGTTCTCTTTATATAGTATCATGTCATCTCAAATAACAGTTTGACTTCTTCCTTTCCTATTAGGATGCCTTTTTTTTCCCCTTGTCTGACTGCTGTGGCTAGGATATCCAATATTCTGTTGAATAAAAGTGGTGAAAGTAGACATCCTTGTCTTGTTTCTGATGTCAAAAAAAGTTTTTTCAGCTTTTCACCATTAAGTATGTATGATGTTAGCTTTGGGTTGGTCATATATGACCTTCATTATGTTGAGGTATGTTATATCACCATTTTGCTGAGAGTTCTTTTAATCAGAAATGGATGTTGGATTTTGTCAAATGCTTTTCTACATTTGTTGATATACTCATATGATTTTATGCTTTTGTTTATGTGGTGTATCATGTTAATTGATTTATGGACATTGAACCAACTTTGCATGCAAGGAATAAATTCCACTTGATCATGGTGTATGATCTTTTTTAATGTATTACTGAATTCATTTTGCTAATACCTTATTGAGGATTTTTGCATCTATTTTCATCAGGAATATTGGCCTATGATTTTCTTTTTTTATAGTGTCTGTCTGGTTTTGGTATCGGGTATACCCATTCTCAACAATGGAACAACTAGACCAACTAATAGATGAGACCAAGAACACAATGAAAGACACTATATAAAAGCCAAGTAGACTTCACAGACATAAAAGATTTCATCCAACTGCATTATATATTCTTTTCTAAAAAAGATTTTATTTAGTTTTAGGGAGAGGGGAAGGGAGGGAGAAAGGAAAAGAAACATCAATGTGTGAGAGAAACATCGATTGGTTTGCCACTTGCACACCCCCAGCTGGGGACCAAGTCTGCGACTCAGGCATGTACCCTGACCCAGAATCAAACTGGCAACCTTTGGGTACACAGGCCAGTGCTCAGTCAACTGAGACACACCAGCCAGGGCCAATATTTTACATTCTTAAGCACACATGGAACATTCTCCAGGATAGACCATAGAAACAAACCAAAAAATTTAAGGAGTTAGGAATAATATAAAGTAGGTTCTCTGGTCAAAAGGCAGTCAAATTTTAAACAACAGGGAAACAAATATGTGGAAACTAAACAGTATACTCCTAGATAGCCAATGGATCATAGAAATCAAAAGGAATTCAGAAAATACTTTGAGATGAGTGTGAAAAGAAACCACACCAGAAGTTACAGGATGCATTGCTTAGAGCAGTGGTTAGCGGGAAACTTAGTAACAATAAATAACCACATTAAGAGAGGAAAGGTCTCAAGTCAATAACCTAATCTTTTATCTTAAGACATTGGAAAGCTAGAAAATTAAACCTAAACTAAGCAGAGGAAGGAAAAGAAACTTTAGTGTGGAAATGAATGCAATAAAATAGAGACTAGAAATACAAAAGAGAAAAGCAATAAAGGCAAAACTTTTTGAATTTCAATATTGAAAAACCTGTAGTTAGTTTGACCAAGAAAAAAGAATATATTAGAATAGTGAATATACTAGAATCAGAAATGAAAGAAGTACATTCCTGGTGACCTTACATAAGTAAAAAGGGTTATAAAGGAATATAATGAATATATGTGAACAAATTAGACAGCTTAGCTGAAGAGGACAGGTTCCTAGAGAGAGACAAACTGCTGGACCTGACTAGAGAAATAGACATATAATAAGTGAAGATTTTGAATCAGTAATTTAAAGAGAGAAAAAAAAAAAAGGAAAAGTGCCCCCAAAGAAAAGCCCAGGACCCGAAGACTTTACCACTGAATTCTACCAGACATTTGAAAAATAGATACCAATTCTTCACAAACTTCCAAAAAATTGGAGAGAATACTTCCCATCTCATTCTATGATGTCAGTAGTACCCTGATAACCAAAACTGAAGACATAAGAAAACTACAGACCAATATCTCTATGAATGTGGATGCAAAAATGCTCAAAAAATGCTAACAAACAAATCTAGCAACATATAAAAAGAATTATACCCCCTGATCACAGAATTTATCCCCAGTATGCAAGATCGGGTAGGTTAATATCTGAAGATCAGTCGGTATAATATATCACATCTATAGAATTAAAAATAATTACATAATCTTGTGCATAGATGCAGAAAACACTTAACAATTCAACCCATTTTTAGGATTTTTAAATAAAGCTCTAAGTAGTAATAAGGTCAGTAAGGGCACTTCTTCAACGTGGTAAAGGTCATCTATGAAAAACCCAGAGCTAACATCACACTTAATGGTGAAACTGGTTGCTTTTATTCTGAAATAAGGAACAAGAGAAAAATACCTGCTCTTGTTGGCACTTTCATTCAACATTTTACTGGAGGTTCTAGCCAGGGCAGTTAAGCAAGAAAAAGAAATTAAAAAACTGGAATTATCTCTGCATATGATATAATCTTGTATATTACAAACCCTAACTAGCCCTGGATGGTGTGGCTCAGTGAACTGAGTGCTGACCTACAAACCAAAGGTCACTGGTTCAATTCCCAGTCAGGGCACATGCCTGGGTTGTGAGCCAGGTCCTGAGTAGGAGGCACACCAGAGACAACCACACATTAATGTTTTTTCTCTTCCTCCCTTCCCCTCTCTTTAAAAATAAATAAATAAAGTCTTTTCTAAAAATCTTTTTTAAAAAAACCCTAACCCATTTAAAAAACCACTGGAACTCATAACTGAGTTCAGCAAGGTTGCAGATTCAAGGTATACATAGAAAATCAGTTACGTATATTTCTATATACTGGTGATGAACAATCCAAAATTGAAGTGAAGAAAATGTCATTACAATAGTATCAAAAAGAATAAAATTCTTAGTAATAAATTTAACTGAAGAAGTACAAATCTTGTACTCTGAAAATTACAAAGCATTGTTGAAAGAAATTAAAGATCAAAATAAATGGGGGAAAATCTCACTTATGATTTGGAAGACTTGACACTGTGAGATGGAAATACTCTTTAAATTAATGTACAGGTTCAACAAAGCCCCTCTCAAAATCCAGCTGACTTTTTTTTCCAAAGTAGCAAGTTGATTCTACAATTAATGTGGAATGTCAGGTAATACAGAACAGCTGAAACAATACTGGAAAAAGAAGAACAGAGGAGAAGTCACACCTCGAAGTTTCACAACTTACTGAAAAGCAGTGGTAATTAAGGCAGTGTAATACTGGCACAAACACAGGTATATCAATGAATGAAAGAGAATTTTGAGTTCAGGAATAAACCCATCCTATGATCATTTGGTTTTCAACAAGGGTGTCAAGATCAACCAAAGGGGAAACAATAGTCTTTTTGATAAATCATGTAGAGACATGATAGCCACATGTGAAAAATATTAACTTGTATCCTTACTCACATTGTGTCCAAAATAAACTCAAAATGCATGAAAGGCCTAAGTATAAGAGCAAAAATTATCCACTACTAGAAGGAGTAGATCTTTTTTTTTTTTTTCCTGGGTCTTTGGGGAGGATTTTTTCTTTTTCTTTTTTTATTTTAATGATTGTTCAAGTACAGTTTTCTCCCCTTTACTCCCAATCAAGCCCACCCACCCCCTCCCAACTTCCCTCCCATTACCACCCTCCCCCCAGTTTTCATCCATGTGTTTTTCACCTTTGTTCCTGTAAACCCTTCCCCCTTTCCCCTGAAATTCCCTCTTCTCTCAGAAGGAGTAGATCTTAATGATCCTGGATATGACACCAAAAGCAACAGCAACAAAATGAATAAGTTGGACCATCAAAATCACACACGTTTTTTGCTTCAAAAGGTACTATCGAAGTGAGATGACAACTAGCAGAATGAGAAAATATTTACAAATCATGTATCTGATAAAGGATTTATATCTAGAATACATAAAGAATCCTTAACCTAAGAATAAAAATTCAAATCAAAACATTATGTTATTGGCATGAACACTGAAACATAGCTCAATGAAACAAAATAGCCCAGAAATAAACCTATGCAAATATGGTTAATTAGTCCATGACAAAGACGCCAATAATGTACAATGAGGAATAGACAGTCTTCAATAAATTGTATTGGGAAAACTGGACAGCCACTTGCAAAAGAATGAAACTGATTAACTATCTTATACAATACACAAAAAATAAATTAACAATTTGAAACTAAGACCTAAAACCATAAAACTAGAAGAAAATGGGTATCAGTCTTGGTGATTTTTTGCATCTGACTCCTAAAGCAAAGGCAACGAAACTAAAACAAGTGAGACTACATTGAATTAAAACTTCTGCCCAGCAAAGGATAACATGAACAATATGAAAAGACAAGGTACCAAATGGGAGAAAAGATTTGCCAATCATTTAACTGATAAGGGGTTGATATCTAAAATTTATAAAGAACTCACATGAATCAGTAGAAGGAAAGAAAATCTGATTTAGAATGAGTGGAGACTTTTTTCTTTACACCCAGAGGTCTGCAGACTCCAGGTGTGTGACAGCTGGCCTCTGTGTACCCTGTGCTTTTTGCTGTGTGATTGGTCCTAGGCTCAGCACTGGTGCCAGATTGGAATCTGCATTAATCTGGTGAATACCACTTGCTCCACACTGCTGACTTCCTGAGATCTCGTTTCACCCAACCCTTTACAGCCCTAGGCTCTTTTAGGATCTGAGCTTTATGGGGAGCCAGGAGCTGACAGTAGACCTCAGAGTGCCCTATGCCTTTTTCTGACCTGCTCTAGGCTGGGTATCGGTGGCAGCCAGGCTCACTTTACAGTGTAGTCTCTTCCATGCACCTCCAGATCCAGCACAGGCAGCTACCCACCATGGATCGCTTTGTAGCTCCTACCAGGTAGTGCAGGGCTAGTCACATGTAGTTGACCTTGGCCTGCACTGAAACTTCCCTGCTCCCCCGCTCCCCCCCCCCAAGGTCCCAGAACCAACACACCCGGTGGCCCGCTTCAGACCACAACAGAGCACCACCCAATCGGCAACACAAGTGGCTTTTTCGAAGTGTGGGCCACTGGGGCAATTCCTGCTCCATAGGTCAGCCTCCACACAGTACCTCATACTCTGGTCATGGCCAGTTCTCACAGCCAATCAGCATGAGGGTCAATCCCATGCCAACTGCAGTCAAAGCTCAACTACAACAGGAGGGCACAGACACCCTACACAAGGGTTACTCCTGGAACACCTGGCTCGGGTGATCAAGGCAACTGCACAGTGGGGCCCCACAGGACAACTAGTATATAAGGCTAATCTGCCAAGACTGGAGGACACAGCAGATCTACCTAATACATAGAAACAAACACAGAAAGGCAGCCAAAATAAGGAAATAAACATGTCTCAAATGAAAAAAACAGGAGAAAACTCCAGAGAAAGAAACAAAATGGAGACAAGCAATCGATAAGACACAGAGTTCAAAACACTGGCTATAAGGATGTTTGAAGAACTTAGAACTTCAATGAAGAGATAGTAAGCATAAAAAGGATACTGAAACCATATAAAAGAACCAGTCAGAAATGAAGAATACAATAGCTAAAATGCAATGAGCACTAAAAGTAATCAAGAGCAGATGAAGCCGGGCACCAAATCAGTGACTTGGAAGAGAAGATAGCAGAAAACAATCAGAACAGCAAACAGAAGAATGAAAGAGATGAAAATATATATATTTTATGGAAATGGAAACGAAAGAAAATCTGGAGTAGCAATACTTATATTAGACAAAATAGTCTTTAAAACTATGGCTATAATGGACTAATTAGGCTAACTTCTTACGCCATATACAAGAATAAACCCAAAAAGGATTGAAGACTTAAATGTAAGACTCAAAACCATAAAAACTCCTAGCAGAAAAGGCGGGTAATAAACTCTCTGGGCCCTGTTTCACGGGTATCGAGCAGTGGGGATGGTGGCAAGGGAACACTTCCTGCTGCTAGTCCTGGGTTCCTCAGGTTCAGGGCATTGAAAAGACTCATCTTGTTTCCCTTTCCTTCGTGTGTCTTGCTGTCAGAGAGGGGTTTTGAAGACACTTCCCTTCTCCACATCATTAGGTTGTTCCCTTTCTTTGCCAAATCCTTCTTGCATAAAGACGTAAACACCTGGACTTAAGGGATTCTGTCCCATTTCCCTGACCGCTGGCAAAACAATTTCATCTGTATGATGGTGTAGTAATTTAAAGAATGACTTAGGAGTCATTTTTCCCCATAGTCTCAAGTATACAAAGGCCAAGCTATGTTACAATAGAAAACCAATTCCTTCTTGGTCATGGACCAATCTGCTAAAATTTGGCCCAGTGGGCGCCCTTAAAGAGTCAAAACAGAACAACCCCTCAGGACACAAAAGTACAAACCCAAAACCATAACCATAGCAAGACCCTAGACAAAGTGGGAACATGTGAACAAAACTTGGATCCATAATTTCAGTATTCCAAATGAACTAGCGTCCTCTGCTGACCAATATCACAAGTTGTCCTGACTAGACCCAAATGGCACCAAGTCCAAGTGGTACAAAGCCCGAACAGCAAAACACCCAATGGTACAAAGCCCCAGTGAGCAAAGCTTAAGTAGCACAAAGTGCCAAGCAGCACAAAGCAAAGCCCAGGACCTGTCCAGGTAGCTCAGTTGGTGAGAGAATTGTCCAGACATACCAAGGTTGGGAGTTCAATCCTGTCAGGGCACATACAAAAATCAATCAGTAAATGTACAAATAAGTGGAACAAAAATCTCTCTAAAATCAACAAAATTTATTTTTAAAATTCTATTTAAAAAACAGCAAAGCCCAAACTGCACAAAGCCCAAGTGGCATAAAACCCAAATGGCAGGGATAGATGGCCAGCTAATCAAAACTTTGCTGGCAGCTGTCCATGATCTCTCTCAGCTGTAGCAGTTTTCAAAAGTTAGTAGTGTCCTTCCCATTAACTTCACATGGCCAGCTCATCAAAACTTTGCCAGCATGCCCTGGCTAGTGTGGCTCAGTGGACTGAGTGCTGCTTTGTGAACCAAAGGGTTGCTGGTTCGATTCCCAATCAGGGCATATGCCTGGGTTGTGGGCCAGGTCACCGGGAAGGGGCATACGAGAGGCAACCACACATTGATGTTTCTCTCCATCTCTTTAAAAAAAAAATCGCCAGCACTTATCAGTGGCACAAAGCCCAAGTGGCAGGTACAGGGTACCCCCAGTGTGCATGCCTAGTTTAACTCAGCCAGTCTAGGAGTTCATCTACTTCCTAGAAACCCTCTTCCTTTCACCAGCCAAGCATTTCAGGCAGCTGATGCCTAAAAACCTGTTTTCCTCTCATCAGCCTACTCCTGGGATTGGCCTGCTGCATCTGGGACCTAAGCCTGGGCCCTACGAGACTTACTTAGGTCCACCTTTTCCTGCCTGGCTCACAAAAAAACTGAAACCAAACAAGTGAGTTCAGCTGCCTGTGGCAGTAAAAGCCAAACTCATGAGACAGGTCTGGATGCAAAAGGAAAGAGGTTCATTCAGGTGCTGACCACCTGGAAAAATGGTGGACTCCCATCTCAAAGACCATCTTGCCATTCTGCTCAAGCCCATGGCTCTTATAGGGATAGGGAGGGAGGGCTTTCTTTATCCAGTCGTCCTGCTAGCTTTTGGCATGTTCAGGCCCTATCCATTCATCTCTCTAGCCTTTTGTGTGCTCAGTGTGAGAACCACCCCCTGTGCCATCTTGGCTAATACAGGAGACTCCCCAGTGCTCCCTGACTGTCTGTGGTATCAGAGTCAGGGGAGCAGAAGGCTGCAGGACCCACAGTTGGAAAGCCTGGAGATGCTGCAGGCCACAGCCTGCAGCCCTCACATCTCGGGGAGCTGGGTCGAGTCTGCAGGGCACCTTTGGATCCTGGCATGCCCATGTCCTCTGTACAGTCCCCATGAGGCTTGCTTCTATGATTGACTATGATAACAAGTGCTCTTAATAATATTTTTTGATGTATTTCCTTGGGCAAGGGAAACAAAAAATAAACAAATGGAGCTACATCAAACTAAAAAGTTTTTGCACAGCAATGGAAACCATCAACAAACCCAAAAAACCTACCAACCTGGAGGTGTTTGCCAACAATATATTTGGTAAGTGGTTAATAACCAAATTTTATAAAGAACTCATACAACTTAACACCAAGACAAAACAAACAAACAAAAAAACCCTATTTTAAAAATAGGCAGACCTGAATAGACATTTCTCCAAGGAGGACGTACAGATAGCCAATAGACATGAAAAGATGCTCAACATCACTAATCATTAGAGAAATCCAAATTAAAACCACAATGAGATATCACCTCACATCTGTGGGAATGGCTATCAACAATAAGTCAACAAACAAGTGTGGAGAAAAGGGATCCTTTATGCACTGTTGGTGGGAATCTAAATTGTTTCAGCCACTATGGAAAACAGTATGTAGGTTCCTCAAAAAATTACAAAACAGAACTACGATATGATCCAGTAATTTCATTTTGAGATATTTTTCCAAAGAAAACGAAGACACTAACTCAAAAAGATATATGCACCCCCATGTTCATTGCAACATTATTTATAATAGCAAATGAAGAGTACACAACAGAGTACTCTTCAGCCAAAGAAACAAAGAAAGAAAAAGAAAAAAAACAAAGGATGAAGTCTTGTCATTTGCAGCAACAGGGATGGGCCTTGAGGGCATTATACTTAGAGAAATAAGTCAACAGAGAAAAGCAAATACTGTATGATCTCACATGTGGAATATAAAAAAACAAGCTTGTCGATACAGAGAAGAGATTATTGTTTGCCAGAGGCAGGGAGTGAGAAGTGTGGATTCAGTGTGTGAGATTTACAGTTATAAATCAGTCACAGGGAATGTAATGCATAGCATGGTGACTATAATTAATATCATATTACATATTTAAAATTACCTAAGACAGTAGATCTTAACAATTCTCATTACAGAAAAAAAAAAAACCTTGTACCTATATATGGCGATGGATATTAACTAGACTTACTGTGGTGATCATTTTGCAATATATACAAATATTAAATCATGTTGTACACCTGAAACTAAGATAATGTTAAGTGTCAATTACATGTCTATTATTTTAAAATTTCTTTTTTTAATTAGATTTTAAATTCATTTTTAAAATAGTCCTCAGAAAAGAAGTAGAAAGTCTAACTTTCTGAGTAGTCTGAATAACTAGTAGAACAGGAAAATGAAAAGAAAAAGCCTAAGCAACAGAGAGGGAATGAGATGGCTTAATGACATTTTCCTTGGTCAGGAAGCCTGAGGTCAAAGAGACCATGCCCTGTTTGCAGAGCTGAGCCCTCCCTGGAGGCTGGTTTTCTGACGCTTTGACTAACACTCACAAAATGACTTGAGCCTCAAAACGGGTGAAGAGTGGAGTCAGGCTTGTCCAGCTTTATAGATACATACAAATGCACCATAATTCCAACATTTTTTTCCATATTTCAAAGCAGCACCCAAAGCTTTTTTTCAGGAGGAGTTAAGGGGTACACATCCACATTTTGTCGAGAATGCTTTTTAAGGATTTTTTCTTGTGAAATATATATTATTTATGTTAATAATGTATGTAAAAATATGATACAAACATTCATTTAATAACTAAATAACTTCAAGGTCAAGAACAAGAACACTGCCCTAGAAGCACCCGTGTGCCCTTCTGATCCTTCCACCCCCCTTCTCTGGAGGTAACCACTATCCTGCCTTGTTTCTCGCTTGCCCACCTGTATAGTTTTACCACCTGATATGCATCCCTGTTTTAAACAACATACTTTAGTTTGGGCACTTCTGAAGTTTACTTAAATTTAGAAATCATACTTTTAACAGAATAGGCTTTTCTGTCTCACGTCTCACACACTTAACGTGCTTGTGAGATTCGTCCACGTTTATGTGTTACCTGCAGTCCGCCCATGCTCATTGTGGCACAGGCTCTGTTTCCTGTATGAGGAACACTGTGTCCGTTTTTCCTGAGTGAGCATTTATTTGCCTGTTAGAAACAATGCTGCTGGGACATTGCAGCAGAGGCCTCTTGGAACATGTATTTGTTTTATAATCAAGTTAGGGAAAGAAGGGCTTAAATGTCTACTTAATATAAATTAACTTTTATTCTGTGAATGATTGAAGAGTAATTTTGCATCACACAAAAAAGGTCTCCTGCTGCACGTGTGCGAGACCTTCTCTAGGTTCTACAGCTAGGGGTGAGACTGATGGATGGGCTTCCGGGTGTGAGACTATTTAAATGTACAAGTAATGCAGACCTGTTTTCCAAAGCGGCTGTGCTACTTTAAACTCCCCCCGGCCACATATGAGAGTTTGTCCGCGTGCACACTAGCACTCGGTGTTGTCGGATTTTTAAATTTGTGTCAACCCAGGACTGTGGAGTAGTATCTATCTGTCATAGATCAGCCTGCACGTCCATGATTACGGATGAGGATGTGCATAATTATTTTATTGGCCATTTAAGTTTCTTTTGTGGAGTGCAGATTCCAGTCTTTTGTCCATTTGTCTGTTGGACTGTCTCTTTCTTGTTGATTTATTAAGTTCACTATCAATTCTTTATCAGTTAGACGTTGAAAATGTGTGAGAGAGCCTGGAGGCACCAGGGAAAGCTTGAGAGAACGATGAAGACTGCCAGGGTCTGGAGGGTGAGGTTGAAGTTCCCCAGGCAGGAAGAAAATTCCACACAGAGGGAACAGTTCATGCAGATTACATTTGCTGGAGGGCCTTCATTCAATCGTAACCGGAAAAAGGTAAAAGAGGAAAGAATCCCCCTCCTTCTCAGCCCTTCTCAGGCAAATTAGATTTGTTTCCGGATTTAACATTCTTATTTTGAAGGCTAGTTTTGGGGGGGGGGGGGGGTTAATATATTTTATTGATTTTGCTATTATAGTTGTCCCATCCCCCCCTTTATTCCTCTCAGCCCCACCCTGCTTACCTCCCACCCACATTCCCTCCTTAGTTCATGTCCATGGGTCGTACAGATAAGTTCTTTGGCTTCTTCATTTCCTGTACTATTCTTACCCTCCCCTGTCTGTTTTGTACCTACCATTTATGCTTCTTATTTTCTGCACCTTTCCCCCCATTTTCCCTTCTCCCCCTCTCCACTGATAACCCTCCATGTGATCTCCATTTCTGATTCTGTTCCTGTTCTAGTTGTTTGCTTAGTGTTTTTTTTTTTTTTTTTAGGTTCAGTTGTTGATAGTTGTGAGTTTGTTGTCATTTTACAGTTCATATCTTTTGTCTTCTTTTTCT